>CM062835.1:24291981-24308080 GCA_031772345.1 Himalopsyche anomala
TATTAAGAAAAGATAGTTACTTTCTATATAATTTATCTCCAGATCGAAGGTTAAGAATCAGGAATGTCTCAAGCTTAACTTCTTAATGTAACTGATACGTCATAGCGCCTAGACACAATGTGTTTCATCTCTACCGTAGGGCTTCAGATTTAAAATATTTCAGATATTTTAATTAAATAGTACGTAGTGTAATCTAAAACATCCCATTAAATCAACAAAAAGGATACGGAATGTGAAAGAGTGAACAGGAAAGTTTAGTTCTCGAAACGGCCGCAATGACACATCAGCCAATTTATAGAAGTCAGAGTGCGTTTTTGAGTTAAGCCCAATTTGGAAGTGGCGTTGTCATATTTAAAATATTTGGGACGGCAAATATTCATTGCGATCTGTTTTCACCATGATAAGTTGTCAAGTCGGAGTCGTCTTTTTTTTTTACATGACTCCACAGTCCTGACTATAACTATTTTAAAAAAAAAAACAATCATTTGTACTAATTTTACTTTTATTTTATGTGATAAGGACCGGTTTCGCGTGTGACGAGAATTATGAACTGATGCTCGTTATTATTTTTTTATTTTTTTTTAATTAAAAAAATATTTGACATTACAGCTTACGCCAACGCGTCAAATATTTTGAAGTTGAAAGATCATACGAGATATACTCGATGAGAATTTTTGAAAGTCACATGAGATTAACTCGAGGAGAATTGACTTCACAAACACCCAAGATTAAAATTAAATCCAATTTGATACTGACCTTACCGGAAATCGAACCCAGACCCACCTGATCGGTAGAGCAGGCTCTAACCAATTAGACCACAGCGGGCGACAAAAGATTAGTGAAATCGGTCCTGATGATATTAAATAAAAATGCTATTATTACAATTGAGTGCTTTTTAAATTTATGTATTATAATGCCATTCCTCCAAGTATTGACATTGAACAATTTTTATCAGAGAAGATAAGCGAGGGGTGGGGAACCTTTTCATTATAAAAGGCCATATTCATTTATCTGATTCAATATAATGCCGCAGTAAAGAAAACTTTGACACCCTCACCACTTTTTTTCGACTGTCGAACATATAATGGGTTGATTACGCCCTTTTTCTAATTGATTGCGTATAATTCTTTGATCAAAGCGAATATGTTTATCAAGTGAAAAGGCCGCATCAAATTAGCCAAAAGATCGCAGGCTCCCCTTCGTTGAGATAGGCCGTATACCCACTGCATCGGCACTGGTTGTAATATTATGAAATTCCGAAAGTCCGCACGTGGGTGACGTTAATTAATGTAATATTGCATGGTGCATTGTGTGTGCTAATGTCTATACCTCAGAATGACATTGAAAGCATATTTGCGAGCTGTGAGCAAGCAACATTTCCAAGTAAAATCATTGACCGGTAGTAAATTCCACGGTAGCTAACGAGTCGTCATAACATTGTAAAACTATTCTATTAAAAGAATGCGATCTCAAATTTAAATTGAAAAAAATCTAAATTCGACATTGACCTTACCGGGAGTCGAACCGTGACCCTCCTGATCGGTAAATAAAGCTTTAACTAACTAGACCTAGACCACAGCGAGCTAAATGATTATTTAATATTATCACTTTTATGGTGTTCACCAGGGTTTGTCGGTTTTCAAAAACCGTTTTTTTGGCTAAATTTGTGACATTCGAAAACCGGTTTTTCAATTTCGTAACCGGTTGTGCCGATTTTCCATAATCGAGTCTATAAACAAAAAGACAAAAAAAATGGATTTTTTATTTGATGGCTAAAAGACCATATTGCCCCACTTATCCGATCCCAAAGAACTCATCCGTGCACTTGAGCGCATGAAGATGCCAAAAGGCGAAACCCGGGTCGTTAGTGACAAAATGTGTGAGAATGTACATAGTTTGAACGATTCAAATTTAATATTGAAATTCCACCAAGCACCTTCAGTCGAAATCTTAAAGAAATTATTTGGTATTTCTCCTCGGAAAATATGATTTAAGAAAACACAAAGCGTCCACTGATCGTTTTGTAACCAAATTTCCTGATATCGAAAATACCCTTTCGTTGGGTAATGATGAACTCATCCGTGCACTTGAACGCCTGAAGATGCCAAAAGGAGAAACCCGGGTCGTTAGTGACAAAATCTGTGAGAATGTACATAGTTTGAACGATTCAAATTTAATATCATCAGTCGAAATCTTAAATAATTTCTTGTTGAGTATTATTATGTATATAAATAAATATATATATATTTTTACCCTATTATAATGGAGTTCTACCAAGTAAATGCCAAATCAATAAATACATTAAACTAATAATAAAATAGCACACTAATACAGTAAAAGAAATATGTTTTCATACATAATATCACTATCAGCAAAATTTGCACGAAGTTTTGTACAATAATTAACTAACCAGCTGCAGATATACAACTTTTTGCAAGAGCTTTAATTAACAATGTGAATTAAAATTGTCTGTTTTTACCGCTTACGTCGTAGATCGAATCTACACTTCTCTATGGATATTCTGATTATCGTATTTGATGTTTTATTCCGCCGAAGTTGCATTTTTAACTCTCGCGGCTCGGAGACTAGAAAAATAGTTCTCTGCCGATGGGGGTCTTTTAGGGACCCCAGTGGTTTCCTCATTATTGGCCTTATTCTTATGAATTTCAAAAAAATAAATAGTCTTAGGGCTTTAAAATATCTCTCTGCATCATTCCTCATACATTTCTTTATAAAAATCCGTGGTGTTTCAATAAATAATCATATTTTAAGTTGCGCGTAAAATATACGTCATTTCAGTGCATATATTAATGTGCTACTGACGCGCTTTGCTTTGCGGCGTTCAGCCTAGTTATCTTACGAACGATCGCTGATAAGCGGGCGCTTATCTCTTACCTTATAGTATTTATATTAACTACAAAAGGTCCAAAAAACTATGATATAAGAATACCATAATTATAAACATTGTATCACCCATATTAAAATAGATATTTAAGAAAATGTGGGTATTGGGGTCGCATTTCTTGAGCTTAGAACCAGAAAAGTTAATATCGGTATAAAGTTTTATTTTTAATAACTCTGACGTAGAATTTTCCGACTCTGGGTAGGTAAGTCTTCACTGTCGTCACTATCGGAAATCTGTTCATTTATAAGTTTTTTTCATAATCGTCATTGATATTAGTTATATAAACGATGCTCAAACATTAAAATAGTTTAATTCGTTTTTTTAAAGAAGCCCATCATATCAAACGCAAATAAAAATACTCTTATTGCACCATCTTTTCTTTACTGATGCAATAAGCTCGATGAAGCATCACTGGGGAATAATTCGGCTCGTGATAACGTCACTACGTTTAAAAGAGTGTATTTTTAATTTCCTGGAATTCTCTATTGTATGATTTAATTCACCATTTGTACCTTTTAAGGTGTTGTAAATTTAAGATAGAAGACATCATATTAACTGTGAGTCGCCAAAACCTTTCCTTCACAAATTTGTATTTTACGTGAGTTAGAAAAACCTTTTAATTTTTAAGATTTAATGAATGTCTTCATATGGCAAACATAAGTAAGTTATCAATAATATATAAATAAAGGAAAAAGGACGTGGCCCACAGTTTTTTCAAAACAGCTTTTTTTCGATAATCACAATGAATACAACTTGATACACGTTCTATCAAAAGGATGGAAGCTGCAAATGCCGAATAAGTACTTTAATTAAGCTTTTAAGTTAAAAAAATAAGGGCCTACGAAAACTGCGATCATGAAAAAAAGACTTAAATAAGAAGAAAATATTAGATAATGTCAATAAACAACCAAATTATCAGTCTCCTTGCACTTCAAGGTTATGTATATTTCATAATTTGACTTTGGCCCAAAATCATCAAAAAACGTATTTGTGTCTCCTGTGATGTGTAGGTTACGTCCTTTTTCCTTTTCACAGTCGATATATAAGTTATTAGTGATAAGTATAACATAAACATAAATAATTTTTGTATTTTTCTTTTAAGTAGATATAAAAGGACATTGCTGGATAGGACTTGTGATCAGTGGCGGTTCGTGACCTAAAATCTTGGGTGGGCTAGAGAAAAGTTTTAGCATTTTATACTATTTACGAAATTGTGCATGTTTCCACTTCACATTATACATTAATCTACAAGAAAATTAACAAATACTACGATACTACTGCAAAGCATAAATTATTATATAATAAAATCGAATAAAGTTATTAAATAAGGCCGCACATAAGAAAATTGGAAAAAAATATAAATGTTAATGTTATTAATATTCTGAATCTGTGTCCGATTCAGGTATTTAAAATGAACCGAAATTATTTTATTTGAGCAGCATCTTGGTTGTAATACAATACATACTGCATCTCAGATACAAATTACATGCAGCGACTCTGGTTGTTTACATTATGAAAATACCTGTTCTTGTTGCAGGGCAGACCTTCGGAAGGTAACAAAATGGCCGCTGCATGCGTGACACACAATTATTTATTGAATACTGGAATTTATACACTCTCATACTTAATTGTGTCTACAATTTAATACGCTTGTCTGACGAGGAAGTTTCTAACGGATACAAGAGTGTTACTATTCATCATTGATTGAAATTATTATCATTGTCTCGACGTGGTACTGATTTTGAACAATATTTGGTACAGCAAATGTCTTCAGCGGTTGGGTGTCAATTAGGGTCTCCAATCCTGGGATCCCGTCCAATTTTGTGATCCCGAAATCCCGGGATTGGTATGGTCGCGATCTCGGGATTGAGAAATTTTTAGCAAATCCAGAAAATTTATAGGATTTTGGATTTGGAAGAGCTAAAATAAAAAACGAGTCGCCAAAACTTTTCTCAATTTTTTACACGATTTCACGTTGAGTGCCCAATCCTGGGATTGATTGATCACAAAAAGGCTCCGGGATTGGATACCCGAGTGCCAATGCATTAACAAAGGCTTGCTCAATCTCAAAGCTGTTCATGGTGTTCTGAAAAATGTGCAAATTTTTTGGCATTCTTATACAATTATACCCAATAATTATTGAAACAATCAAATCTTACTACATTAACTTATATTAAGTAACAATACTTTTTTTTAAATCCATGTCCACCCTCAATGTGGAGCATATGACCTCTTAATGGAGGTGTCTCAACAGAAGTTTTTTCTACGAGAACTTTTTGTTACTTAGTCGCTCAATCTCACTTTTTTATTCAAAGTGAGTAGTGGGAAAGAAGAGTAAGGCTTAGAACAGGACTAGTGGTTGACTAATCGCTATTGCTACATCCAGTTATTAAAGGATCAGAAGGATGGGAGGAGAGGAAATAATCTAAATCAATAATACAAACACCCAGTCTTCGATCACAGCTTTGAATTGAGTAATTCTCAATTTCACTGTGATCTGACTTATTATACCGTAAAATACTTAATATACCGTAAAATAATTAATATAGATATCTAAAAAATATACTCGCCTACCTTAGCTTGCTAGAGTGAAGAGTATATAATATACTTGTCAAAAATTGCTATAAGGTACTGATTAGATTAGTGGCTCTTAACCTTTTCGAAGTCACGGTGCACTTTTGATCATGGGAAAAAGTGGCAGTGCACCAAAATTAAGAGATCGAAAAAATATGTGGACATATTTTTTTTTTTACTTTTTCGGTTTTCACTGTTTTGCGCATTTTTCGGTTTTTACTATTTTGCGTTTTTTTTCGTTTTTACCAATTTTTTCGCGGTGCACAAGTTAAGAACCACTAGATTAGATCAATGAATTTTTGTTATTTCTTAATTTAACAAGAGGCTTGACGGCATAAGTAAAATTCAACAAGGAACCAACTGATGTTTTTAGGTAGTTTGAGTTATAAATGTGAAATATTTTTATTTGATAAAGAGATTGAACTGAAATTCGTCATAGTTTCTGATGTTTTTTTACAGTATTTCCTCATTGATTTCTGAGCGAATTCTGTAAATGTCATATTTTTTCTTATGTATTAGGAACCAAATAAAAAGTATCTGTTATGCTCAATAAACAACACTGCAGACCCGACAATCATATCGACTGCGGAAAATAAAAAGGACGTAACCCACAGTTTTTTACAAACATCTTTTTTTTGATAATCACAATCAAAGCATGAGGTTAGCTGCGCGGAAATTTCAAAGGTTGCGCGGACCGATCAAATATTAATTGAATAACTGTCTTGTAGTGCGCGCCGACCCGGAATGAGTGCGCGGGGGCTTCCTAACTGCTGCGCGGCCGCGCGCGCAGCTTAGAGGGAACATTGATCACAATGTATACAACTTGATACACGTTTCATCAAAAGGATATTAGCTGAAAATGGCGAATAAGTATCTTAATTTATGTTTGAAAAATAAGGGTCTGCGAAATTGCAATCAAGAAAAAGACTTTAAAATTTTTTTCTTGAAAATCAATCAATCGCTCACGCTCAATCGATCACGCAGGTCTGGGTTCGATTCCTGGTAACATCACAGTGAATTTGAGAATTATTCAATTCAAAGCTGTGATCGAAGACTGGGTGTTTGTGATGTCAATTCACATCATTTCCTCTCCTCCCATCCTTCTGATCCTTTAATAACTGGGTGTAGCAATAGCGATTAGCCAACCACTAGTCCTGTTCTAGCCTTATATTTCATTCCCTACTACTCACTTTGAAAAAAGTGAGATTGAGCGACTGTGTAACAAACAGTTCTCGTAGAAAATAACTTCTGTTGAGATACCTCCATTTGGAGGCCATATGCTCCCCATTGGGAGCGGACATGGATTAATAAAAAAATTAGATCATTTTTTCCATATATGTATATCATTTCTTAAATTATTTGTTGTGTTAATAATAAAGTTTATCTCCGTATATTTTTCGGTAGTAGTTTAGTCCAGGGTTTCTCAACGGTGGGCCATACGGCCCCCCAGGGGGCCACAGAGATTTTTGTTTTGGGGAGCCACAATACAGTTTAGGGGGGCCACGGGTATTGATAAAACAATACAGGGAAAAAAAGAAAACGATACACGTTTCATCAAAAGGATATTAGCTGAAAATGGCGAATAAGTATCTTAATTTATGTTTGAAAAATAAGGGTCTGCGAAATTGCAATCAAGAAAAAGACTTTAAAATTTTTTTTTTTTTAAAAATTAATTAAATTAATATTAGGTCAGAATTATCCAATCACGTTTTTTGTGTCTCTTGTAAAATTTGTTATGTGTGGGTTGCGTCCTTTTCCCTTTCCACAGTCGATATGAATTCCTACGCTTTGCCTGGTCATTTGATCACAGACCCTACAAGGACTACTCAGCATCAGTAATTACATACAGGAGATGAAAGCGGACACTGGAGAAGGTCAGGACTTGACTCAGTAATATTTACGTTATTTTATAGGCAGTTAAAACTTTACTAACATTCTTACGTTGCATCATTGTGTAATGATTTGTTACAGGACATTGTTTTGCAAAATACCTCTTAAAACCAACCGGAATTTATACCAGTGGTGTGACGCAGGTAATGCTTTTCCAAGATACCGGTAGGATGTGATATATAAATAATTAAGGTTAACAAACTAACTCTTTTGAATATAGTTGAAGTAAAATACCTGCCGCGTTTTGCTTCATTGGAGATAACGCCTTTTTATTGTCGACTTTTGTTGCAAAAAAGAATGAATTTTAATTAATCGAACATAATAGCCATGTTGATAAAAAATGTTTTTTTTTTGTATTAATTCCACTGCTAAATACCCATTAACTAACAGCCAAATTAAATCTCAATACAAAAAAAAACGTAGACTATTCCACGTATTTACGTAAATACGTGGAATAATCTAAGTTATTTTATTTTGTATTAAAATGAACTTCCACAAAGTTACCGCCGAATCCATCAAAAGTATTAAATTACATCTCGTTTTCAATTTAGAACAATTCAAGTGTTTTTTGTATCCATGTCCACTCCCAATGCGAAGAATATCGTCTCCCAATGGAGGTACTATGCCAGCAGAAGTTTTTTTTATCACTTTAAGTTTAAATAACTTTTAATTTAAAAAAATGTATTATTTGACAAAAGAGCAACATTTTGGTAAAGAATTTAGTGTAAAAAAAGGCAATAATGAAGTCCTTACAAGTAAATAAAACAAAATATTATTTTTAGGGTGTTCACTGCCAATACTTGGTGGAAAGGCATTATATTAAGAAAGACACAATATTCCTTTGTAGTTATTTCCACTTTTATTTATCAAGAATATTGTCAACGCCAGTTGACAATGCTCGCCATGAGCGAAACCGATCTTGATATTGATAAATACAATTGGAAATAAGTACAAAAGAATATTGTGTTTTTTCTTAATAAGTTTTTTATACAATGACTACTTTCTACTTGAATGCACAACCTCTTTTTATCGAAGACAGTTGGGATAGTAAAAATAGTACACCCATTCCTCGCTTAACACGATTTTGCTTTAACACGGTTTTCATTTTGAAGATTTTAAAAATTAAATCTTGCATTGTAGTTTCTTGAGACTCTTAGTGTCAACGAGAAATGAAACAATGCATTGCTAGATATGAAAAAAAATACACGAATCTCAAAATAGATAGACAATCAAAGATTACAGATTTTTTGATATTGCCGACGGGAAAATGACGGAAATATAATCGAAGGCACTGATGATGACATTCAGCCAAAAAGAAGGAAAAAAAACCCCGTAATAATTTCTAGTGATGGTAAGATCGAATAATATGTTTCAATACATTTTCAAAAGTAATATGTATTTATTTTATTAATATTTTTATAAAAAAAACCCCCTGTTCTATATATTTGATAGTCTAGCTTTACACGGTTTCGTTCAACACGGTGATCTATCAGAACCTATCTTCCATGTTAAGCGAGGGATGGTTGTATTAGGAAAATATTAGTGGTTAGTTAATCGCTTTAAGCGCATTGGCTCCTTTATTTATGTACAATAAAGGGTGGGAGTTGATTTGTAGACAATAAAAACATCCATGCCTTCGAACAGAAACCGATAAACCGATTCAAAATAATACTGTTCGTTTTGGGATTCAAACTCGTGAGAAACATTATAGAAGACAACGACGTTGACCACTTATTTATTTGTACATTGATTCCTAATGGCACATCTTTAAAGATGTTTTACGAGAATAGGTTGGTTTTTTTTAATTTTTTTTTTAAACTTTCTATTCGTAACGCGTGTGTAATGTGTATAATGTTTTTCTCTATCAAGGAATGTGTGGAGAGAGTGTGTGTGCGTGGGTGTTAGTTAGTCTTGTGTACATTTTTAATGCATTACATTTATCCGCGATATTTCTTTCTGTGTTGGCGCATCGCTTACAACCTTAAGATAATGAGTATTGAGCAGACAGTCGACACTGTCATCTGGTGATAATTTCTATTAGTTTTAATATACATATATATATATATATATATATTTTACCATGTCCGCTCCCAATGTATAGCATATGGACTCCTAATGGAGTTTATATCAACAGAAGTGTTTCTACGAGAATTGCTTGTTACTCAGTTGCTCAACCTCTCTTTTTCCAAAGAGAGTAGGAATAGAAGGAAAGGGCTAGGACATGACTAGTGGTTAGCTAATCGCTCTCGATACGCCCCGTTCATATGATAGGATGGGTGGGAGGTGGGAATTCAAGACATCACATACATCCATGCCTTTGAACAGAAATTCATAAATCGATTGAAAAATCAATTTATAAAACTGCCCGTACTATATATATTTTTTAATATATATTTTTTTAATTAATATATTTTAATAATATATTTAATATATATTAATATATAGCTCTTTTTTTACACGGTGGATACGTGTAAAAAAAGGTGTAAAAAAGTGAGCGAAGTCATAAATGTTTGGTTCTCTGAATTAAAAAAAAAAATCGCGTAAAAAATGTAATAATGAAA
The DNA here is from genome assembly GCA_031772345.1 of Himalopsyche anomala. NCBI lineage: Eukaryota > Metazoa > Arthropoda > Insecta > Trichoptera > Rhyacophilidae > Himalopsyche > Himalopsyche anomala. The sequence goes on from CM062835.1 coordinate 24,301,912, forward strand.
ATCAATAAGTAATTTGCACAACTTATTATTTTATAATATGTATTTTTATTTAGAAAAAAAATAATACTATGTAATAAAATTATGTACCGGAGCTTTTATGAAAGACTTGACATAAATCATTTTCATCGGTTGAAATGTCTGACACGTCAAGTGTATTAGTATCTAATGAAGCATTTTTTTTATTATTACTGTCTTGTGTTGTTGACTTTCTTGTTGTTGGGAACGCCTTTGACCGTGTCTGAGAATTGTGTCGAATAAAATAATTCGTGCAAAAATAATATTGTATTTCTTCATTTTAGCGGACCAATCTACGGCATCCAATTTCGACGTCTTTTTGTCATCCCTGGATTTCGGGATAATTTTTTTTATCATTTAACATAACTTCGGGATGTGGATTTTAGGGATTCCGGGATCAATCATTGTGAAATTAAGAGATTTAAAAATAATATATAAAATAAGGTGAAACACCCTTTTTTAGCTCGCTGGCGGATGTCAAAAATTACTCGATTTTAAAAACCCAGGAGCTTGCGAAAAATTCAAAATGTGGCACCTTCTTGAGTCATACGGAGAAAAAGAAGACACACGCATATTACCTCCAGACACATTTTCTTTTATATGACAATTTTCTTCATACTTAAGTGTAAGCCGCCAAGCTTTGGTCAATTGTTTCCGGAACAATCCTAGCACAAAACTGAAGAACTCATAACGTTACAGCCACGGAAACAGTATGTTGGACACAAATGTATGTACGTGGCAGGTGGTGGAAGGAATTGTCCAAACTAAGCTTGGGGCATAGAAAAATTCAATAGTTTCAATTCATCGGACGGATTTTTTTTTTTTAATTATTATCGATACAAAATTTCGATCTAAATTAAATTTAACAAGAATTAAAAGAATGTGTCCTGCGGAAATTCTTAGAATAATATTGTCACATCGATTTGGAATCTGAAAAGGATCAAACGTATTATAGGATGTAAACTATTTGCACTAGTTTATTTCCTGGTAGTTCAGCGAAACGTCATTTTCAAAGAAAAAACATACAACAAATAATATTGTTGCGAAGTGTAAGATTTCTGATGACACACAAGGAAAGTATTTATATCAATTTATGTTTTGAGATAAAAAGGAAATAAAATTTATTGCGGTCAAATACCAATAAAAAAAGTAAATTCTTTGAATTCGTTAAAAAAATAGCCATTATGACTAGGGCTTCCAAACCGGTTTAAACCGAAACCGGTTAACCGGTTTATCGCGTGTTTTGAAAAAACCCGAAAACCGGTTTATTTCACTCGGTTAACCGGGTTCTATCAAAAATACTCTTTTCTTATTTTTCATTGTTTTTTACAAAAAGAAAAATGTTTTATAATGAATTTACTGCGTTATATAGGAAACAATTCACAAAATACAACAAACATGTACATATATATATATACATATATATATACATACTTATTTATTTATTTATATTTTTTTTATTTGACGTATATTTTTTTATCATAAAATATTTGTTCACATGTTATAGTAATTGCTACTTTGCCATTGCAAACAGGTTGGTAACTAGAGTCACATTAAGATAAATATCGTGTTTTTTGTTTGAAATTGGAGTATAAGCTGTTATGTCAAATATTGAAAAATTTTAACGATTTTTTTGCATACCTACCTTATCAAAATGATAAGGTAGGTATGCAAATGTGGATATGATATTTCGGTTTAAACCGGTTACCCGGTTTATTTTTCAGAAAAAAACCGAAAACCGGTTAGTGTTTAAGTCCGGTTAATTGGAAGCCCTAATTATGACTAATTTGCGCAATATTTTGCAATTCTTTGAAAGGGTTTAGATGTACATACGTCCAATTCTTTTTTACAGTGTTTTGAAATAATACGGTCCGCTAAAAAGAACGAATACTTTTTGTTTTTTTTTTACCATGTCCGCTCCCAATGTGGAGCATATGGACTCCTAATTGAGTTTATCTCAACAGAAGTGTTTCTACGAGAACTGCTTGTTACTCAGTTGCTCAACCTCTCTTTTTCCAAAGAGAGTAGGAATAGAATGAAAGGGCTAGGACAGGACTAGTGGTTAGCTAATCGCTCTCGATACGCCCCGTTCATAGGATAGGATGGGTGGGAGGGGGGAATTTAAGACATCACATACATCCATGCCTTTGAACAGAAATTCATAAATCGATTGAAAAATCAATTTATAAAACTGCCCGTACTGGGATTCGAACCCGTGACCTCCGTAGCGGTAGCTAACGACGTTGACCACTCGACCACACAGACGACATTATTTTTATATTATTATTTTTACTTACATTATTTGTTTTAGCAAGATTGAAAGAAATAAACATATAACCGATTTTCTAATAACAATAAATTTAACAGTACAAGACGCATATAACAAACAAACGTCTTCATTAGATTCTCCCACATTCTAGCGATTTACGTTCAGTTCCTCATAAACGTGCGCGAATTAGTATCGATGAATAGAATCGTTCAAATTATGTACATTCTCATAGATTTTGTCACTAACGACCCGGGTTTCGCCTTTCGGCCTCTTCAGGCGTTCAAGTGCACGGATGAACTTGAACTGACGCTTAGTAAATGTTCAGTTCAAGTTCGTCCGTGCACTTGAACGCCTGAAGATGCCGAAGGGCGAAACCCGGGTCGTTAGTGACAAAATCTGTGGGAGTGTTAATAATTTGAACGATTCAAATTTAATATTGAAATTCCACCAAGCACCTTCAGTCGGAATCTTAAATTAGTATCGATGAATAGTATTATCGATTGATTTCCTGAAATAAAAAGACGCGAAATCTTTATTTTTAGCTCTCGTGCAGTTTTATAAAATTTCCTGATATCATGGGATAAGTACTAACACAATCCCGGGATTTCGGGATCACAAAATTGGACGAGATCCCGGGATTTGATGCCCTAGTAGAGACAGAAGAATAGGGCTAGGACAGGACTAGCGGTTAACTAATCGCTCTCGATACTCTACGTTATTTTAGAATTGGAAGGATGTTTTACTGAGTAACGGTCGTTTCTCGTGGAAAAACACATTAGCTGGGACATATGGCGCAGCTGTTAGCGGTTAGATCTCACGGGTTCGAGTCCCAGCACGGACAGCATGTTCGCGATCGATTTATCTCGTTTTATTTGTTTCGAAGGCATGAGTGTTTGTGATGTCTAAAAAATTCCTCACACCCTTTCCGATCCTTAAATAACTGGGTGTAGCGAGAGCGATTAGTTAACCACTAGTCCTGTCTTTATCCTTCTATCCCTACTACTCTCTTCGGAAATTTGAGTTAGAGCGACAGTTCTCGTGGAAAAACTCTGTTAAGATACCTCTATTATGAGGCTATATGCTCCACATTGGGAGCGGACATGGATTTATAAAAATGCACCACATTGGGATTGGATATAGACAGGGCCGGCGCTACCATACAGGCGAAATAGGCAATCGCCTAGGGCGCAAATCATTAAGGGGCGTATAAATTGAGAAATCAAAGTATTTTTTATATTCTAAAAAAAAATAATAGTTTCAACTTGTATCTGTTCGTTATAATTATGTATCGTATTATATATATATATATATATATATATATATATATATATGTACTTCGAAAAAGGTAGGTTGAGCGACTGACTAACAAACAGTTCTCGTAAAAAAACCATCTTTTGAGATGCCTCCAAATTTCCTTTCAATCCCGGGACCCCGGGATCCCGGGATTGAGATTAAGTCACCGAGGAATTTGACATCCTCGTTTCACTATACTTGTTCCTCAGATTATGTGCAAAACACCTTTTTTTTTTTTAGCTCACCGAGGAATTTGGTATCCAAAATTTGCCAAGTTCGTCTCACTTTTCGAGATTTACACAAAATTTTCACGACCATGACCACGAAATTTTCACGATCACGACCATGTCAATCCCGGGATTTTGAGATCAGAAAATTGAACGGGATCCCGGATCCCGGGATTGGATGCCCTAATTGCAATGTTCCGCGAAGTATTTTCGTTTAGTGACATCTATGCTTGTGCATTGGAAGCATTTTTACTAATTAAATTATCACAATAGTGACTAATTGCTTTGGCACTATTTAATTATAATTTAAAACGCGGGGAAAACCAACGGAAGACGCTTTGATGTTGTCTGGCAGGGGAACTGGACACTAAACCGCAGACAAAATAAGTGTTGTGTTTTACCAAGTTTTGACATGTCAGTTGTGAATATTGACAGACTAAAACAGAGCATTATATATGTAAATTTAAAGAGATATGGTTTCGAATATATTTTATTTCACTGAATTATTGATGGCTTACTATATCATAAAACAATTTTTTTTAAGCCATGTCTGCTCCCGATGTGGAGCATATGGACTCCTAATGGAGTTTATCTCAACGAGAACTGCTTGTTACTCAGTTGCTCAACCTCTCTTTTTTTCCAAAGAGAGTAGGGATGGAGGATAGGGCTAGGACAGGATTTGCGGTAAGCTAATCGCTCTCGATACGCCCCGTTCATAGGATAGGATGAAGAATTAAAGACATCACATACATCCATGTCTTTGAACAGAAATTCATAAATCTATATTCGGCTACGGAGGGCTCGGGCTCAAATCCCAGTACGGGCAGTTTTATAAATTGATTTTTCAATCTATTTATGAATTTCTGTTCAAAGGCATGGATGTATGTGATGTCTTGAATTCCTCCCTCCCACCAGTCCTATTCTATGTATGGAGCGTATCGAGAGCGATTAGCTAACCACTAGTCCTGTCCTAGCCCTCTCCTTCTATTCCTACTCTCTTTGGAAAAGAGTGGTTAAGCAACTGAGTAACAGGCAGTTCTCATAAAAACATTTTTCTGTTGAGATTAACTCCATTAGGAATCCATATGCTCCATATTGGGTGCGGACATGGTAAAAAAAATAAAAATATATTCATAGTGGAATTGCAAACCAAACTGAGCACAAATCAGCTGTCGATGGACAAATTGACTGCCGCCGGGAAAAGTGTATTCGGAAAACAAACCTAAAAAAAACACTACGAGAATATTTTGTAAACTAACAAAGTATTCCCTCTCTTAAACGGTATTCAACAACTGTCTGCTTTTATTAAAATATTGAAATCATCGTGAATTAATTTCTTCGCAAATACAGGAAGGGTGAAACAAAAATCGTAATAAAAACAAAACAAAATTTATAGTGTGTAACAAACAATTGTTATCATAATGAAGAACTTCTCCGCTGAAACCTAGATTCGAAACTAATTCAAGAAAATATCAAATTATAATTAATGTTATGAAATATGTATCGATTATGAGAGGAAAATTGTCGCTGAAAATTTTACAAAAATAGTTTATTATTTCCGGCTGCGTGGTCGATGGTTAACCTTGTTGGCTTAGAGCAGTGAGGTCAGAGATTCGAATCCTAGTACGGACAGTTTTTATAGATTGATTTTTAAATCGATTTACTGATTACTGTTTGAACCTCACCAGTCCTCACCAGTCCTTACTTCACCAGTCCTATCCTGAAAAAAAGAGGCCTGGCGAGAGCTGTTTGGTAACCGCTAATTCTGTCTTAGCCCTTTCTCCCTATCACCACTCTCTATGAGAGGTTGAGCAACTGAGTTACCAGCAGTTCTCGTTGAAATTCTTCTGTCGAAATAAACTGCATAAGTAGTTCATATGGTCCACATTGGGAGCGGGCATGGATTTAAATAATAGAGTGACATCAATAGATATCGAATCATGATCGACAAAAGAACTTAAGTGACACAATTCGTTAAATTGTGTTTTAAGCCAATAATGGTTCAATAACGCCTAAGGCAGTGGTTTCCAACCTTTATGTTACTGCGCCTCCCTTTGAAAAGAAATATCCTCGCGCCTCCCATCTTTTATTTCATATAGTAATAAAGACACGTTTCAAAGGGAAAATAAATATTTTGGACTGTTCGCGCCACCCATTGCAATAGTCCACGCTTCCCAGGCCGGAAATCGCTGGCCTAAGGAGTCAGTGACAAAAATTAAAAAGAAGATGTTAGAGAAACAGAATAGAAATAGTATCAGAGAACAATAAATATGCAATATATAACAAACACATCACTCAATAATCAACTAAACACATCATCATCAATCAATTCTTTTTCATCCATTGTTTTTAAATAAACAAAAGC
>CM062835.1:24308180-24537564 GCA_031772345.1 Himalopsyche anomala
GCTGCTCTTTTCTGTTGCGAAAAAGACGGCGCAGCGATTTATCGCTGCTGATTTTAGCTCCAATTCGATGTATCGTAACTTTGCGTACGGGCAGATATCAATCCAACTATTGTTTTAATATGCACTAATACACGTTTATCTATGATATTATAATACATATATCTTTATTAGTTGTTTATTTATATAATTATATTAGTATAAAGGTACCAAAAAAAAGCACTCGACTTATTTCGGATTTAGTAATAAAAAATTTAATTGATATTGATAATCTTTGTTGTTTGTTGCTTGGGACGGGTATGGTTCGGCGATGCAATATTAGTCAATATCAAAAGCAATAGCAAATTTGTCGACATTTTACGCGAGCCTAAAATTAAAATCTTCGCTGGTGGTACAAATCGGGAATTTTATAATTTATTCAAGAATACAAGTTTTGTGTGATCGCTTTATGCAACGGGCAGCGTCTGGGAATGTTCATTTTGTGTGATTGTATGATTCACTTACGCAAAATGACCACCTAAGAAGCATGCATGCTAAAATAAATATATTTTTCACCCAACACGGTATACCTATTATAACCACGAGCAGCCACTTTACATTGACGCTGTTGACAAAACAACGTCTGGATTTTTCAAAATGGGTTGTCCATTTCACATGTTCATTACATTTTTTGCAAGCATTGTGCTTTAGATTTAAATTTCGTAATACCAGTTGTGTTTTGACCGCGATCAGGATAAAACTGTTGTAGAACATTTCATTGTAATTTTTTAAACCCCCAAAAATATAATGAAATCATCATCCGAAAGTTATGGTGCCATAAGTGAAGATGAATTCTCTGATGTGGAATTTAGTATTATTGATATTACAGACAATTCGTATAATAGTGAAAGCAATAGTGACAATTTTACATATAGACGTAAATTATTGAGGCCTTTGGATTCAAGCAGTGGCGATGAAGAGCCAACTATAGCCATTGATGAAGAATTTGTTGAAATCTTTGAAGACGAAAATAATTCATCTAAATCTATACCTTTTTTGGAATCGTCTGGCATCAAACATGGCCCACCCTGTGACGCAAAGCCAATAACATATTTTGACTTGTTTTTCACCAATGTCTTATGGAATTTGATGGTGAAAGAGACATATAGATATGCTAATCAGCGCATCAGAGCGAGCACTTGTCCACAAAATAAATGGAATCCTGTAACTGTGCTGGAAATGAAGGCATTTATTGCGGTAATTTTAGAAATGGGAATTACGAAAAAACCATCGATTCTAATGTACTGGGCGACAAACTCGCGTTGTATACCGTGGTTTGGAAAAATGTTTACGAGAGATAGATTTTTATCTATTCTTCGTTATTATCACCTGGTGGACAATAGAAAGTTTTCTCCGCCAGGTTTTGCAAATTACGATCCTTGCGCTAAATTCGACCCCATCGTAAAACACGCTAATAGGGTATTCAGATACCATTATACGCCGTATAAATATATTTCTGTGGATGAAACATTGGTCGGAACAAAAAGTCACTCTTCGATTGCTCAATATTTGAAAAATAAAAAGCATCACCGTTGGGGAATAAAATTTTGGATGATTTGCGATGCTGTAAAAAATTATTGCTTGGGCTTTTACTGCTATAAAGGAAAGAAGGACGAAGATTATGGGAAAAAAGAATATTCCCTGGGACACAGAGTAGTAATAAGGCTTTTGGAAATGGGAAACTATTTGAACAAGGGATATCACGTCGTGGCCGATAATTTTTTTTCAAGTATCGAATTGGCAAAAGACTTGTTTGCCCAATCAACGTTTTACACTGGTACGTGCAGAAGAAACCGAAAGGGTATTCCGGAGGGCTTGTTGATGAAAATGAAGGTGGGAGAAACGAAGTACTTCAAAAAGAATGAAATTCTTATGTGTGGTTTTCGAGAGAAAAAATCTCAGACCAAGTCTGCCTTATTGTTGTCAACACAGGCTGCCGCAAAAGAAGAGACAATATACCGAAAAAACAAAGAAGTAAAAAAACCTCAAATTATAAATTCTTCCAATAAATATATGGGCGGAGTAGACACGTCAGACCAAATGCTATATTGCTATTTGGACGAAAGACGAACGGTAAAATTTTGGAAGAAAACTGTCTTCCATATCTTTGGAAGAATGGTTTTGAATGCTTTCATTCTCTATAAAATGAATACCTCGGATTCCAAAATTATGTCCCGGTTACGATTTACCTCTTCAATTATAGAAAGTATTGAAAATGAATGGAGACCAAAGGTAAACCCGATGACCGGATCAGAACCTAGGCGACAAAATATTTAAAAAAAATTACCAGCACGTAATCAAAGACAATGCAGTCATAAAAGAGGAAAAGTGATCAAACGATCGAGATTAATTTGTGTCAACTGTAACAAAGGAGTACATGCATTATGCTTCCCAAAACATAAGTGTTAGATCATAAATAACTCATAAAAACTGTTTTGTGTTAGATTATAATATAATATATAAGATTTTTATTGGTTTCAATATTACAATATTACTTTTTACCACTAGGTATTTATCGTAATGTGTGTTTTTATTATTTTTTATTGTTTACTTACTTTTATTTTCCAACCTAAATACTAATTCACATTTAGATCCTTGATAAAGAATAATACAATGTTTTTGAAACGTCGATTTATCATAAAATCGTATAGTTATACTTGATTCGTGTTTGTGTTTCACACAGATATATACACGGATATAATAGGTTTATTTTTTATTTACATTACTGTGTTTTGTTTATTCAATTACCCTTTTCTACTAACTACTAATATGTACTTTATCATATACGGTTATTCCCGAAAAGAGTAATTTACATATGTATCTATCTAAATATTGATTTTGTTAAAAAAATTTAAATTACTCTGATCTATTGCTTATTTACATGTTTTTCAATGTACGAAAACTGCATGAGAAATATCGTGGTCATCGCTAAAATTTTAACACCAATGCCTTTCGTGTGTTATAATCACAAAATGGGTTTTAAAATTTGGAAAAAGTCATTTCCGTTATAGCAAAAAAGCTTACGGGAATTGCCCCCACCAATGAACATTTACCCGTTTTTTTTTAGTTGCGTTTTTTTGTAATGTTTTTTTTATTTGCAAATAAAATTGAAAACATATTTTTTTTTTAATTTCTACACGTTGGTAACATTGTATATTTCAAAAAATAAATATAATAGTTGTCATTTTATATTGGATAAAATGGCCTTTTCATGTCAAAATTGCAATTTATGAAAAAAAAAATTAAAAAAATGTAAACATATATATTTTTGCTTTATAAAAAAATGTTTTTTTTTATTTTTTAATTCGATTTCTTATAATATATACTGTTTTTAATATATTGTATTTTATTTCATGGACTTAATTTGAACAATGTAGAAAATATGAATTTTTTTCGCAAACCCTTAAAATTTTCAAAAATCATCACCGTTTTTTTCGCAAGCATTTATGAAATTCGGTTCGTAACCAAAGGGTTAAGGAGACATCTCAATAGAAAACTGGAGTATTTTTCAAATATTGTTGACATAATATTAATGTACACAGTTATGTATACGTAAAAATTCATTTGTCGGGTCCTATAGGGCAGCAGTTAGCGTTGTGGCTTACTGTTCTGAATCATAGTGGTTCAATTCCCAGTAAGAACTGTATTTTTTGATAATTTTCTGTTCAAAGACGCGGGTGTTTTTATATCTAAAAAATCCCTCTCACCCTTTCCGATTGTTTAATAACTGGGCGTAGCAAGAGCGATTAGTTAACCACTAGTCCTGTCCTAACCGAATCCTTCACCCCTTGTACTCTATATAAAAGAGAGGTTGAGCGACTGAATAACCAACAGTTCTCGTTGAACAACTTCTGTTGAGATACCTCCATTATGAGGCCATATGCTCCACATTGGGAGCGGACATGATGAAAAACTAACACGTTTTTTGACTACTTGATAAAGCTAACCTTACTCCTTTTAAATAGGACGTGTTTCGTGGGATGGATACTTCAGCACCACTGTGACAGACCCTGAACCGATGGGTAAGCAAGGAAGAATTCTTCATCCGGAACAAGACAGAGTCGTTTCAGTGAGAGAGTGTGCTAGATCGCAAGGATTCCCCGATTCGTACATTTTCGCTGGTAGTATTCAGGACAAGCACAGACAGGTAATAAAACTCGGCTGATATTGAATCACATTTTGTTCGCAGAGTTCAGTAAATTCAATCTTGAAATTCATTACCTTCTTATTTTAAAACCGTGTTGAAGTGCAGACTTACTCTACACTCCTACAGCGTGGGTGACAGATGTGGCCGCCATGATCATTTGATCCTAATAATACAGCTATTTCCACTGTTTTATGGTTCAACTTTCTACTAAATATATGCTCTTTCAATACCATTTATTAGATGTACAGTGGAACCCTCAATTACACTACCCGAATTACGCGCTGGCTTGAAATAGTCACCGCAAATCCCCCAATTGAACGGTCGCATTCCATTGTCATCTGGTCATCTGTCCGGTGCATACAGTCAAATGTTGGCTAGCGTCTGTGTATTCAACACATGCCAGGCCATACACTCATATACAGCTGGGCGACTGTGTTGGATTTTGGCGCGCTTTGCATTTTATCACTTAGTAACTAAATATTTCGTCCATATTTTTTTTTGCAAAACTAAGGGTTTTTTAAAAACTAAATCTTAGTTTTGTATTTTTCGCGGAAAAAACCAATCCCCAATTTTGTATGAGATTCACTCTACACGGTCTCGACTTTAGTGTAAATGGGGGTTTTATTGTACAGGAAAATGCAACCATATAGGCTAAAATATTTGATTTTGCTAATTAGAATCATGCGATGATGTGATATAAAATAATTATACAATATTTTCTTATCTATAAATAAATATTAAAAAACAACCCCGGTTATAATGAATACTGTATTAATCATGAATTGTTAATTTTATAGATTGGAAATGCAGTGCCTCCTCCGCTCGGTGCAGCCCTGGGACGAGAAATTAAAATAGCTCTCATGAACAAAGGGAAACCGTAGATAGATCAGCATTTCTTCATTATTTGATATTATTGATGTTGACTTAGCTAGTTTATTAGTATTTTCAACAATGTGTAATTCGATTGTTTCTTTGACCATATTAGTTCCTCGTGTGGAGCATATGACCACTACACGGCGCGACACCTTGATGATTCCTTGTCAGCCACCAATTGCTGTGCTTTCATTTAAAATTTAATTTGATTACTTTGTTATTCCAATGATTGTATTATATAAGATCTTATTTGAAGATACTTCTCTAAGAGGCAAAGCACTTCAAATTTCATTTTAATCCATATTAAAAATAAATTTCTACAAATCTACCACTGCTTTGCTTCCTCCGATGGCATGCAAGCATCCTTCAGTTATTTTTGAACATGTCTTATGGATAGTACCTAACAGTCATCCACGGCACCTGAGGCAAACAGGGTTAAGGCTCTTCTGAAGCATCTGCAGCTTATACAACCAATTCCAACGTCTCCGTAGCCACTGGTGTAACAGGGAGCTCCCTCGTGTATCGCTTATCTCCGACTTACAAAATCATACCACCTCGCTCTCAATATCCAAGGCAAACATCATTTCTGAATGCTCAGTATATTGACTATCGTAAATCAGCAAATGGCAGTTGGTTTTAATTGGATATAGCTGCCTCTCAAATCATTTTATGTTTTTATTCTTTGATAATACTTATCTACTACTACGCTTAAAATGGGCAATTATATACATTAGCTCAAAAAGTAATTTAATTAAAAATCACTTGACCGTATATATGTATACACTAAAACTGTTACTACCTTCCTTGTTTACCTATAATTAATAATATTCTTAAAGTTGTAAAATTGCTAGAATATTCTTTATATAACCAACTCAAATTATAATTATGCTTAAAATACTTAAAACTGTAAAATTAATGTTAGATTGCGAACACTGTACATATTATTCAATTATCTTTACCATGCTCATCTTTTGACTTGTACATATACCAAACACTTTTTATTTTATTAAAAATATTTTTGTCGACTTCTTTGTGTTTTTTATTATAACAAATTTTATATTCAGATAGTCCATCTGTCATTTAGAAGAATTTTAAGGAGAGCGAGAAAAGTATTTCAATTTAGTCAAACAAATAGTATGTGGATGTGATATATCTATTTTTTTTAATCCATGTCCGCTCCCAATGTGGATCATATGGCCTCCTAATCGAGGACTGTTACTAAATCACTCAACCTCTCTTTCCAAAGAGAGTAGTAGAGTTTGAATCGTTCAAATTATGTACACTCACACAGATTTTGTCACTAACGACCCGGGTTTCGCCTTTCGGCATCTTCAGGCGTTCAAGTGCACAGATGAACTTGAACTGACGTTACTGACAAAATATGTGTGAATGTACATAATTTGAACAATTCAAATTTAATATTGAAATTCCACCAAGCACCTCCAGTCGAAATCTTAAATTATAGAGTAGTAGAGATTGAACGGTTCCATCAATAAACAGAAAATTAAACAGTCTCTTTTTTCAAATATAAATTGTTCTACTGTGATAGAAAATGATTTTGAAAATCATTTTTAGCCATGTTGAATTGCGATGTTATAATTGCATCTACTTAAAATTAATATTACCTTATCACATAACTCATCAATTGTTAATTATTGATAACTTTTAGCATCCAGGAAATCTTAAAATGCATTTTAAAAAATCCATGTTTTTTTAAAGATTTTTATTCCAATAAATATAAAATTTCCCACCCTTACCTTTCATTGGGGTTGTTATACGCCATGGCACGGAATTATACTTTTTAAAAAATAAATTAACCTTTTTTTGTTTAATCTAACACTTAAAATAGCTTTATTCAATTCATTTATTGTTTTGGGCTTAAGATCTGCAATTTCGTTGCCCATTATCGTTAAGAAATTCTCAATGATGTCAAGATCAGAGCCGTTACCTGGCCATAAAAGGCTCTTTATGTCAAGATTTTCTTGTTAGTTCGTTGCCCAAATAACTGATGAAAATATTATTTGTTAAATAAATTGTTTGAAAGCCAGAAAAAATCACGAAGTGATAGATTTTTCATGGTGAAAAAAGGCGGAATCATCCTGGAATACTGTTCGTACTATGAAGGATAAAAACTTCTTCAAAAATGACAAATTTATAATTTCAGGCATTAACTGTTTCCTTTATGTTTGATAGAGGGAAGTATGCAATTTTTGCTGTTTTCATGTTTTCGCTTTAGTCAACTTACCACTTCGCCATCAGCGCTGAACACGTTAAACTTGGACTAATCAGAGAATTTGACATTGTCCCGTTAATTTTGAGTGGATTTTTTTTTGCATTCTCGTGGTCAATATTGGTTCTATGGCAGCGCGTCGTGCACATAATCCTAATTTAATGAATAGATATTGAATGTTTATTACTAAAATCTCTTGACCACTTTTATTTATAGACTTTTTTCTTACTTTGAAATCTAAAAAAATATATTTTTCTAACTAACTACCCTCATAAAATTATATTTTTGCTCTTATATGCATTATATTTTTGATACATGTTTTTTTCAATGTTATAACATTAAAGATGATAGATCGAATGTGTGGTCGCTATTTTCAAAACTACTTTTATAACAAAAACAAAACCAAAGAAATTTATTTATTTATTATTATGGCTAAAAGTGAATTTTATTTTGTGTAGAATAATTTTATATACTTAATAAATTCTCTCTTTTCAAAAATAACTCCAAAAAGCCAAACACTTAAAACTCTTATTGAATTAATAAGTAACGATATTTATCAACATTCATCGGCTTAATATTTTTTACAAATACTTTTCTTTTATTTAATTACAAAAGAGTGCATAAACTTTAAAATTCACTTTTTATAAACGAACATCCTTAGAAAAGCCACCAAATTAGCCAAATCATCTATCACTTCTAACCACTGACCGTTTATATATATCTATTGATATTTTTACAAACAAATAATTACCATTTTCCAAGTAAGTCCTGACCAAAACATATTTTTTTACTGATAATTTATATTTTTTAATGACCATTTATAATTTTTAATTGACCATTTTATTTATTAATAACTGGTTATTTCTTTAATATTTGTTGACCGTTTATCGAATAAAAAATTGATCAAATAATTAGTTGCCTTTATTTCATTGTACAAAAATAATACTTTTGTGGCAGCACTGAAATTAAATGTCAAATTAGTGCTAAATATTGTCCCACAGATATTGTCTCTGGTTAAAGTGTTGAAGCCGTTTTTGTCGCGCTTTTGTATAAATACAGTATCGTCTGTATTTACTGAATAATTATACAGAATTCAGTTGTATTAATAAGTATTTCGTGGAATATTTAACCACTGTACTGTTTCCCGTAAAATTATTTTGCCATGGCTAAGCATCATCCCGATCTTATATTTTGTCGGAAACAACCCGGCGTCGGTGAGTTTTGAATTTATACAAAATGTCTTTTGATATCAAGTTATGCCTCCCAAATTAATCTCTTAAGTGAAACAGGACTTCTTTAACTTAAGTTGGAGCCAATGTTTAAAATATCCATTACTCATAAACATTATATTGAATCAGTGCTGTTTGTATGGAAAACTTTTAACCTCAAAATAAAATAACGTCGACTATCGTTTAAAATATAATAATTAAATCTAAGTATTATTTTTGGTGAACACACTGTACTAAATGCTGCCAAAACCCAATGCAATCTAGAAAATTAATCGTAAATAGAAATACTTATAACCAAATATTACAATTTGAAAAACTAATAATTGAAATATTACTACGAAAACGTTTCCATATTACAAATTATGGTAAAAGTGTATAAAAGTTAGTCATGTATTACTTCGGCGAAAATCTTCACAAACCAAGCTAAAAACAACGCCACGATTTACAAATCTTTATTGAAGCTTTGATAATGTGTTAAAATCACACATTAATACGAAGAAGACTAATAATGGAGGCGTAGTCGGGAAAAATATTTCGTATTTCGCATAATTTATCAGTGTTCTTAGTATTAATGTGTCATTTTAACGCGATTATTAAGGCCTCAAAATATAATTTTAAATCGTGGCGTTGTTTTTAGCTTAGTTTGTGAAGTTTTTCGCTGAAATAATCCATGACTAGCTTTAATACACTTTTACTCAAATTAGTTTCAGGACGAACCATAAGAGAAAAATACAATGGGCAACTTTCATTCTTATTTTATACATTTCAATAAAATTTGTATATTTCATTAGTGTTCTTACCAGGTCAATCTATATTCTATGGATATTAGCTGCTTTTAGTAAAAAGAGTATCATGCTATAATTCATTTTTGCCATAATTTTGTTTCTTTGAAATTTTTCAGCTATCGGAAGACTGTGCGAAAAATGTGACGGAAAATGTGTGATCTGCGACTCTTACGTGCGGCCGTGCACTCTCGTCAGAATATGTGACGAATGCAACTACGGATCATACCAGGGACGCTGTGTCATCTGCGGAGGGCCTGGAGTCTCGGATGCCTATTATTGCAAAGAATGCACCATTCAAGAGAAAGATGTGAGTGAAGTATACATTTTGAGTTATTGTTCTGTTCAACCATAGCTATTAATTTGTTATTGACCTTTTTATAAAAACTATTTGTCAGAATCATGACTTAATTGCCACTTCAAGAATTGACTATTTGTAAATACTTGACAATCAAAACAAATTATGTACTGTCAGTTAGATGCAGAATTAGTATAACTAGGGTTGGTTATTTATAAATTTTCAAAACAGTTTCAAATTTTTATTTAAATATGTGATTTTCACCATTGGAATGAAGTGTTCTACATTGGTAGATACTGAAAAGTTGAATCTATGGTTTTTCCACACACTATGCTGATAATATGTACACCTCCCAACCAATGTTCCCTCTAATTTTCCAATGGTCATGTGCGCAAAAGATATTGGCTGTGCAATTTTAAAAAGAAATTTAAAAAATTGTGCGCCACACAACGGTATTTAGACTTTTTAGTAGGTAATGGGCAACGGTTTTTTTTTAATAATGATAATAATTAACAACACTATATAATGTCGATTGGTTTTTTCTGCTGGTGGTATGTATAGATGATGTAACTTTTGTGTGCTCTGTTGTAATGTATGTGCGCGCATTCGGTGAGTTGTGTGCGCGTGCACAGCTTAGAGGGGACACTGCCCCCAACGAATAAAGCAGTAACTTGCTTTTTTGACATTTTGCAGTACAGAAAATGTCATTTACTAATAATTGATTACTATTAATACTTTTTTAATTTCCGTAAATACTAATCAATGAATAAATTTGACTTTTCCACAATGTCTATTTACAATTGAGTCTCGTCAGCACATTGCGATTACAACGTTTTGTTGTACAAATATTTTATGGCACTTAAAATTGGTGGACATTAAACATTACTAAAAATGATTCATATAACAAAGAATGTCAGCGAAAGTCTTCAACTTATCTTAAAGTCTTCCTTTTCAGAGAGACGGTTGTCCGAAGATTGTCAATTTAGGAAGCTCCAAAACAGACTTGTATTACGAAAGAAAAAAATATGGATTCAAACGAAGTCACTGACAATAAGATGTATAGTGCAAAAGTTTTTAGTAAGAATGTTAATTATAAGACATGTGTAATTATATGGATATTTGTTTGCGGAAAACTTAAATTAAAAAAACTAATATGTATTTTCTAGGTGTAATAAAGCATTTGTGTATTTTTCATATTTTTTTGCTATTATACCACGTCACATAGTTTATGACTGCATTCTACTTTTTAATGCTATCTTGAGAAGCCGTTCTAAATCATTATTACACCTAATTCTCTTTTTGCACGGAATCGGGTGTACTGCTTATTTTCACCTTACTTCTAAACTGTACATATTTCATTATTCTGCTAAAGAGTCTCGCATCTGTAATATATCTATCTGAATTACAATAGACCTGTTTTTGCAATACAGCAAATATCAAACCCAAATTCCAACAATATGCAATCAAAAGTTGACTTTTAAAAATGTCAACGTGCATACCATAATTCAGATTGACTAGTCAGTAAATTATATTTATTAGTGAACAGTTATATTTCAAATATAATCTGAGAAAAATTAACCATACTGTAGTTTTATAGTAAGATTTTATTTAAATTTTAGGATAAAAACAAAAAATATTTAGTTCAGTTATGAATTGAACGCGTTCTTAAGTCAAAAATATTGTATTAATGATCCTCTCATTATCTGTCACTTGTTTTGACAGTTGACAAAGTTTTGACAGGTTTTATACAAACAATACTCTCAACACTACACCTTTCACTCGCATAAGTAATTTGTAAGTAAGCATATTTTTTTGTCGATTTAAATCCACGCAAATTTTGTTTTAAATCCACGTCAGATCTCAATGTCAATCATATGGCCTCGTAATGGAGGTATCTCAACAGAAGTTTTTTTTTACAAGCACTGTGTGTTACCTAGATGCCCAACCTCTCTTTTTTAAAGAGAGTTGTAAGGATAGAGCTAGGATAGGACTAGTGGTTAACTAATCGCTCTTGCTACACCCTGCTATTTTAGGATTGGAAGGGTGGGAGGGAAAGAGTTAATAAACATCACAAATCGATTGAAAAATGATTTTTGTACTGGGACTTTGAGATGCGTCATGGAAGCCTACAACATTGATCGCTGCACTGCTTAGTACCTATCGTATAATATCAGCTCAGGAAAAAGAAATCTTTTTCTCAAGCTGCAAAACAAAATTGTTTTGCGTTGAAATTATAGCGTTGCACTGCTTAGGATACATAAACATATTTTTTTTCGAGTTTCTACCGTAATATATAAAAGTATTTGCCTGTTGCATTTTCATCTAATTTCCAGCATTGATTTCAGTGATGTATCTCGTTTGTAAATAATTCACGTGATACTAACAAATGATTTGGATATTGTTTTTATTTCAATAATAATCTATGAAACAGAATATGGCTAAAAACTTCAGCTATTGTTGCTGGCGTTGCTCGTGAAACTATTTGTGCTGGAAGTGTACGGGTTGGTCCAGATGTTTGTCGACGTGTCTAAGTCTCCATTGTACGACATGCCGAGGGCTTCTGAAGAGTACGCGGGCCTCGCTGGTATTATCGGAGATCGGCAACAAACCCTGAAAGGTGGTGAAATGTTAAGTGATTAGGCTGCAAAAATTGTCCTCGGTCATAATTCAGGACGGAAAATAAGTAAATTAGTCAGGCACGCTGTTGGATATTTAGAATCAAATGAAATTGTCTTTTCGATAAGCGAGCTTTAGCAAAGAATAACAAAAGTAAGTCGTAAGTAAGAGTTGCTTAGCAACCACAGATAGCCATGCATTGTTGGGTAATTTTTCATGCAACTTTTTTGTGTTATGTTACTTTTGTTTCATGCAAAGTGATCAAAGAAATTGATTTTGAAGTGTATTTCTTTACAGGCAATAAAAAATCGAAGGATTTTTAAAAGCACTTAAAACATATTAAAAAGTCTGTTGGGTGAACATTGTGTGATAACTTGGCCTTGGTCAATCGCTAAATGTTGAATTAGTGTAAAAAAAATGTTTTATATCTTTACAAATACAAAAACTTATTTAAACAGTTTCTTTGAAAGATAATTTTATTGATTATTTCAATTCATGATGTTATCATTACCGAATTAATCAAAACAATTATGACAACAAAGTTTACTAGAATTTAAATCATAGATTATGTTGATTTCGCTCAGAATAGTATTCTATAATATTTGACAGTTAATATGGCGGTATGCCTACCCAATTTGTAAGTGTTATTACATTTAACAAAACTACTGATTTCAATAAAAAGCCAACTTAAAGGTGTTAAAAAGCAGTGAGCTTCATTAATGAAAAACTCAATTGAACCACACAATTGTTTATATTTATTGAAAATAAACACCTACAATAGATATCTAAATTACAACATGGCAGCTGTCAGAGTTTGTACATTTTATATCATTTTACATCACAATGGTTCTATCTTATTAAATCACTACTGTAAAAATATAACTGAAAAACTATTTTCAATCACATCAATGTAATGTTAATTCAAAATTCCTAGTTATAATTACATTGCTAATACGAAATTTGTGCTTTATACAGTTTACATCACTACAGATTGTCATTGTCAACATGTGTCCTAAGAAGTTATGTAGAAATGGTATAAGTAGGATACTTCATTGAGAGTATTAATAATTCACATCATATATTTCATAATTTAATATAATATGTCTGCTAAACTTATCATTATAAAAAAGGGCAAACAGTATAAACTTTTTACAGCCTAAAAGTGTTATCACTGGATATGCATGGAATTAAGTATCGGATTGTTTTGCATACATTGACATCCCAACAAAATAGCCAGAAACTTATTTCTGGTCATTTCACAGGACTTAATCTTTAAATCTTATCAATTAAAATTTAATTTATTAACAATCATAGATGATGCAAATCGAAACTGAAATCAATTATCTATCACTGCTCGGTTCGTTAGGGGTGTCAAAATAATGCAATAGAAATATTTACCAATGTTTGACAGAAATCGTTTAGCTTAATATGAAATAGTATTGAGCCAAATCTTTTACAAAAAAACATTATCTATCTACTTTTTTATTTTTTTGTATGCTTTTCAAAGTCTGAATCTAGAGATCCTAAATTAAATATTATTTCTGGAAATTTGTTTTTGTAAACAAGCAACAAATATGCTTCAATTTTTGTTTTGGGTTTAGATATTTCGCAATAATTCTGTGATCATAAACAGATATTTTTACTCATCTTTGCCATAGATACATCCTTTACCTAGATCTTTACTCTACAGCGCTTTCTATCCACCATAAAGCCATAAAGTTAGAATAAGCACCTAATATACTTGATACAGGAATTATAGTTAACCAACTAAAATGCAAGGTAAACATCTCATCATATTTGTTAAAAAAGTATGTTATTTTTTTACTACTCTTTAATTTGCACAGTTAAATGACTAATAAATACATTTCATTTCTCTACATACAAAATAATTTTATATTAGTACAATTATATAACTATTTTGCTTTATACCTCTAAACATTGATAACTAGTGGTCTAAAAGTACAAGTACAATAACAAATATTTAATTATCGTTCTACACTTATTAATTATTGCCAGTGATAAAAAATATAGCTTTAACTACGGGTGATCACTTAGTTTGAAGCACAAACACAAAACCAATAATGCTGATGGAACCTGTCAAAAAGCGCACTCTAACCATTGCTGTTAACTTACGAATTGACATCTTCCAGCTTCTTGAGCAGGCGCTCATTCTCGCGACAGACTAATTCTTGGTCGCGCATCACGAGCTCCCTGGTGGTGAATAGCTCGGCATTTTCCTGGCGGAGCGCTTGATTCTCTGACATGTACAATTTCACTAATTCTGCTAATTCTGAACCTTCTAATTCGGCGAGCTTTTCCAGGTCGACGTGAGGTGGTGTCTTGGTCGCTCGCAAACCTACAGAATTAAAAAATATTAACAAATACAATATATGTTCATTAACAAAAGAAAATCTAAAGAAGTTTAAACACTAGGCATTGTTGGATGTCAGTTCATTTAGCTAATCTATGGCGTAAACCAGATACGCTGCTAGGAAGTCAACATGCACTGCATTATTACTGACACATGACCCCGGCTGTTTCAAAAAGTGGACTTCCAGATTGCAC
Source organism: Himalopsyche anomala (assembly GCA_031772345.1). Taxonomy (NCBI): domain Eukaryota; kingdom Metazoa; phylum Arthropoda; class Insecta; order Trichoptera; family Rhyacophilidae; genus Himalopsyche; species Himalopsyche anomala. Next base: position 24,322,957 of record CM062835.1, read on the forward strand.
TTGCTTCGAGCCAGCCCTAAATCATATTTAAACATTGATATCATAAAATTATCATTTTAATAAAGCCAATACAACGATTTTTGTGTGTTTTATTTCATTTTAAAGTTCTATATCTCTTAAAAAATAAACCCTTATCAATAAATATTAAATAAGATTTATAATTGCAAATGTTCAGCTAGAGGTTTGAGCATGAAAGATTTTCACTAGACCACAATATCTAACAGGTTAAAATTGTATTCAATTTAAAATAACTTAGATTAAAATGAACTTCCACAAAGTTACCGCCGAATCCATCGAATGGTTAAAATATACCAATCAAACATTTTGTCAATATGTTCCATCTGAATATGTAACATATTTTGGACTAGCGTAGTGCTTCAACAAAAGATATAGTGTTGACAATGACAGAAATATGTCTAATTGATTTTAACCCAGGACCTGTTAACACTATTGCTTTTAAATGTAACGTTTTGTTTTGGATTATAAGAAATAAATCATACCTATGGAGTCTCCTAGAGATGGCAAATTTTGTGATGCCGGTTCGCCTTGGAAATGAAGTGCAGATCTTAAATGCTCATTTTCATTTTGCAGTGCATCAACTTCTCTCTTCAATCGCAATATCAAAGCTTCTCGTGGGTCCTGTGGATTAAGATATTAGAATAAATTTCGCATTGACAATTATGTTCATGGTAAACTCATCTTCAGAAGATACATTGTATAATGCAAATGCCATTTTTTATGGGTCAAACCCATGATCGGCTTTATCCTTATCATTAAGAGTAAGGGAATGCTAAAGCACATGTGAAAGTGTCATCTTATTATAACAATAAATAAATATTTTGAAACTTAAATGACTATTCATTTGATTGTTGGAACCAAGGACTTTACCAATTACACTATAATTGATGTAAATTACAAATTATAATTTTTTCATCAATAGATGTCACTTTAGAAGTTTAACCCTTTCTACTGCGATTAAATTTTTTAATTAATTTTTTTATGACACTATTTAATTTTTTTAATAATATAGTGTTTCAGTAAAATAATTATTTCTCAATATCTGTTTGGTATATTTCGATATTTTTTTTTGTATTTGGAAGATTATATGTTGAACAACGAAATAAAGTTGGAAATGAAATTTATGGAAAACTATTACAACTTTAAACTTAAAATTTAAAAAAAATACGAAAAAAAATTGTGTTTTTTTTTTGGTAGACAAATGTGAAAAAATTAAACAATACTTTTTTGACTGAAAAATTCTTTTATTCTTTTAAAGAATACATAATGTATTGAAAATATTAATAATTTTGTTGGGTATGGTATATTTCGAAGCAATTTGGTAAATGTAATGCGACGAGACATTTTTTACACTCCCATGTTGTCTCACTTCTTTATTATTTTTCTCAATTCCTCCGCCTTTCAATCTCCTTTTTTTCCCAGTATCCGTAGTATAATGTTTGATCGTTCATTTTTCGTAAAAAATAAATAAAAATAAAAATATCGCGCATCGAAATTCACAACGAGCGTAGCTCGTGGTTGCCGGATACGCCCAAGAAACCCGACCACGAGTGTCACTCGTGGTTTCAGTAGAAGGGGTTAAGCATATTTTTTGACACTTATTAATTATAGTTCAAACAAATACACCATCAACAATATTTTAATGTCACAGCTAGTGACAGAAATATGATATATTTTTGTTCTCTAACATTGATAAAATCTGCCACAAAGAAGTGTTAAAAATTAATATACACGAAAATTTGCCCGCCTTTAATCAGCATTAATAATGATGCTTCTAAAAATAAATGCTTTTTTTGGCAAACATGTATAATCAATGCACCAGCTGAGGTTATTCTAGGCAAAGAATTAATATCAAAGAATGTCTTTAAATATTTAACTCATTTTTGTCAGAATTGTAACTTACCAACATTTGCCAGAAAGGTGACAATATGATGGTATATCTGAGATCAAAATAAACAGCAATAAATCTTTTTTGAATTCAGATACATGAATAGTTTGGTTATTACTAGTATAGGAAAGATTACTTACCATTCTAATTATGGGTTTTGTTCTTATTTTCTTTGCTCTGGATGCATATCGCAATGTGTTTATTGATTCATAAGCATTTGATTGGGCAGGAGAGATGCAAGCAATCTAAAAAAACAAACAGTTCAATACTAACATCACTTTCAAATGAAAGTCAATTTTGGTAGGCTTGAAAAATACAAGTAAATATGTCCAAATATTCATAATTTTTTTTATCTTCAACTAAGATGCACTTAGAAGTTACCGTAATAAATATAAGGTTATAGAATATGAATATTGTGTACCATCAACGTGACTCCATTTCCTGCAAGGCTATCAGCAAGTAGTTTTGTCAGCTTACTGTCTCGATAAGGTATATGGCCACCTTTTCGCTTAGAATCGCTTAGTGAGGCAATGCAATAACCTAAAAAAGAGATTGATATTAAATTCACACACAATTTACCTACAGAGCAATCTTCCCGCTAAGGTGTGCGCGTGTGCGCGCGCACACCTCTCAAAATGTGCCCACACACATTTTTCCATCCCCGCACAAAGCTGCACACAGAAATATTGTAAAAATAAGTTTGTTTCACCAAATTTTTATATTTGCGCACATTTTTTTTTTTTGTTGAAAATTTACTGCTCACAGAAGTTGATGGTCCGCACACACAATAGAAAAATTAGAGGGAACGTTGCTACAGACATCTGAGGAATATTTTTTTAGCCCGTGCTTGCTCCCTCTCTGGATCATATGAGGCGTTGAGAATTGAAATGAGCCAGGTAGCATAATTGTGAAACTTTCTTATTGTTTATCAAGTATTTTTTTGGATTGCATATTTTTAATTTTGCATAAAAGCAATATTGCAATATGTATTTATTCACTTCACTTTTAAAATACTTTAAGATATGTAGAATATTATAATCTAACTGGCTCACTTCGCTTCTCAGGGGTTCATACGGACTCCTAATGTGGTTTCTTTTAGCAGAAGTATTCTATGAGAACTCTTTGTTACTCAGTTGTTAACCTTTCTTTTTCAAAGTGAATAAGGATAAAAGATATAAGAAGAATTTCAAAGTGAATACGGATAAGGGTTAGGACAAGATTAATAGTAAGCTAATCTCTCCATACGATCCATTTTTGGGATCGCATTGAGAGTTGGAATAAATTTAAGATATTCCGAAAATCTATTGATCAATTGAAAAATGAAACTGCCTGTACTGCGATTTGAACCTGTAAGCACCACAACTGAAGTTAGGCACTTTGATCACTCGACCACATACTCGACTAATTGATTAATCATTTTGTCTAAGCACGATCAGTATATATGTGAGTGAAAATACAGAGAATAGTGCTATACTAAAAAATGGTATCTAATTATAAGTATTTGAAAATCTTTATTGAACTTTAAAAAAAATATTGTTAATAACAAATCAAATCAGATAACTTTTTTATTTCACTTGTCGTGTTACAAAATGTGACATGTGTTTTGCCTCTCTGAGAAGCATCATTAGACAACATCGCAAGGTGTACAAATAAAATATTATTATTGTGCTACTAAGGTAATTTTAATTTAATCAATAAAATATTCAATTCATTTTCATTGCATTTATTTTGCTCAATCCTTAATGTAGTATGGCAACATTCATTCATAGTTGCCCACATTCAGTATATATTTCACTAGAGTTTATAATAATCGTTAAATATCATTGAAACAACATAATGTAAACACCATTTGATATATTTATTGGGACATATCATTTGAGTTTATTGACATGTTGTAAAAACCATTTGATATACGTTTAAAACTTTGCTTAATTACGGGGTAGCTACAGTTAGAACAATTATACCTCCCCCAGTAGGTTTATTTCCGCTACCGAGTGATCTTGATAAGAATATTGTTTTTTACACAAAAATGATAAGCGTATCCGCTACTTTGCATATATAGTTAATTTGGAGGCTATTAAAATATCTGTAATTATTTTTTCTAGCAGTTAGACATTGTGATTATTTTATATAGAAATCAATGCATATTTATTACTATGTCACTTGAAAACTGAAAATAAATATTGTGAATATAAAAAGGTATCTACTTGAAGCCTTATATAATATATTAGGGTGACACTTAAAATATAAGTTGGCCGTATAAGAATTGACAAATTTACTTTGCTTGGTTACTAAAACGCCTAATGTAATAATAAATAACCATTTAATTTAAACTATTTAAATTTAATCTTGAATAACCCCATACTTGTTATCTTTCTTAGAAACTCTAAAGTAAAGTTTAATAAATGTAATAATATTGTAATATAAATTAGAAGGTTAGAGCAAATAACAAGATATATTGTATATCTCTTCTAACGCAGTATATATAGCTGAGTATTTGTAAGTTTACAAATAGTTCTGACAATGGCGCACGCCAAAATTGCTATAAACTCAGCTTATAAAAAATTGTAGAAGTAAATACATTGATATTTTTTACCTTATTATATAATGGAGTTCTACCAAGTGAATGCCAATTCAATCAATAATATGAGATTTCTGTTATTTGCTTACAAATGCAACTTACCTAATACCATGAGAGATTTGTTAATATTATTTGCTTCTTCTAGTGTTTTTCCTTCGCTCTGAGTTTTCTTGGTCATCTCACTACCGGCCAGATCGACAAAATTCATCTTTCCCTGCTTCGTTAAGAAAACTCCGCCTTCGGCTTGCTGTTCTGATGTAATGTGAACTGTCAGCATGGTATGACTTCGAGACGAGTAATCGTTCATATTGTGAGAGCCAACTTTCCGATTCCTCATTCCTGTATAAAATAAGATTTTACAACTATAATGTAAAAGGTGTAGTATTGTTGACCTCAAGATAACTTTTTGTGGTTGAATCTGCTTAAAGATTTAAAGGCTTATACATTACAAAGTAGTGTTTAGTGTGACAACAAGTCTCTGTTGAAAAGAGATAAGCTTAATTAAAGCACGGAGGATTCACCTAGTACAGTTAATTTGTAAATGACAGTTTGTTTAGTACAGTAACACCCCCCTTCCAAAAAACACTGTCCTGAATTTTGTGCAATTTTAATCATATCAACCCGTTGTCAGTAGAAAAGCGTAAGCAACAATTCATATATTTTACAGAAGAAGGTTCTTTTTTTATTCCTCTTGTAATAAATTTGTAAAAAGAAACTTTGATTGAGCATATACTAAATGAATTTACAAAATTATTTTCGCGAACTTATAACGAGAGTAATTTAAAAAAAACTTTCTCCTGTAAAATTTACCTATATGTACCAATATGCACTGAGTTGAACCTTGACCGCCGAGCAGTGATAGCTGTAAATTTTCGAATTTATCAGATCCTTAACTTAAATATGTAATTATCAAACACATCTCATCTACTTACTAACTGTAGATTCTTTTCCTATATTTAATATAAAAATAAAAAATCACAAACCTTCTTCTAACACAGCAAATAGATCATCAAGCTCTTCACAGTCTACTGTGAAAAGGTTTTCAACGAAAAACCCTCTCGCTTTCTTTGACCACCTTACTGCCAATGGTTTCCTAGCACTACCGGGATTCAGCAAATCTATAACCTGAAAAAATATTAAATTTAATTAGGAAAAAATCAACCACTTTAACACATTAGGAAATTGTCTTAATATGATCATTATTTGCTTGTACAATTTACCTTTTCATTGTAGATTTCTAAAAATGACGCCTTGAGAACAAAATGGAAGTCCCTTCTCATTTGTAATAATTTGAAGAGGTAAATGAAAGACCTGATCACCAGTCCGTGCTCTTCTGATGCTGCCCCTTGCTTTGTGTCAAACTGTTAATACAAATAAAATATAAACTAGTGTTAAAAATAATCGATTAAATTAATTTGATACTTGTTATAATGCCATTCAAAATACAATACATATTAAACTTGATATAAAATTTAAAACAACCAAGATTATTCCACATATTGTGCTACTTACTGTGACACGTGTTTCGCCTCTTTCAGAGGCATCCTCAGAAATCTTACTTTCACAAAGCTTGTTTAAGTACGAATGATTTTAATTTTAATATTCTAACATGATATATTATTAAAATAAAAACGGGAAGCAAGGAGGGGAGGATAGAAAAACAAACAAACAATAATGATACTTTAAATGACAATTACATTACAAAATGATAAACTAATGAGATGCATCAATTTGGAAGGGTTAAACCCATTGGAAATAAATTTAGCAGTGGCGAGCAGCGTGTCTTATTTAGGATATTTCTGAGAATGCCTCAGAAAGAGGCGAAACACATGTCACAGTAAGTAGCACAATATGTGGAATAATCTTGGTTGTTTTAAATTTTATATTAAGTTTAACATGTATTGTAATTTTGAATGGCATTATAACAAGTATCAAATTAATTTAATCGATTATTATTAACGAAGTTATTTTTAATTTTATATTAAAATGAACTTCCACAAAGTTACCGCCGAATCCATCGAAAGTATTAATATTAAACTTGTGTTGATTTGTCGATAATTACGTTTGAAATATTTTGCTTCACCGCTTGCAGTAGGTAATAAATAGGTCCTTCCTTTCTTGGTGCCACTAAGCATGTGCTAAGTGTGGTTAAGGGCTAATCCAACGCTGACTAAAAGTGATTAAATGTCCTGGCAACGTTGAATACAAATTACCAGTAAAGATTATTATTTTGCTACAGCCAAAGCGCGAAAAATAAAATTATAATAACAACTATGTACTTATATTTTATTTCTCATACTTGTGAATTTTAAGGTTCTCTGAAGGATATTTTCGATGGATTCAACGATAACTTTGTAAATGTTCTTCTTTAATACAAAGATAAATTAAATAACTTTTTGTTTTTTAATATGTGTACGTTATTTAGTAATTTATTATAACTTGAATCAATGTTTAGTTCAGTAGTTTCCAAGCTTTATGTTACTACGCCTCCCATTGAAAAAACAATATCTTCGCGCCTCTTTGCAATAGTCTACGCCTCCCAGGTTGGAAATCGATGGTTTACTTTTTGCGTAATCTTTAAAATGTTCTGACTGATGATGCTTCTTAAAGAGGCAAAGCATGTCTCACAATTTGTAACATATTTATTTCATATCCTCTGAAAGTCTGCTAATGAATTAGCTGATTAGAAAAAAGTTGGTTATCTCTATTTGGCAAGTTTAATTAAGATATAATCGGTATTGTTTTCCCATGGAAGAAACAACCCACCGATTCTGCCATATATATATATATATATATATATTTATTATATCCGATCATTATAATCTACCCACATAATTCATTGAAATTCATTCACATCAAAAATTTTGGCTAATTCATGTAGATTAAGTACGTTAATAACAATTAAACTCAGCGATCTACTTTTTTTTTTGTATATAAACGATACAAACTGTTTACTACGAGTCAGTTCAAGTACATTCGTGCACTTGAAAATCCTGAAGATGCCGAAATTCAAACAATTCAAATTTGATTCTACTATAATTTTTTTATTTGTCATAATCTTCGTTTCTTTTAACACCACTGACAATTAATATGTATGAATACTATTTGATTGTATTTTTTATAGCCACACAGTGGAGGATTAAGCACTTTGGAGGCCCCAGGCGGAATACAATTTGGAGGCCGTTTTTTCGGATTGGATTTTTTCAATACCGAAATATAGGTTTTGTAAAATGCAAAAATAAGGGTGTTTGGTTATGTTCGTGTGACTTCGTATTTTTAGTTGACTTGCGGTATTTGAAAAACAACTTTTGCAATTAATATTCTTAATGAAGTGTTATATAAAATTAAAAACAAATCAATCCCTATTTTTGGAAAACTTAAAAAAGTCCGAAATTACATTAAAATAATAAAAAAGGCATTAACCCTTTATAGGACTGTGGTAAATATACGTACCATATGGTCGATATGTTTACCACCGTGCATTCACAGTTAATTGATTCCCTAAACGTTAGGTGGTAGTATAATTTACCTCCCCCTGGAGCCTTATTACAAGGGATTGTGATTTTTTAAAATAATTTATCCTAGCTCCGTAGACTGATATTAATTGACTTTAATCAAGTTTTCATTAAAAATGCAAAAGAAATAGCCCCGTCCTATAAAGGGTTAAAATATGAACAAAAAGTGAATGAGAAGTATAATATATAAGCTAGCTTTGAGGCCACTAAGATTCGGAGGCCCCAAGCAAGCGCCTCTTGCGCTTATGGGTTAATCCGCCACTGTAGCCACAAAATACTGAAAAAACTTTATTCCGAAGTCAAAGGTCAAATAAATCGTAACCACAAGGTGGCAGCACTGTATTATCAACATGTCTAACAAAACTGTGCGGACAACAAACATCACAACTCTTTGAAATGGCGCGAATGCTTTGTTATCATTAATCAAAGTCATGTTTCGATTTGACTTCCCCAGTGGGGGTTGGCATTTTAATAAGTATTGCTCTTTATCATAAAATTCTTTCGTGTTCTTACAAAATAAGTACCTGCGTATTCGACTATTCCATTTCGTTAATCAATCGATATATTTTACGGTTGCCAGCGAATTTCAACGGACATTTGTTAAAGAGTTTTTTAAGACATTCTTTGTCGTAAGAAAGCGATTAAGTAGCATGCAGAAAGTGGGCAATCCACCCAAACCATCAGAAAAAATGAGCACGTATTTTCTCCGCTAATTATTTGTGCAAATAACTAAATCCAGACTAAGGCTTTTTTTGTATGATAGAATGCAACTTTTCAACGTCAATACCTTATTTTTCTTACTTAACTTTTGTATAAATATCACTGTTTCATTGTATTTCTTATTTCGTATGAGCGAAACCGGTCCTGATCCAATAAATTTGATGTGGAAAAAGTACCAAAAATGTTTTATTATTTTTATTATAATGCTATTCCACCAAGTATTGACAGTAAATACCTTAAAAGTGATTAAAGTTAATTTCGTAAAGTTTCCATTGCGGTTTATGATAAAGAGCACATGTATTTATCATTCAAATTCAAATTACAGTACACTAAAGTCGGGACAGTGTAATTCGGAGTAGTGTAATTGGGGGTGTGAATCTCATACAAAATTAGGGATTTGGTATTTTTCCGCGGAAAATGTAAAACTAAGATATCCCTTAGTTTTGCAAAAAAAAAATTTTTGACGAAATATTTAGTTACCAAGTGATAAAATGCAAAGCGCGCCAAAATCCCACACATATACAGTCGCCCGCTATACGTGTATAGCCTGGCACGTGTTGAGTACACAGAAGCTAGCCAACATTTGACTGTATGTGCGGCACAGACGACCGTCTCGTAATAACGACAATGGAATGCGACCGTGCAATTGGGGGATTTGCGGCGAATATTTCAAGCCAGCGCGTAATTCGGGGTAGTCTAATTGGGGGTTCCACTGTATGTTTAAAAAATGACTCAGTTGTTCTTTGTGTAGATTTAACATTCAAAAATCGATTGACATACTTATGGCAAAAACAACTTTTTTATATTTTATTCTCACTATTTTTTTTCAAGTATCATATCTGCATTTCTGTGTTTTTTCTAGTCCTATCTAAAAACAATCAACCACTAGATTATAACGGTTCGTTTATGTGTAAATATTTTTAATATTCGTATATACAAAGCTTGACTTCGATAAAACATCAAAATGACCGATTATTTAGATCGTTAGGGACGCAATTTGACTACAAGCGTGACTATGTAAACTTGGCTGAATAATTGAATGAAAATTCTAGATATTCATCGAAAATTATGATATAAATGATAAATGGTGCATATTTTGACTGCATCGTATTTTTGGGGTTTGCTCGAAAAGGATATGACATGGATATTGAGTTTGATTATATGATAGCTTATAACATTGACATCCTCATTATGTTTTATTAACATGCAACTAAAAAACGCGAGTGTGAAGAAAAATTGGCAGATAACCTTGATATTCCTTGACAAAAAAAATTATTCATTAAATGATTAGTTTATTAAAACCGTTCTGTCAATTAATTACATAACACATACAAATACACCTCCATGAAAAGTCTGCTAAAAACGCTTACAACTCAAACACCGTAAATCATTTTTTTAATTCATGTCCGCTCCCAATGTAGAGCATATGGCCTTATAATGGTTGTATCTCAGCATAACTTTTTAAATGAGAACTATTTCTTATTCAGTTGCTCAATCTTTCTTTTTATCTACGTAAAATACTACTTACTAAATAAAAACTCTACGTAGAATAAGAAGAAATATTGAACACTGAATGGTTCTACATAATATTAACCCTCAAAAGGTGAAGTGACCCAGATAGCAAACTAGTAAAATTTTCTATTGGACTTTTTAGTACAATTAGTCTTTACTTGGTGTTTTGGTGGATTACATATTTTTATTTTAGGAAGTTTACAATATTATAGTGTGTATTTACTGAGCTCACAAGACATACACTATTTGGCTCACTTCACCTCTTATGGGCTCATATAATATGATTTCTTGAGGCCCTGAGCCTGCACCTACTTCACTTATATGGCAATTCGCCACTGCTCACTACGCCTCGTTATTTAAGGATAGGAAGAATGGGAGGGAATATTTAAAAATCACAAACACCCATGCCTTCGAACAGAAATCGATTGAAAAAATGATGTTCGTACTGGGACTCAAAAACATGAGATATGTCACGGAAGCCAGTACTACGTTGACCCCAGTGCCACAACCCGACAAATAATACATTTGTTTAAATATGTAATATTAATTTGATTGAATGTTTTCCGCATAACAATTCATCTTACTGTAAAAATTTTTTATGTTTATTTATGGTCAAACTACCCTCGATTAATATGAATAATTATAAAGTTTATTTTATACAATTTAACTTCCGAACTTAATTTATATTACCTAACGTTATAAATTAAAATATAACAGCCATTGAACTCTCACCCAGATAATTTGTGACGCACTCGAAGGCTATTTAAATATTTATTCAACTGCGTAATAAGTATAAGTAATACGACATTTCTTTGTTTTTAAAATTGAAAGAGTTCAACGACTTAACCTCAAATTAGAAAAACATTCGCCAAAAAGATTAGGCCGCCATTAATAAGGCACGCGAATTTTTCCATTCGTAGCGCAATTATTACGAAGCATAAAAATCTTTTTGATAACACTAATATTATTAAACAATGCTACTCTTACACGTTTACTTTGATTTAGTATGTTTTGCAGGGGAAACAAATTGTTAAATATTTAAAACTTAAGCTCGCTTTAATTTGTCTAGACCAGTGTCTGCCAAATTTTTTTATTTCACGGCACACTGGTGAATGGAACTTGTACCACGGCACACCAAAAATGTAATGTACATTTAAAAAAGAAAATGTGTCGCGTTGATCACTATGTATGAACGTGACAAATATTTGATTGAACGTGTAGATGTTAAATTTATTTAAAATTGAAGAATATTTAAATGAATAGGCATTATAATTAACATTTTTAAGGTTTCTTCCACCGCGGCACATCTGAGACTTCTTGCGGCACAATAGTGTGCCGCAGCACACAGTTTGGCAGACACTGGTCTAGATGCTATTTTCACAATAGATTTATTAAAAGAAAATTCAATAACTTCACGACCATTTAAAATTGGGAGTAATTGTTTTAAAAAATCTAACGGATTCTTAATTAACTATGTAACTCGGTAAATAATTAAAGTTTTGAAAAATCCCACTGAGGACATACTTTTGAATGTCTAAGCTTTTGAGAAATATAATAAAGAAAAAATCGATTTTTTCAAATTTCTACAATACCCCCTAATAGTTTTACTGTATGAACTAGGTGCATTTTTAGACGCATTTGATCACTTTTATTTCAATACATAATATCTAACACAAAAGTCCAATTAGTGAATTTAGTGGTCCGTGAGCCCAAAACGTTTTCCGACCGTTATACTAGATTAACTAATGACTTCATCATAATAATCACAATTTAATTTGTAATCAGTTGATAATACTTATCATAAGTGAAAGCAGTTCCGACCAAATTAAAAAAATAGAGTGATTACAAATGAGTGTTAAATTCTTTTAAATATTTACGTCTTTACGATTCATTTAATTCCATGCTAAAGATGCTTTTTCCACTGGACCAGTGTCTGCCAAACTGTGTGCCGCAAGAAGTCTCAGGTGTGCTGCGGTGGAAAAAGCCTTAAAAATGTCAATTTTAAATAATGCCTATTCGGAACCAAATCGAGGATTTCAAATTCCTCGGTGAGCTGAAAAAAAAATGGAGTTTCGGAGATAATCTGCGGTATCTTGGTGTGCCGCGGTACTAGTTCCATTCATCAGTGTGCCGTGAAGGAAAAAAGTTTGGCAGATACTGCACTGGACTTAAGCGCCAAGAAATGGCATGGTAATTATATAGTTTTGCTGATTTTGTTTGACATGGTTGTACAATCATTTGCACCATATTTACTAAGCCGTCAATTCTTGTAGGTCAAATTAAAAAAATACACCCCATCACTTCAAATTCCAATTAATTAAAAGCTTATCCGCAGCAACATTGCCGTTTGGTTGCATGTGTACGGTTAATTCAAATGGTAACTACGTAATTAAATTTCAAATCGATATTAATCCATCGAACCTTATAAAGAAGACAGATAAAAATGTATTACCTTTACAATGTACGTTTGCATCACAATTCATATGTTTTATTAGAGGTCGCTAATGTTGCCCATTAGCGTAAAAACCTTTATTAATAGATTATCAAATGAACATAGTATCTTTTCCATTACTTTTTAATACGTTCATACATTATTCCGGTCATATATCTGGGTGGTCAGGGTGTAAGGTTGTCTTATTAAGTTACCGTGTCTGTGGGTTTGAATCACTACACAAGACATCAAACAAATTGATTTACAGATTGCATATTTTTTTCAAAAGCATAAATTGGCATTTTTTTTATATTTCATCCACTAATCCGATTCTAAACAAGTGACGTAGCGAAAGGTTTTTTTAATTGGCAACACTTTTTTCAACGACGGTTAATTTGACAGTTGACAGATGATTTTTTCTCATTTTGTTTAGCCATTTTAGCATTAATAGACTAAAGCCAGAACAGCACTTGCAAATTGTGCAAATTTATTTCTGCAAAGATGATCCGGGCCAGAACGTTATAGTGAATAGAGAGTGCTATAGATTCATGATTACTGACATTTTCATTCCTCAATGGAATGGAATTTATGTGCAAGGGCTGCGGTTTCAATAAAACGGCGTAAAAAGCCCACATGTTGCGTGAGACAAATTGGCTGTTACTGGATAAAGAGGTGCTAATTCGAAAAACAATCCTCTAAAAAAACAACCATTACTAGCATCAACGTTCTATTCTTGCCATTTTTTAAAATAGAGGCTGAAAACTGAATGACAGTCAATTTTTGTAAGCCAACTTCTGTTATGTTGTTTCATTATGAGTTCAAATGCTCCACGTTGAGAGGATATTGAAAACTTTTTCATTTACATAGTATATCGATGGCGTAGAGGCGTAGAATCGTAGTAGATATTTTTTAAAGTGATACAAGATACAAACTTGCTGTTTATTTAAAAGTATATTCACTGCTAATATGGGAATTTTAACATAAGTTATCAAGCTACAAATTTTTGCGTGTCAATTTACTCAGCATGTCCCTTCTGAAAAAGTAAATATGTGTAAAAGGAAGAGCTTAATTTAATAGCTTGATATTTATTTGTAAATACAGTAAAACTTTTCTATAGCGGAGAAATTCGTCCAAGATTTTATCTGCTAATTTCGTTATACATACAATAAAGTCGTTTTGCATAATCAGGTGTATTATTTATTGAAAAATAAGAGACAAAATTAATGTATTGTGTTGATTAAAAAAAAGAAAAGTTAGTGGGATGTGTCTTAGCGCAATTCAAATTATCAGCAAGCACGCGTCAAAGCTGTCGGAATTAATAAATAAAGTAAATAGGGCATAGTTTACGACTGTGGTTTATGGATTTAAAAAATAGTACGAATTTCATGATATATTAACAATTTTCAAATACTTTCGTCAAATCCAGATCCGTTTTACTGTTACTAAAAATATCTTTCAAACGTTTATAATTATTAACATTGAGTTGAGCGAAGAAGTGAATATTAATTTCCCACGAGAATGTTCGATTAGCAACGAAATATACACATAAGCAAAACTCGTCCTTACCCACGTAAATATTTCTGTCCGCGTCAAATTTTATTTGTTCGCCCAAATTACTTTTTGATGATTTCGCCGAAGCTTTCAATAATCAATACCAACTTACGATAATTTGGTATTTGTTTTACAAAATAAACGCCTCGTCTAATCCAGCAAAAGCTTTTTACTTTGCACGTAGTAGATACGTCAATGTTTCACTGTACATTTAATTTGATTAATATTGAACTTGACAATGTGACGCACTTCAAATCCAAGAATGAATTTGCATATTAGTATTTTTTTATTTATTGACAAGTTATCAAACATTACTTTGTAATGAACAAAGCTTTCGCTTGTCAACTAAAACAACTATAAAAAGTGTTTCATTATACTAATGCTTTACCTCCATTTTACGATTGACTTAATAAAAAGGAAAGCAATCGTTAGATGTTTTATTTTGTTTGTCGATATAAAATATGAAAAATTAGTCACTTAAATGAAAATCGAATATTTTGAGTCGTTTACTACTAGGGCTTATACAAAAACCGACTTTTGAAAAAACCGGTTTTCGAATGTCAATATTGTTCGAAAACCGGTTTTATCCGGTTTTCGAAGTTTTACAAAAAATGGATAATTCAATTAAAATAGTGAGATAAAATTTATTTCTTTTTTGTTGTTTATTTATATACATAATAATACACAACAAGAAATCATTTGGTGTTACTCTTCAGAAAATATAATTTAAGAAAACACAAAGCGTCTACTGATCGTTTTGTAACAAAATTTCCTGATATCGAAAATACCCTTTCGCTGGGTAATGATGTGGGGCATATGGTCTTTAAGCCATCAAATAAATGATCCAAATTTTCTGTCCTTTTGTTTATAGACTCGTTTATGGAAAATTCGGCACAACCGGTTACGAAGTTGAAAAACCGGTTTTCGAATGTAACAAATTTAGCCAAAAAACCGGTTTTTGAAAACCGACAAGCCCTTATTACTACCATCTTTGAGTCCATCGAAGTGTATACAAAACAAATGACTTTCGGTTAAATTCCTATTGAAATCTCATCGATTCATTTCTATTCTTACTCTGCTTGCTACAGAAAAAGACAACGGGCTGTCAATACGTTAACAAAGAGCTCACTAAATCTCAGAGTTATTTGTGGTATTCCGGGAAAAAATTGGATTTAGTATTTCTCTGGCCGGCTCTATTAGCCGCCTGTGTGGTCGAGTAGTCAACGTCGTTGGCTTCGGTTACGGAGAGCACGGGCTCAAATCCCAGTACGGACAGTTTTATAAATTGATTTTTCAATCGATTTATGAATTTCTGTTCGAAGGCATGTATGTACGTGATGTCTTGAATCCCCCCCCCCCTCTCACCCATCCTATCATTTGAACGGGCGTATCGAGAGCGATTAGCTTACCACTAGTTCTGTCCTAGCCCTATCCTTATATCCCTACTCTCGTTGGAAAAAGAGAGGTTGAGTAACAAGCAGTTCTCGTAGAAACACTTCTGTAGAGATAAACTCCATTTGGAGTCCATATTCTCCACATTGGGAGCGGACATGGTTTAAATTACTCTGTTGTCTATTTAATAGTACAATATGGAATGCACGTTATTTAATTAATATCAATTGATGACAAATGTATTGTCTAACACTAGATTACAAGAGTAAAGAGTTCCAATATCGACACAGATATAGGTTATATTATTTTTGTTCCAATTGCATGTTTCAAACGAACTAAAACTTTTTTCGACATTATATACATGTCAGAAATATTATATGTACACCACTGCGTTTTAAAATTTACTTATAATGCATACTTAAAAAATATATAACGCATAGATCTGAGAATATTGATTTTATTTGTATAGCAATGGGCTCGATCGAGCTTCTGCAACCCCTTCAGGCCCACCCTTAAAAAGTAATGTCAGAGTGGTAAAGTAAATCATTTGTCAACAAATTTTAAATAGGTTCTTCGTTAGTGATTGGTTTTCTCACTCTAATTGCTATTGTCAGGACGTTGGATGTTGGAGCTATTTTTCAGTGTCAATTTTTTTTACAAAAAACCTCCCTTTTTTGAAAATGATTACATAATTTAATTAAAATTATGGCTTAACTATATCTGGATATATTTTTTAAAGCAATTAATTATCCTGAGTGCTGTGTTAAAGGAAACGTCTGATCTATTTTAGTTTTGTTGAAAGGTTTCTGACACCAGTTATAACTTATTGGCAAAAAACGTTTCTTTGAAAAAGTCATGTTTTGGGTAATTTATATTATTTATAATGAAGTAATTCTTATTTAGGCAAGATACATGATTTTTTTCACACATTCTCACTCTTCAGGAGTCATAGAGTAAATAAATGCTTATGAAAATAGAAAAGGAAGGGATAGAATTTAAAAAAAAACAGTCGATTCTTGTTTTTGTTTAATTACCTACCTCAAACTTTTTATATTAATCAATTGGAGATTCAAGCCCGTCACCGTTCGAAGCCGCTTAGTCGAATTTGAATAAAATTCGTATAGTTTTTTTAAAATCCATATACTCTGCCAATTTAGAGCATATGGCTTCCTAATAGAGTTTTCTCAACAAAAGTTTTTCTAAAAAAAAAATTTGTTACTTAAATACTATTACTATTGCTAAGCCTCAGTGACGGATTAAGCACTATGGAGGCCCCAGGTGCAATACATTTTGGGCGCTCTGTTTTTCGAATGACATAAAAGTGCTGCAAAACTCTTCGTGACTAATAATTAATTTTGAAAACTGAAATTAAAATATAAGAGTGATGCTATCTTTGAGGCTCCCAAGAATTGGAGGCCCCGAGTGCGCGCCTCTTGCGCTTATGGGGTAATCAGCCACTGCTCAACCTCACTTTTTTAAAGAGAGTAGGGATAGAAAGATAGAACTAGTAGTTAGTTAATCACTCTCGCTACACGCCATTAATTTGAAGATTGGAAGGGTGGTAGAAAGGGAACGTTTGAATATCACAAACATCCATCCCTTCGAACAGGAATCGATAAATATGATTTAAAAATGCTGTTCGTACTGGTACTCGATCCCGTAATATCTATCACAGAAATCAACGACTTTGACCACTACGCCACGAACCCGACATCTGTAGTATAGTATCAATTTATTAAAAACTAATACATATATTCTGCATGATTTAATCTCAATGTAAATAATGTTAACTTACCAATCCAGGAGGTCCAGTGAGAGTGTGGGTTTTCCCGCTGCCTGTTTGCCCATAGCAAAAGGCGGTGCAGGAAAACCCTTCGACAGCCATTTCTAGAAGCCTTTTCACCCCACAGTGGTCGACAATGTCCTGCTGAGAGGCTGCCGGTTCGAAGACAGCATTGTAGCCGAACAACTTGGGCTTGTTTCCTGGCGAGGAACTCCCGTCGCACAGGACCTGCCCACTCCCTGGGAACTGAACGACATATTTTTCTCCAGATTTTAGCTCCTTTGCATTCAGCGGACGGACCCTGTGGGAAATTTAACAAGCTTAGACAATATGTTTATAAATATACAATATTTTCAAATGAATTAATTTAAAAGTACAAATATAATATTGAATTCACGTAATAGAAATAGTACACATTCACGATATAACAATGAAGTTCAACTAAATTCATGTCCAAACTCGTTAGTGGTTTATAGAAAAAAATACCATACAAATAAAAGACATCATACTTAGAATTCTATTATGTTGTGATTAATACATGTATGTCAAAAATGTAGACTTTATTGTATTTGATTATTTTATAATCGTTTTAATTATTTATATAACAATAATTGAGTTATGGAGCATTAAAAGTAGAATTACCCTAAAATAATTTTGAAAATAAAGGTCGAATGGTATTTGCGGATTTTATCTTTAGAAATAAACTCATTTTGTATATAAGCATAAAAGTTTCATAACAGAAAAACCTCAATTTTTATTAATTTCAATTTTAGTGATATATTCCGATTGAAAAAGTTTAATTTTACTAAACATTTTTACAATACATTATATTTTAAATAATTGTCAATTTAAATACATTTTATCACTATTTATTATAATATAATAAATGAGTCCCTGTGAAGTGAAGTGAGCCAAGTGTTATTTTAGAAAAAAAATTAGTTAAATGCGTTGTAATATTGTACATGTCTCAAAGTATCGTAAAACTGAAGTGACCTCAGTAAATACAGACTGCACAAGAGCTATCTTCCTAAAAAAATATACAATTTACTAAAAAAACAACTTAAGACGTGATTGTACTTAAAATTTCGATCGATGAGTTTTACCATTTTACTAGTTGGCTCTCTTCACTGTTTGAGGACTCATTATAATCTTACCAACATTATTAATTCATTTACAATATAAATATCGTAAATAAAAAATAAAAAAATAATATATATTAATAAAAACACAATATTCTTTTGTACTTTATTCCACTTTATTTAAAAGATCATAACCGGTTTCACTCATTGCGAGCATTGTCAACTGATAAGAAAAATATATAAACAGTGCTATTTATACAAAAATAAATTGAAATATAAAAACTTTTTTGTATGTACTAATTCCACATTTTTTAAAAATATGTACAGTGCTTTTTATAAGTGTAACTTGTTCTGATATTTCTATAAAAATATAAAATTAGTAAAAAAGTGTTTTAATTTATCATATAATGCTTTTCCTCATTTTCCAAAGTGACAATGGATGCCTTAATTTAAATGGAAAAAAAGCAATTCGGTTCTGGCAACATGTGTGCGCTTAGCGTTGTTTTCAGCATAATAATATACATATACTAGCTGTAAGCCCGTTGACCTCAACGGGGGGATTTTTTTTGCATTTTTAAGTAGTCAGAAAATTTACTGGCGTGAAAAATGAATTACAAACTTATTGAACAATTATTTATTGAATAAGCCAGAAATTTTAAAAGTAAAAGAAATATACTTAAACAATTATCTTAGTAGTAGCAGAAATAGACCTCGTAAATTATTTAATTTTTGGAATAATGTTTAAGTTTGCAAGTTTGCGTCTTTCTTGACATCATCGAAAAGGACATACAGACGGAAAGACGGACAGACGGACATTATCGACTATTAATATATAGATTATACATTATGGTGTATAAATTAATCTTCGAAAAAAAATCAAGCATACGAGTTAAGGTTTTCTCACCTGACTACAACACTGATGTTATCTTCACCAGATACACTTGTAGGTCCTCTGGAACTCGCGATACTCTGATCTAGCCCATCTGAACTGCTCATTCCACTGCCAGCCGAACTGGAATAAAACAACATAGATAATCACTTTTAGGTTGTTCACTGTCAATACTTGGTGGAAAGGCATTACATATTTATATTAATAAAAACACAACATTCCTTTGTACTTCATTCCACTTTATTTAATAGGTCAAGACCAGTTCGCTCATTGCGAGCATTGTCAACTGATAAGAAATATATATAATTTTTGACAAAGTGATATAAAATGCTACACATATCTCACTTTGTTAAAATGATCCCATATTCAGTCACCACTTAAAAATGTATTAATCTTCGATGTTTTTTTAATTATACGTTTTAATTTTGTGTAATTATAGAATCACATACTGTAATTTGTAAATTCTTTTCAATGTAAATTGTTGTTTACACCTTTTCATTTCAATTTAGTTTTGTATAAATAGCACTGTTTATATATATTTCTATCAGTTGAAAATGCTTGCAATGAGCGAAACCGGTCCTGACTTTTTAAATAAAGTGGAATAGAGTGCAAATGAATATTGTGTTTTTTATTAAAATAGATCATATTAACAGTAACCCATTAGTCTGCTGTCGCAACCAATAGTTTCCAATTCCAACGGGTTGATTTATATTTCAATAATTGATTTAGAAGATTTTATGATAACAAAATGATATACATAATTTGAAGAGCTTGTTACGAAATTTTAATATAATATTTAATATATTAATCGTGAATTGGTTTGCTCTATAAGTGAGTATAATCAATTCAGAGAATGATCCTGATTCCAAAACATAATTTTGTAGAGTTGTTATTTTATTTTTTATAAATTTAGTCAAGAATCTATTGTGCACGAAATTCAAGTGATATTTCTGTATTGCAAGGAAATATGCCGTGAGTTTTCAACATTGGCAACATTGGCTGCATGGCCAATGGGGGCCAATTTATTTTCCATTGTTCTAATTTATTAAAACATTATTGTGAAATGGGCTCATCAATTGTTTAGTTTACTATGTTTTATAGAATACATACTCAATTATATATAAACCTTTTTTATATAGACATATTATTTTAAGAACATTAAATTTTTAATGTACTATTTATGTGTGTATGTTTATTTTCAAATTGAATGGCCCCCTCCTGGAACAATTTCTGGATCCGTCACTGGTTTTCAATAATGACAAAATAATAAAATATGCTAAAAGATAAGAAAAAATCTACAGGTAAAATAAGCCACTCTGAATAAATTAATTTCACGTTAAAACATCACAATAAGTTCAAATATAGCTTTGTTTCTTATTTTAGACTTAAAGCTCTTTTCCTTTCGCAGAAGACTAATATCACTTAAATTTTTTAACTTTCAAATCTTTTCCGAGTTAAACATCACATATTTTTATTTGAATCACTGAAAACGAGAAGATATACAATATATTTGTAAAATCAGTGAACATTTTACATAATTTAATGATTTTTTTTCTGAATAAGTTATGTTTATTTATATGTGCAGCGCATTATTAAAAATATATTTACAAAATCTTTACCCATATATAGTAATTTTAAACTTACGTTTTCCTATTTCAAAAATATGTTGCCATATTCAAAGAGGTCACAAGACTATTCGTAAATATTATAAAAAAAACTCTATACTATAAAAACACTACTTAAGTACTCGATTAAACAAACATCAATCCTTCACTTTGACAGCATATCAAAAGCAATAATATTCCATTTAATGTTTTCTTTTCCTACATCAAACAAACCATAAAAAAATGCGATGCGTAACTGTATGTCGTTGTCAATTTGAATTGGTGGTTGATATATAAAAAAAAAGTTTCAACTACATTTCTACAGCTTAACAAAATTGTTGACTTTGACCTGAGTTGTATGGAGCTTTATCAAACACTGAAAAGCTTGCGGTTAATGGTGTACACTGTTTCATGAATCGTGAGAGCTTTTTATGACCCCTCGCGAACCTCATCGAATTCATATCACGGAACAACAAAGATTTTTTTAGGTGTGAAAGCTTGTTCAAAAATTTTCCAATACACATAATTATTTATAACCAACATTATTTATAACCAGCATTATTTATTTGTATCTTCTATGTGCGCTTATAGAAGTCGTTCTACAAGAACTACCTATTACTCAATTGCTCAAACTCTCTTTTTGTTGAAGAGAGTAGGGAAATAATACGATTAGGACAGAACTTAGGGTCAGCTAGTCGCTCTCGCTGGACCCCGTTTTTCAAGAATTGGAATGGTGTGAAGACAATTTTAGACATAAACATCCATGCCTTCAAACCAGGGTGGTATTGTGGAGTCCAAAACAATCAAATATATATATATATATATTTAATGTTGTGTATTCAAACCACAACAGTCCAAATTGTTGATATTGCATGCTTGGTTGACTCAAGTTGATCTGATAGAATACATATATGTATATACAAGTTGAAATGAAATTATTGAACAATTTCTTTGGAGTGGGAGTCGTCTTTTTTTTACACAACTCCACAGTCCTGCTTCGAACAGAAACCGAATAATCGACTGAAAAATGTTGTTCGTACTGGGATTCGTCACGGAATCTAATTATTAGAAGGTATTAAATGTTTTGATGATTTATATCTTTTTAGATTTAATTTTGAATTGATTTTAAAATATTTAATACACACAAATGAGCACATTCGTTTCAAAACCTACCTTACTAAAAACACCAAAATTGTTGGCAAAGTGAAAAAAACTACTGTAGGCTTTTTGGATCTCAGTAGGTTTTGAGACTTAACACATTTTTAAAAATGCGTTTCCTCTATGAGGTTTTAAAATAGGCAATTTATTGATTGTGTAGATATTGAAATAGAGAACAAGTTGGGATCAAAATTTATAAAGAATTTTAGGTTTTGAAATTGAGATCCTCAAATTTGAACGGGGGTTAATAAAAAACACTATATAGCATTGATTCTGTATTTTTTAATATGGCTTTTTTTACTGTCAACTGTACACTAAGGTAAAACTGAAGACATAAGAAAATTAAGCAAACGTTATGTAATTTTTAATTTTATTGTAATATAGAAGAATTACGGATGATAAAAAACCTTTGTGTTAACTGCCAAACCCTCTTGAGATGGCTTAATAAAATAAAAGTTTTCAATATTATGAGTACGGTGAAGAGGGGTTAATTTACGACACGCGATTTTGATTCATTTTCAAGCAAGGGTTGGAAACTCCACAGAAACTGATTCTCTTGAATTTAATTATTTAAAATAAATATTGTTAATACTAATTCTTCTTGAACATTATGGTTTGCACATGATTTTAGACGTACAGTAAATACAAATTGATTGTGGAAAGGCAAAATAACGTAACACACACATAATAAATTTTATAGGAGACACAAAAACCTTGAATACACAACCCTTAAGTGCACTAAGACCAATAAACGGGTGTTTTTATTTACTTAATCTTATATTAATTTATTAAATTCTTCAAGAAAAACCTTTTTGTAAGTTCTTCTTCCTGGTCGTAACTTTCACAGCTCTGCCTTTTTCATCCTTAGATACTCATTCGGCGTTTACAACATACATCCTTTTGATAGTTTGTATGAAATTGTGTATATTGTGATAATCAAAAAAGCTGATTTGAAATCTGATTTGAAAATAAATATATTGAGAATTATGAATGACCACAAAACAACTAAAAAGAGTTCGTTCAAGATCAGATATTTTTAAAAACTATTATTATACTAAATTTACTATAAAGTATTTATTTGTACGTACAAACAATAGTTTCAGTAAGTCTATATGTTGAAATGTGAATAGCGAAAGATTTATTATTTATTATTTACGTAACCCACAGTTTTTTCAAAACGGCTTTTTTTAGATAATCACAATGTATCCAACTTGATCCACGTTCTATTAACAGGATGTAAGCTGTAAATGCTGAATTAATATCTAAATTTAGCTTTTATGTTTGAAAAAAGATGAGCTTACGAAAATTGAAGACCAAGAAAAAAAACTGAAAAAAGGTTTTTCCAAGACAATTTTTAAAATTAATATTAGATTATGTCAATTGAACACCAGTTTAGAAGTCTCCGTGCACTTTAAGGTTGTGTTTGTTTCATAATTTCCATATAGCCGAAAATCATCAAAACTCTTTTTTTGTACCTGTAAAATTTTCTATGTGTGGGTTACGTTTTTCCTTTCCACATTCGATATTATAATACATGTGTGTACATGGCCAACAATTCGTTACGTAAGGGTTAAATTTACTTTTAATAAATTCCGTGCTGTGCATTTGGGTCATATAATATAACCACGAAACAAACAAAAAAATGTGGGTTGGCATTAGGATTCTAGCGTGGGAAAGGAGTAGTGTTCATGCAAAGTTATTTATCTTGTCCATCAATCAATCAATCCGATGTTCGATTACATTTAGGGTTGCCACATTGAAATTGTAACTTGTTATTTATTTGACTATTTAAAGCGGCACCACCGAAGCTGCAGCGATAAATTATGTATTGGATATCACATAACTATTAAATCAATCAATATATCACACTTATTAAAAGAAGAAATATTGAGCGTCAAAATTCATGGAATTCATTTTCACCGAGGTAAATATTAAAACATCAAAGAAATAATAGAGAATTTACACTCGACTACAAAATTCTTGTTTCAGGGAAACATAAAAAAAACTTTAAAAAAAGATTGAGCGTGAAGTCATTTGATAACTGTTTCCACTGTAATTAATCAGTTAGACATGGGGACGTCTAAATATATACTTTTAAAGCTTAATTAAATTAGTAATACTTTCAATGGATTTGGCGGTAACTCAATGTATATAAAATTAAATATAACAGTTTTGTTATTTACTGATTGTGTTATCATTTGTGACACATGCTTTGATTTTTTGAGAAGATTATTCAAAATAACCTTAAAATAATCAATCTATCTAAGTTGATAGAGACAAAATATGTATCAAACCATTTAATTAAACCATTTATTAAAAAAATAAATACATCAGTAAATTTTGATAAATAAAATTCTTAAAGGACAATTTTGGTATTCTTTTACATCCCTCTACTTTCGAAAATTCAACATTCGCACACGTTTTCAGGAATCAATTGAAAATCAATTTGAAATTTTAGTACATCACCTGAAGATTCGTCATATAAATTTGTCACGCAAAAATAACGTTCCCGGGGCTTATATTTTTGGCGTACCCCTAACTAATCTGCATATGGGCAACATGGCCGAATACATTGATTGTTTCAGGCCGGCGCGCGTTTTGATTTTTCGTCATGATAATGCTAATGTATTTCTGTGGTCAGGTAAACGGCCATTTTCATTCTGAATCCATTGTCATGGTCACTGGCTTGGTACTAACCAGTGGAATGCCAACATGAATGTTGTTGGGTGAGTTATTAGATAACACGAAATACGATTTTTTTGACAGGCAGTAAATAAATACTGATTTATTTAAGTAATCGTTGTTTTTTACTTTTAGAGTGTTCACTGTCAATACTCGGTGGAAAGGCATTATATTAATAAAAACACAATATTCATTTGTACTTTAATCCACTTTATTTAAAAGGTCAGGACAGGTTTCGCTCATTTCGAGCATTGTCAACTGACAATTCAGTTTTCAGTTGTCAATTCAATTGTCAGTTGCCTGACCTTTTAAATAAAGTGGAATAAAGTACAAAGGAATATTGAGTTTTTATTAAAATAATCGTATTTTTCTTTAAAACTTGTTCTAACAGACATTCAAAACCGTTGAAAACGTGCGTCTTATAATCGAAATATACGTTAGGTATCTAGTAAATATTTCTAGACACAATGAAATCTCAAAATAGACTGAAAAATCGCCATTTCCTCCACAGGGTAACGTCCGCTGGCCGACAGTATTCAAATGCGCAGTACATATACGCCTTCCCCAGTCAGTCTGTGACGTGGTCAGCGGCGTTCGTGATTAGGGATGGGTGGGGGCCTTTTCACCCTCATTCATTATTTACACCCTACTCCCTCATCCTTTGGCCTTAGTGGAAAGTAAAATCAAACAGTTTATGTGTCCAGAATCTATAGTTTCATAGTGCACGCAATACATTCTGCAGCTGTGTCAAGTTCGTGCACACTCAATAAAATAACTATTTTATTTATTTATCTATTGTTTTACCTGCATTGTAAAAGTCTTTAATGTAAAACGTGAATTAATACATCTATAAAACATCGTATTTAATTAACCACTTGAATACCAAGCGGACACAGGTGTCGGGAACATATGCAAGCGAACACGGATGTCCAAGACATTTAAAAAATCAAATTCTTGATATTCTAATAAAATATAAGCAATATTTTGATGAATATGTGTAGTGCTATCTATACTGAGTCAATATAGTTTTTTAAAATATCGATTTCGAGTGTATTTTAGGCAAAATTATTTTTCTCAAAAACACACAGTATCTCTGGGACATATCAATGATTTATTCAAGCGGTATTCAAGCGGTTAAAAGACTTTCCTCCGTAGATTGATTTACTTGATTGAGAGTTAGCGACTGCTGTGGCCCAGTTGGTTAGAGCTTGCTCTACCGATCACGCAGGTCTGGGTTCGATTCCCGGTGATCACAGTGAATTTGAGAATTATTTGTATTTATTATCATTCCTTATAATTAGAGGTCCGCAATACGTGATGTTTTATTCAATACTGGTTTTTATTATGAAAAAATGCTGTATTGAAAATTAGCTGAAACCGAAACAATAGAATTTCAATATTTTAAATCGGCCAAGACTGCCAGTCTGTCAATAATGTCAGCATTCAGAATTGATGACCCTTTTTAATGTTGTATTATTATTTTAAAGAACCGTATTTTATTTCATGATATATCAAAATATCGATTTTGATTTATTCGCAAGGTATTGAAATCCTAATTGGTCGTATTTTTTTTTTGTTACTTTATTTAAACATTTTTTTAATGCCGGTAATTATATTTGCAATACTGATATTAAACAGGGCTTTGGTGTCCGGTAAAATAACGGCTACGAATCGATTTTTGAAACAATTTACGTTGAAGTTACATATCTGTATACCATCAAATAATCCTACTAGAATAATTATAGTAGATTTTACCAACCAATGTGACGAAATGATAAATTTGCGATTAAGCGTTCAGAGATAGGGTATCCAATACTGGACCCTTTTCGATCTCGGGATTTCGGGATTGATAATTTTTCAATCCCTGGATCACGGGATTGAACGTTCAGCGTAAAATTGCCGGCGATTTTTCAATTTCAACAATTTCATGTCACATTCAAAAACCCAGAAATTTGTGAATTTCCGAAAATTACCAGCGCGAGAAAATTTTTTTTAGCTCCAAAAATCTTCGAATCCAAAATACCAGGAATTTACGGATTCACAAAAAATAACAGCGCGACATCTTTTTTTAGCTCTTCCATATTTCATTTTCTCAATCCTGAAATCCCGGGATTGGTACTGTCACAATTCCGGGATTTTAGGATCACAGAATCGGAGGGGATCCCGGAATTGGATACCCTAGTCAGGGTGTTACCATTGCAATAAGATTATCGCAGGCTTAAGTCCCTTCGAGTTCAATATCAGATGGAGACCTGTTTTTGTCAAAATCTCTATTTGAGACGAGTCTACAATTTATTGCTATGCACGTTATGTATAAAAAAATATTGATTTGCATGTATAGCTTCACATGTTTTGTGTTACATTTTTCAGAAGGCGATCCTACTATATTGGAATAACTCACTAACCGGCAAGCTGCTTCGCAAAATTTTAAATGAGCTTTTATTCATTCGAAAATTATTGATTATATTTGCGGGTAGGTACGTCTCTATTTGATAATTATATTTATCAATATTGTCAAAAACGACTTCCGGAACGCACCAAAGAATGGCGAATGCGGCAACGGGTACACGTTGTATTTCTTTGAAGCATATTTCATTGAAATTATAAAGAAAACTATGTTATGATTCACTATAGTATTCAGAATTTCTGCAGTAGAAATTTAGCTGCGAGGAATTTATAATTATTTAATGTTAAAAACAAAAAAAAAATCCTATACTAATTAGGGATAATTAAACCATTTCGTTGCAATTAAACTTCATCTACTGTGCATATAACATATTATAGATATATTTTCAAAGTAATAAAAAGGATATCTCGCTAATTACACTAATAAAATTCTTATAAATTATGGCGGTTTGTAAATAATAAACTTGTTCGTTTTCATCACCATGTTAAAGTGAGTTTTAGTAACAAAAAAATGAATTATTGATGTAATCATGACACCACGAACCACGTCAAATCTTACGTTAAATATTTTTGATTAGTTCATATAATAAAGTAGTAATAAAGAAAAGGCTAAATGTCTGGCAAAAGGTGTTAATGTTAGATCATCAAACAAAATATTCTATGACTATAACTAGGTCATCCAATCCCGTACCCTTTTTGTGATCCTGTAATTTCGGGATACACAAAATTCCGATCCCGGGATTCCAGATTGATCACTGGGGAAAAATGTCAAAAATTGAGTGATGTCAAAATAATTGTCAAATCAAACGCCTTATTTTGTTGACATAGTTGACTGATTCCATCATCACAATATGCAACGGTATATTACAATTTCCCTATCAAATATTAGCAGCAAATTCAAGGTTTTAGAAATATTAAAACGCCCACAAAAGGAGGATTTTTTATCCATGTCCGCTCCCAATGTGGAGCATATGGCCTCCTAATGGAGGTATCTCAAGAGAAGTTTTTCTACGAAAACTCTTTGTTAATTAGTCGCTCAACCTCTCTTTTTTTCAAAGAGATTAGTAGGGATAGGAGAACAAGGCTGGAATAGGACTACTGGTTAACTAATCGCTCTCGCTACGCCCAGTTATTAAGGATCAGAATGATGGGAGGAGAGTAAATAATCTGAATTAACATCACAGACACCCAATTCACAACTTTGAATTGAATAATTCTCAAATTCACTGTGATTTTACCGGGAATCGAACAAGGCTAGAAGGCGGGATAGAAGAACAACAGTATCGGAAATGTAGGGAGGGACATCACAAACACCCATGCCTTCGAACAGAAATCGATATATCGATCAAAACTAGAACCCTTGAGGTATGGTACGGAAGCCCACATCGCTAAGCGCTGCGCCATGGGAGAATTTCGCCTCATTAAGTAACACTTATTTAGAATCTAGTGTAAAAGAAGTAATCTTCTAGAATTTCGATGTCCAGTATAGAAAACTGAGCTTATCTGAAAAAATAATCTATTACAGTCACAACATTATTTCAGCGAAATTCGAAATGAATAATAATTTAACAACACTGTAAGTATATAATGTGTTACCTGATGACGTGTTATGTAAATGAATTTCGCAAGCCTTTCTTTGAAATCGTAAGCCGAAACAGCCTTATTTATTGCGCCCTTAACCGGTTGGTCAGGGTTCAATGTGAGGTCAGTTTTCTTCGAATTTTTTCTTACGTTGCTTTGTTGGTGCTTTAAGTCTAATATAAATGCATCGCTTTTTTTATATTATGTTTCTTTTAATCAATACGAAAGATTGTTCAATTCATATACAATATAATAAAATCGTAATATAAAATTCACCAAATTTAATTTTATATATATGAAAATGAATGTTTGTTTGTTCGTATTTTATGCGTTCCCACACCGGTCGTTCAATTGCAATAAAACTTTGAAAAACTTTTTGGTTGCACTTTCGGGAAGGTTATAGGCATAGTAAAATAACCTTACAGTAGGTTTTATATATAAAAATCAATATCTGTACGTCTGCTATACAGTTCATTTTGACAACGTATACTTGCACTTGCACGAAGATTATAGTACAATTAGCTTATAGTAGGTAGCGCATGTGTCGTACCATAGACAGAAAAAGAAAACATGCACTTCAATAAACACTTTCTTTCTTTGAGTGGCATTGCAACGCTTGCCGGGAACCGGCTAGTTTTGTATAAAAAAACAATTTATACAAATTTTCCGCTGAATCCATCAAAAATATAAAAATGATTTACATTTATGAATATTATTTTGTTGTCAAATTTTATATCTTACTTCTAAATAATACATTATAGTTTCCATGTACCTAATACAACTATTTTTGAATGTATAATTTTTGCATCAAAATCACATCATTACTAAAAAGCCTGATTTTCTTATCGATTCACTCAATTTATGAACATTATAGTGATTAATATTTTACAGTAAAGCTATATTTACCCTTGTGCCTAAAAAAATCTATGACCTCTTTAATAAATAATTGATTTCCGATGTAGTTTGCCTTTAAAATTATTGAAATACAATCGACAAGCTAAACTCTCATTGCATGTTTTTTTTAAACGTTGACGGATAAATTTTAAATTTTCTCAACTCTTTGGAATATTTTACGAAGAAAATTGAAACGCAAATGAAATAAACTATGCACGTTTGTAATTTAATATGTTAGCTAGTCCACGTATCGTGATATTTGATTGACTTGGCATTGAACTTCCTACTTAAAATGTTCCACTAAATGCTAGAAGGCACTATTAATTTTTCAAAGAATATTTTTTTTTTATTGGAATGTTTGAATCACCATTTTCGAAAAGACTTGACGAATTTTTAAGCCATACTTGGGCACTTCCAGCCGCTGTGTACAGCTTGTTATAATATGTTCTGCGTGAAACAATTATCTTTGTTTAATATATTCAATTTCACACGAGGCTTAAATTGCATGATGATAATTTGCATACCAAATAGCTTCACGTGCTAAATTTTTTGTTGTAGACATTACAGATTCTTGAGATATGTTTTTAAAATTATAAAATTCCGTGTATATGTCAAATATACGATTTTCTTATTACAACCCTTGATAACAAAATCTGCTACGGATACAAAATATTAGCACAAATGAAAATAATATAATATGTTACTTTATAAAATAATATTAAAAACGTATTGGTATGTTTACATTTTTTTAATTATAAAAGTATTGCACAGTTTATTAATTTCATTTACTCGATGTGTAATATAACACAATATAATCATTTTACTGCTGTAATTCAGACAACCTTCAAATGTTTTCCAACCAAAACTAATAACTTTATTTCAATACTTTAGTTGGGGGTAAATAAAATAGTTTATAATATGCATACTTTTTCAATGTAAAGTACGCAGTAAGGGCTTAAAAGTTTGCAAGGACTTTCTCTACGTCTATTTTCAGCTTTTGATACATAATTATGACCGGTAGTAGGCAATAGTTGAAGAAATAGAAGCTTTTATACAAACAATTTTCTTATAAAAATAATACATAAAAGTGTTATTTAACATAATCAGAATTTCTGGAAAAATCCTGCAAAGGTCATTGTGTTTAAAAGCAGCTTTCAAACGCATTTTTGATTCAGTACGTATTTAAAAACGATTGGAGAAAAACTTACCATCTCTCTGTTGATCTTCTGGTGTAACTGTTTCCTCCGCCTGAACTCCTGGCTGGGCTACTTCCGCGTGAATTATTCGACGCCAAAGTCTGCCAGCTTCCTCCACGTACCATAGGTCTCCCTTCGCGTCCTCTTCCGTTCATGTTGATAACAGGATCTTCTCCTGTCATTTTAACAGACTCTGCGAGATTTTCAGCTGACAAACTTCTGACGCTGCTATTGGCTCGCCTTTGTAAAAGGTTTGTTGCGTTTTTTGCGACCGCAACTTTAGTCATTGAGCTTTTCGAAATGTCTTTAGGGTTTGATTTCATTGGTGTTTTTTTGGGAGGTGCTCGATCTCTGCTCGGGTAATTCCCTCTCAGTGCCATGGGTGGATTTTTAACTGGACTTTTTAGAGGTTTTTTCATTCTTAATTGTTCTGGACTCAACGATCGGAGAAGTTGTAAACTTTTCAATGCCATATTCTAATGTTCGCATTGACACTCTTTTATTTTTAAAGTTTTAAAACTGTATTACAATATTTATTGAATTCAAGTCAAGTTTTCTTCACGCACTGTCAGTTAAAGTCCTATATTATGTCAAACAATATATTTTAATTTATTACGAGTAATTGGTATATGTAAACAGTAAAACTCTGATTTTCCGAACATTTGCGGAAAATTTCTGTATTTTTGTTTAATGTCATAAATATACCCGCTTTTACGAGTGAAAAAATAAAAATAAAATATAATGCTTTCTAACCAAAATAACAAAAGAGGAAACCGATGTAAGCTTAACCCAAACAACTCCATCAGAAAAGATGCAATGAGGTGCACTGAAAGGCTTGTATATCAGGTCTTCTCAAAAATATTAAATCGGGTTTTCACTCTACAAAAATTCTTATATTCATTTAAAAAAATATATAACTTTATCTATTGTATTTTAGAATATAGTATTACGTATGTATATATCACATAATTACGGTTTTACAAAATGATTGCACTATACTGTCTTTTGAATGAAGTTTACGGTTTTATTTTACAAATATTATACAATAAATTTCGATTAATAAAAAGTGAAAGATTCAATAAATAGTTTTAAACGTTTACTTTCCTCAGACTATGTTCAGAAAATGACGAAGTCTATCACTAACAGTACATTTATTGTAATAAATCTTTTCTACTTTTACAACATCCAAATTGTTAGATAGTTATTACAGACAAGTGCCGTACGATGCAATTTACAATGCAGGTACAATTATTTCGTGTTTAAATTTCATTTTAAATGCTTCCCAATTTGTGGTTTCCGACAAATATTCTTCAAAAACATAGTTTTAAATTATTATTTAAAATTGACAAAAGGGATTTTGCCAATGATAAACAATAATTGAGCGCCTTATTTTTAAAACCTACCTAACCCTAAAAAGCAAAATTTTTGGCAAATAACAAAAAACTGCTCTGGGATTTTTGGATTTGAGAAGGTTTTGAGACTAAACACGTTTTCTCTGTACTTAGGTTTTGAAATTGGAAATTAAAAAATACTTAACTCCAAAAACCAAAATTGTTGGCAAAGTGCGAAAAACTGCTGTGGGTTTTTTGGATTTGAGTACGTTTTGAGACTAAACACGTTTTTGTGAATACGTTTTCTTTATATTTAGAGAGGTTTTGAAATCTGATATTTATTGATTGTGTAGATATTGAAATAGAGAACAAGTTGGCATCAAAATTTGAAATGGTCTTTCGGTATGTTTTGTAATTGAGATCCTCAATTTTTCGGTTTTAAATAATAATAAATATGCAACTGACAATAGTAATGATAATTACAACAGGAGGTTAAACCACGATCTGGTTAAATGTAAATAAATAATTTCTTAAGCGGGTTGGTATTTAATTATCGTTAAAAGTCACAACGTTTAATTTGTTTGATATCTGGAAGCTATATGAAATAATGTGTATGTTTTAATGCACTACCTCTTTTCGTTTTAAAACATAAACACAGAAAACTAAGTAATAATTTCAATTTATTTTGAAAAAAAAAAATTACAACTGTAATAAATACTGCATTTGAAATATAAATTTACATTTGATAACTTTGTTATTTAAATTTCTGCGCAACAACACACGTGTTTCACCTATTTAGGAATCATCATCAGACTTACACAACGTTTACGAATAAACTAATTATAATTAACTATTCTATAAAAAACGAATTTATTTGTAAACGAAACACGTGTTACAGTTTGTGGCACAGCAAATAAAATAACACAGTTATCAAATTTAATTTTATATTAAAAATAAACTTCTACAAAGTTACCGCCGAATCTATCAAAGATATGTATTTTTAATGATTGGGAGACATTTAATACCTCTCAATTAACTAAAAAAAAAAATTCAAATATTAAATTTAATGGAATGACACAATAAGAAAAAAAAGGCTTATTTATTTTGATTTAAATAAAAATATATGGTTTTACATTAAATTGCCAAATATGTTTTCAGAACCAAATTACATGAGGTAAAGGAACCAAAGACAGAGTTTTAAAAAATCACCCAAAAACAGCTTGACCGGAATAAAAAGTAGCACAATAATAAATATCAACACGTAATTAATGACCGTTGTCAAGAATTGATTTTGGGACCTTTTTGAACATAAAACGGAGTTCTTAGCAGAGCCCAATTAATTAATATTTAGTTCTATATTTACATTTACAATATATTATTTTGATCCAAATTTAAATACAATTACAAAAAGGTTTTCAAACTCACTACAAAACTCTAGAACAAACTCACACTAAGAGTGGAAATATGTCAAATTCACAGCATATTTCATATTACTCGTTTATTTTTTTCACTTTATAATATACAAATAACGATAGAAAGCTTTATAACCAATCAATTCAACGTTGTATACTTCATGTATACAAGTATTTGACAATGTTTTCTCAAGCAAAACAATAGAATTCATACACACAATCAGGCTAAAGTTATTGTTTTCGTGTGTTTATTATTACAACAATAGCGACCGCCTGCTACGACAGGTGAACGCAACTGATGTAGCACTTGAGGTGTGCGGGCAGCGTACACCAGTAGCCCGACAACTTTATATGATATATTTTTTAGTAGCCAATCAGCAATCGCTGGAACGGGGGTTGCTTTGGAAACATCGAAGACCTCAATGTTATCGGAGGGTAGGTGGCCATTGCTAACCTCTACAGCTAGTGTCACCACCTCACATTTACCGAATGATTGCATTAATCATACACTCTACTCTTTTTTACACGATATTTTATTCATAATAACAAGAAATTCAAATTCAATAACCCAATACAGTAATAACAAATAAAAGGCGTCATAAGATGATAGCACGTTAGGCGTGTCAGACATTTATATCAATGAAATCGATGTATGTCCAGTCCCTCATAAAAGTCACCGTATTTAATCAAGAAACGATGAAAAGTATTATTTTTTCTTAATTAAAATACATATTATGAATAATATTTTGCTTGATTTATTCCTATTTTTACACGATTTCCTATATTAAAATGTTGCTATTTTTTTTTAACTAACACGACATTTTTAATTCAGGCAACCTATCTTAAACTTTTCTATTGATTCTAAAAAAAAAATACATAGTTTTTAATGGAACGTATCTACCGTGTAAAAAAGAGTTTACTTCATAAGTCATGGAAATGAGAAAGATGGTAGAAAATATTAATGATTGATGTTCATAGGATAGGATGGGTGGGAGGGGGGTATTAAAGACATCACATACATCCATGCCTTCGAACAGAAATTCATAAATCGATTGAAAAATCAACTTATAAAACTGTCCGTACTGAAGTTCGAACCCGTGACCTCTATAACCGAAGCCAACAACGTTGGCCATTCGACCACACAGGCGGCAAAGATAGAGATGATACGAACAATAAAATACTAATTTCTTGTGGGAGGCACTACAGGGAAATGGGGGAGGATGTCATGCTTCTTTGATTAAGGTGGAATGCTATGTTTTAGCTTGCGTCCGTTAGTCTGGTTTGCAAGTCTTAAAAATAAATATCCGGGTCCGTAGTCCAGTAGTCTATTTCGCTGTTGCGGAGATCACGTGTTCTAATCCTAGTACGGACGGATTTTTCAATAGATTTATTATTATGTACGGATTTCGATTCAAAGTCATGGATGTCTAGAATCCCCTCCTATCCAATCCTTAAAATTCGGCGTAGCAGTAGAGATCGGCTAACCTTAAGTCCCCGTTAAGTGCTTCTATCACTACTCTCTGTAGGCAATAACGAAACAAAATTGTTTTAACCTAAGTCGATCAAGGAATAAAGCAAAACATATTAAAGCAATGAAAATTCTCGTTCCCTAAAACTTGTATTTTACCATAAAATAACAAAAGTCTTCATGACTATATTATTATTTTTTTAACCCTTTCTTAACTAAGATGTGTAAATAGTACACATACCTTCTAATCATTTACATTTCTCTGTATATATAATAAATACTCGGTATAAAATTCAGGTATTCCTCCCTTATATATTTACGCATTGAGTAATGCAATAATAGAAATATTGTAGTAGTGTTATATAATTGTCATGATTCACTCCCGTTTGCCTGATGTGTAACATATACACAGCTCAGGAGCGCGTGATTTTGTTTTGTATAGTAAGGATAGGGTTAAACATTTTAGAAAACCTTGTATTTCTCATAACTTTAAGAAGTATGGTCATATCACTTATATCTATTTAAATGACATATTTCCTAATACAAAATTGCGATATGCTTATTTTATTGCATAGTTTATGTATATTATCTTCACACTTACTCAGGGCCGGCGCTACTATACAGGCGAAATAGGCCTAGGGCGCAAATCATTAAGGGGCGCATAAATTGAGTAATCAAATTATTTTTTATATTCTAAAAACAAATAATAGTTTCAACTTGTATCTGTTCGTTATAATTATGTATCGTATTCTATATACTTCGAAAAAGGTAGGTTGAGCGACTGACTAACAAACAGTTCTCGTAAAAAACTTCTTTTGAGATACCTCCGTTAGGAGTCCATATGATTCACATTGAGAGCGGATATGCATTTAAAAAATATTCCACAGTTTGTTAAAAACGGGGCGCGCCAATAACTGTTGCCTAGGGCGCCAAATAACCTCGCGAACCTTACTGAAAAACTTCACATCTCCAACCGATATTTTGAATATAAGCGTGAAACGAAAATTATTAAGAAAGCTTTTGTTTACAAGTTTGTGTTGGTATAGTAAAAAAAATAACAGTCATTCCTTGAAGTACTCAAATAAATCAAATGTATTCAACCAATCCTGTTGGCAACAGAATAACAATAAAAGGCTTTCCGTTGAATTTGTCAACACCCGACGAAACTGTCTTCGTAGGTAACAAATATGTTATCAAAGCGCGAAATTCGCACAAAAGGCAGAAACCTTGATTTTTACGTGAGTATTCAACAGAATATTAACACATTGTCTGTTTAAAAGTGGCGTACTGATTTTGGAGATATCGAATATCTGTTTTTTTTTTCTAATAACTTGATTACAATATTTGTGGCGTTATAATGCAAAACGTACTACAGTGGAACCTCCAATTACACTACACCAAATTACGCGCTGGCTTTAAATATTCACCGCAAATCTCCCAATTGCACGGTCGCATTCCATTGTCGTTACTTAGAGACGGTCGTCTGTGCCGGGCATACAATCAAATGTTGGCTAGCGTCTGTGTATTCATCACGTGCCAGGCAATACACGCATAGCTGGGCGTCTGTCTGTGCGCGGGATATTTACTACTACAAAAACTAAATATTTCGTCCATATTTTGTTTTGCAAAACTAAGGGAAATCTTAGTTTTGCGTTTTTGCGGAAAAAAACCAAATCCCTAATTTTGTATAAGATTCACACCCCCAATTACAGTACCCCAAATTACACGGTCCCGACTATAGTGTAAATGGGGGTTTTACTGTAATTCCAAAACTCGAACTTTTCAGAAGAGTCAAATACTATAACGAATAATAACATTTCCATACAAATATGATTTCCAATTCGAAAACGACAGTGTTTTAGACATTTTATATTAAAACTACTAGGACCAGTCGATTCCTTAGGCTTGAATTATTCTATCTGCATATCGCTCATTTTGGAAATAGCATGTTTTGCATTATAGCCTTACATTTATTAAGAATTTGTTTCGTGGTTAATAAAAAGATATTTATTTACATATTGTCTCATTTTCTTGATCTCGCATTCTACTAAACGTAAGCAAACAAATTTTTACTGTTTTTACGGTGAAACAACAAATGCTGTACTCACAAAATCATTATTTCTACATAGCTTTATGATTTAACTTGGATTGACTTTTTTATTTCTATTGTTTCTGTACTCAAATGTAACCTGTATATCTTGGTTATTGATAATTGTCATTTTTACCGCTTTATATTTGTTTTTTTGATGTAACCACATTTAAGTTTCGCCTCTCATCCTATATTAGTATGTAAGAAAAGCACAGAGACATCATTCTCTCAACATTGAAAGACAATGTATCTAGTAAATAAACTGATTGATATTCAAAGAAAAATAATAAATAAATTCATCTGAGTACTGGATGACTTTCATAATTTTCCGTGGAATCTACTGTCTCATCTTCTGTAAATAATTAATTACAAACATAGATATTTTGTAGCAGTATCAAACTGAATAACGTCAAATTATTTTCAATCATTCACCTTATTCAATATTAATTGGTTTAAAAACTTCGAATGATTTTTATCGATTCAATCGTATAACTCCATTAGTACACACAGTATTTGCTTTACACGTTTTTTCAACTTTCTCTGCCTTCTCTAATTCTCAAGATTTGATTTGTATCTATCATTAGTTTATCCTGCAATTTTTGTATTCTGTTTACCCAAACATTTAAATCTTATATTATAGAATAATAAATTTTACATGTTTCCGTCTAACTGTATTTTTAATCTCATTTGTGAATTTGTTGATCAGGAACTTCACTGGAATTTTATAATAACTTGAGTTGAAATGAATTTCAAAGAACGATGACCTGAAGCGAACAACCTATTCTCGTAGAGGTTACGTTTTACACTTATGACCTGCTCTATTATATAAACCGCGGCACCAAGTTGGATGACCCATGCTAACATTGTTTTATAACACTTAATTCCAGATACATATGAACATGACAGTACGTTTTGAATAAACTTTGGTACATAAAGACTTCATGTGAAATAATATTTTAAATGTTTTGTTATGTATCCGCTTTTTCCATTAATTAGATACTTTCGGCTGATGGAAACTTCAAAGTCCACCATTTTGTAATTTCAGTTATTGGTTGCCAACAGACGATGGAAGTATATGAAATAATTGATCCACATACCTGTGGAGATCCTAAATCATTCTTCATTGTTCTTTCAACTGCTAAATAGTGTTTAAGCGTCCTGGACTTCGATCGACGTTTTCATCGTCTTACTGTTATCATTATAGAAATCTGTTTAAAGAAGAAACTAATTAAATTATTAAACTCTGGCTTACTATAAATTTGGCTTCTTCCGACGTCAACGAAATGATCTTTGATCATTTAGAATTAGTCTACAGATAGTCAAAATCCAAACCAAACGATTTTACTTTTGCCTGTTCTTTTAACATTAAAAAATACTTGAATCAGAATTTTAGTGGAATATAAAAAAGGATACAAATTAAATGGTGAGAATTTAAATCAATTTTTGTCAGAATAAAAATATGAACGGTCAGAATAAAAATAAATATGGTCAGAATATTTTCTAACAATTTTGGTTAAGTAAGGTCAGGTTTTTTTAAAATTTCATTTAAATTATGACTATTTATTCTGACCGATATATTATGACCATTTAATATAAATTCTGACCAATGTAATATAAATTTTGACCGGAAAAATACGAACTATTAAAAAACTCAAAAGTCAGCCAAACCTTTAGAAAAATAAGGCTACCGTATTACATGATTTACATGGTGTATACATAACAGCTAAATTTTAAAACTGTCGCAAAAATAGTGGTTCTCTATATCCCGCTAATTATAATAGCACATGTATTTCACCGTATTATTCGCCAGCAATTAATTCAACAAAAATGTTGACTCATTTTTCATTACGAACGTTCAACCCGAACATGTTACTTTTCACTGTAAGACAATGCGACCAAGAGTTTCTTCAGCTTTTTCTTATTAATACTTTTTGTATTTATAAATAATGCCGAATTTGTTGGGTCCATGGCCCAGCGGCCAACGTCGTTGGCTTCCCATGCCGGAATTCAAGGGCTCGAATCCCAATACAAACATTATTTTTTTCTATTTTTGTTCGAAGGCATGGATGTTTTGTGATTCCTAAAAATACCCCCTCAAAATGTAGCAAGAGTGATTATCTAACCATTTATCCTGTTCTAGATCTATCCTTTCTATCCCTA
Organism: Himalopsyche anomala; assembly: GCA_031772345.1. Lineage (NCBI taxonomy): Eukaryota > Metazoa > Arthropoda > Insecta > Trichoptera > Rhyacophilidae > Himalopsyche > Himalopsyche anomala. Next base: position 24,362,297 of record CM062835.1, read on the forward strand.
CTAGTCTCTTCGAAAAAAAGAATTTGAGCGACTTAGTAACAAACAGTTCTCGTAGAAAAACTCATGTTGAGATTTCATAAATCATGACTTCAAATTCACACCCCAAGCCATATCATACAATTAGGACTCCTGATTTAAAAGTCAATAGTATGCTCGATATTAAAAATGGAAAAGAATTGTCGGAATTTTCTATGTTTATAATAATTAATCATAAATGAAATGAAAAACAATAGGATATTTTTCATGTGAAGCACGTTGAAAAAATCCTCTACATACTGAAATTAAAAGGAAACAAATTAAATGGTCAGGATTTAAATCAATTTTTGGTCAGGAAAAAAATGTTATACGGTCAAAATATTTAATAACAATTTTGGATAGTAGGTTAGGTTAGGTTAGGTTTTTTTTTTAATTTCATTGAAATTATGACCATAAATTCTGACCAATGTTATAAAAATTCTCACCAGAAAAATACGAGCCAAATTAAAAGTCTAATGTCACTACATCTGAGTCGCCTTGTAGTTTTCGTCGAATGTGTATTTCGCTGTCAAGTTCGCACATTCTGTTCGAGCGGGAAAACTGAACATTTTATTACAAAGATACAAAGGTAGGTGGCACCACGAGCTCTATTATTTCATTTTTTTACTATTTTACTGAGTCTTTCTATGAATACAATGTTATCTGGAGTTATTTATTACTTTTTATATTGAGTTGTCATTTCTAATACCAATAATCGGATAATAAGTTATTTATGCGAGATTCGATCAATTTTAAAAGGTTTGTTTTTAATATTTGAATTGATATCTACGAAAAAAACTGCAATACAATCAAATTATAAGTTATTATACCCAAAACAAATTATGCAGTAATGTAATATTGTGTTCTGTTAATCATTGGCAAAATGACATTATGCATAGTAAATATCGACTGTGGAAAGGAAATAGGACGTAACCCACACTATCAAATTTTACAGGAGGTACAAAAAACGTGTTTTGATGATTTTCGGCCACATGCAAATTATGAAATAAACACAACCTTGAAGTGCATGGAGACTTCTAAACTGGTGTTTAATTGACATAATCTAATATTAATTTAATAAATTGTCCATGAAAAACGTTTTTTTCAGTCTTTTTTTCTTGGTTTCAATTCAAGCCCATCTTTTTTCAGACTTAAAAGCAAAATTTTGATACTAATTCGGCATTTGCAGCTTACATCCTTTTGATAGAATGTATTTCAAGTTGAATACATTTTGATTTTCGAAAAAAAACTGTTTTGAAAAAACTGTGGGTTACGTCCTTTTTCCTTTCCACAATCGATATTATTACTAACTGTAATGTCAAATATTTATTTGTAAGAGAAATATTAGAGGCATAAAAAACGAAAACATTAAATTACGGAATAATAAATTACAGATAAATGGTTGAGTCGAGCAAAAAGGAACCAACTGACGTTTGTAAGTATTTTGAACTATAAATAGGAACTATAATTTAGAATTTCGACTGAAGGTGCTTGATGGAAATTTATGTTTACGTTAGAACTATTTTCACAATGTACACTTCTATTGTAACTTTTATTCTGGCTGAACACGACCCGGGTTTCGCCTCTCGGCATCTTCCGGTGCTATCCAGTGTGCGAATGCACTCGAATAAAAGTTATAATGGAAGTGTACATTGTGAAAATAGTTCTAACGAATAGGGACTAGTTCAAAATATTTCAAATTTTATTTTGATAAAGAAATCATACTGAAATTTGGCCTAGTTTCTGTTTTATTTCATTTTTGCTTAGCGGGTAAATTTTCTACAAATGATTTGATATGTTTTTAATAAAGGAAAAAAGTATACGCTATGCTTGCAGGGCCGGCACCATCATATAGGCGAAATAGGCAACCGCCTAGGGCGCAAACCATAAGGGAGCGCGTAGAGGAGTAAAATATGTTTTAATAATATTAAGTATCTATGCAGTGAGCTTCAAGCAATAGCTTGAAAACTTAAAAAAAATTGCTATCACAAAAAGTGTTGCCCTTTATAATGCAACAAGATATTGAGTGCGAGAGCTAATAATAAAAAAAATGTTCCCATTTTTTTTCATTTTGGGAATTCCTGGGTTTTTAAAATTGAGAATCCTGGAAGAGATTAAAAAAGTCTCATGTCTTTTCATTTTAGGATATCCGTAAATTCCCAGGGTTTCAAAATCGCCGAGTAATGATTTCGCAATCCCGAATCCCGAATCCCGAAATTCTAGAAGATTTTGAAATTGTCAAAATGTTCAAAATTGCCGGAATTACAAAAGTGAAGACCTCAATTGCAAAACCTACCTAAAGACCATTTTTGATTTTTTTCAAATTTTGATGTCAACTTGTTCTCTATTTCAATATCTACACAATCAATAAATTTCAAAACCTCTCTAAATATAGAGAAAACGTATTTACAAAACTTACTCAAATCCAAAAAGCCCACAGCAGTTTTTCGCAGTTTGCCAACAAATTTGGTTTTTGGAGTTAAGTATGTTTTGAATCTAAGGCGCTCAAGTGTCCGTGATTGAATTTGAGCCAAATAATCTCGAACCAGCACTGTATGCTTGATTAGGGTTGTCAGGCGTCACGATTAATCGGGACGGTCACCGGTTTTGAGTCTCGTGTCTCTGTGCCCCAAACAAACCTCTCGGGACGCCCAAATGTCCCGGTTTACGACTCACACTGATTACTTGGTGAAATTGGTAATCGAAAGTCTTAGAAGAGCTAAAAAAAAAACGCTGGTATTTTGGGCAAATCGGTAAATTCCTGGATTTTTGGATTCGAAAGTCTTGGACAAATTCGGCAAATTGGACAAATGTCCCGGTTTGAATAGCAAGAAATTTGGCAACCCTATGCCTGATTATCTTGTGAAGTTAAGATGGATAACATTTTAATAATAAATTAACACCAAATATTTAATAACACGTCTAAACTTAGAAGCTCGATAAATCCATTCTGAAAATTTGCAGTTGATTCTTTTCTCTTTATTTAACTAAATATATTATTAAAGCACGATCCCTCGGTATTGAAAAACTGTAAATTCTGAAATCTCAGGACCACAAAAAATTTCCGGGATTACATAACTTAACATAAGTATACTTAACCCTCCAGAGACGAGAGCTTTTTTCCGATAAAAAAAAAATTTTTTTGGCCATATTGAAGTCACGGATAACTTTTATTCCTAACAAAAATTTTAAAAAAAACGCAAATTGGTTCTATAGAAACCCTGCATGACTATATGGCCATGCTCATCCTTTTATTACCGTGTAATATTGTGTACGGACAGTAGTAAGTACGAGCGTGACTGTATGGCCACGCAAACGGGGTTGAAATATAGCTAAACGTGAATTTTTTTAAATATTTACAATTTGACCTCTTTAGATCAACATAATTTCAATACAAATATATGATCAAAAGAACTGTAAATAATTTGATGTTTTGATAAAAAAAATAACTAAGTTTCAAAACGTTCATTAAAAAAAACGGAAATTCAAAAAATCGCATGTGCGTTTGGTGGCCGTGTTTCTGTCCCCGCGGCTGATGACTAACTGAAGTCTGTACCCTTCTTAACCAAATATGAGCGAAAGCAGTGATATTCAGGTAGAAAAGGGATGAATAGTGGGATCAATAGACAACGGTGTTTACTGTGACCACATGGTCACTCTCGTCCTTGGAGGGTTAAGTCATATTATTATGTTATCGTAAAAGCGGTCGTGTTGGGGTACAGTTAATTAGACGCAATGTTGTGACAACATGTAGTGTGTCCTTAACCGTGAATTTGATTGGACGGCTCCGCCCCCGCGCGTCACGTGACGCCACACTAAACCAACTCGATTTTAACGCATTCCACATTCAAATAATAATCTTACCATAACACGAGGCTGAAGATATTTTAATTGCCCAATTATGTTTTGATAACCTCATAATGTTTGTTTTTTAAAGCAAAAATAAAGCACACACAATTTAACCGTTAAATTAACTGTTTTTTTATATCTTATTGTAAAAATAATTACAAATTAAGCGATTTAATACAGAAATAGACTAAGAGTTGAGAGTGAGGTATTTTCCCAAAACATGACGTCATAGATTGTATCAATATGAAGTTTTTTTTCCGATGGAGCCCGTTGTTGAATTTGATGAAAGCTGCAAGCCCTTTGTTAATATGGCAAGCGAGTCTCTTGTTAGATTATGAAACAAAAATTCTCAAAACATGAAGTTGTAGAATTATATTAAAATGAACTTCCACAAAGGAAAGTAAGATTGTCTGAGGATGCTTCTGAAAGAGGCGAAACACGTGTCACAGTTTTTAGCACAATACGTGGAATAATCTTAGTTATTTTATATTAAAATGAACTTCCACAAAGTTACCGTCGAATCCATCGAAAGACTTCTCAGTTATTCAATTTGACGATAGATTGATTTCCACAGCTTTGTATAAAGTAAATTATGCCTTGCTTCATCCTTGTACATATCTACTTTGGAAAGAAAAAAGGACGTAACCCACAGTTTTTTCAAAACAGGTTTTTTTAAATAATCACAATGTATCAAACCTAACACACGTTCTATCAAAAGGATGCAAGCTGCAAATGACGAATTAGTATTTAAATTTAGCTTTTAAGTTTTAAAAAAATGACCTTATAAAAAGTTAAAACCAAGAAAAAAGACTATAATAAAGGTTTTTCATAGACAATTTCTCTAATAAATATTAGATTATGTGAATTAAACACCAGTTTAGAAGTCTCCATGCACTTCAAGGTTGTGTATAATTCATAATTTGCACATGGCCCAAAATCATCAAAACACGTTTTTTGCGCCTCCTGTAAAATTTGATATGTGTGGATTACGTTATTTTTCCTTTCCACCGTCGATATGTATAAATGCAACTAGTAAACAAGAATTTTCTTCGTCTCCCCGATCATTTGATTTCGTATTTCACTTTAATTTAAATACCAAGTCTGATTCAACCTTCAAGCGGAAAATGTTCTGACCATTGTATGCACATGTTGCAAATAAAATAATCACGAATGCTCATTGTTATCCTATTGAGATCTTTCCGACTCTTTCGCATGCATAATGCAACAAAGTTTGCAAGAGTGAAAGTCAAACTGCATAGGAATTGAAAATTGATTAATTAATTGAAAGTGGTCATTCACGGAAGAAACGTGAAATGGGTGGTTTGATGCCATGTCGATCAACTCACTTCCTCTACTACTGGTGTGAAATGATGCTCATGATGCAAATTTTATAATGATTGCAGACCTCGTATATAACAAACTAATTTAGCTAAAAGATTCTTATCGATATATATTGCAAGTATGCGTAAGTGTTAGATTTCAACTAGATTACTTTTAGGTTGTTCACTGTCAATACTTGGTGAAAAGGCATTATAATAATAAAGACAAAATATTCCTTTGTACTTTATCCCACTTTATTTAAAAGGTCAGGACCAGAGGTGGGCTGGAGGGGGCTCGGAGGGGCTCGCGCGAGCCCCTTGTTAAATTTGACTAAGGCCGGCGAGCCCCTTGTTAATTTAAGAGAAAAAATATTCTTAGATCAAATTAGTATATAACTGTAATTTCTGACTAATATATTATCTACGACAGCTTCAGTATATACAATAGTAAATTTATAGCCATTTAGACTGACGGTAAATTGCATATTGTTACGTATTATAAGTGTATTAAGTAAAAATTGATTGCTTCTTTAAGTATTGAATATAATAGCATAGGAGTGACAAAAAAATCACCCCTTCTCCAAAATATCGAGAATTGCTTTAAGATTAAGCGAGCCCCTTGTTAACGTTTTGGAAGCCCATCGCTGGTCAGGACCAGTTTCGCTCATTGCGAGCATTGTCAACCGATAAGAAATATAAATAACCAGTGCTATTTATACAAAAATAAATTGAAATGAAAACGTGTAAACAACAATTGACATTGAAAATAATTTACAAATAACATTATAAGTGATTCTATAATTACAATGTTTAACACCTCCTACATACAATTAAAAAATCATCATAGTTTAATATTTTTTTAAGTGGTGACTGATGGTAATTACAAACATAATTAAAATTTGTGAAATTTTTAACAATTGCGAAACCGGTCTTGACCTTTTACATAAAGTGGAATACATAATGTACAAAGGAATATTGTGTTTTCATTAATTCAATTAGATTGTTTACAATGCCATTTTTTTGATACTGATTTTGATGCATGCAAAGTAAAGTGACAGACTTGGTGGTTGGTCGTTATGAATCTAATACAACCCTGTCCATCACGGGGCAGATCACCGAAAAAGTCGACAGCTTCAGGTATCTCGGTGTACACATCTCAGAAGACGACAGCATACATAAAGAAGTCGTCATTCTTAAACCTTGCGATATGCTGTCAGATGATGCTTTTCAAAACGGCAAGACAGGCGACTCTTTTTGTACCTCAACATTAACTAAGTGACGATGAAAACGATAAAATTAGTTGTGTAGAAAATTTAATTGAAATTAATCATACATGCGATTAAGAGAAACCAGCAAATAACGCGAAATATAATATACCAACCGGTTCCCGGCAAACGTTGCAATGCCACTCAAAGAAAGACAGTGTTTTAATTGTGTTTATTGAAGTGCTGTTTGACGATTGCTGCCGATTGTCTATGGTACGACACACGCGCCACTTACTGTAGTTTGATTGTACTACGCAGTGGCGGTTCTAGGTACTGGGCTAGGTGGGCTAAGCCCGACCTGCATTTTTCACCCAAAACTTTAGATGGCTGAATAAAAATGAACAGCAATTCGGCCGCTGAACAAAATAAATACATTTATAAGCGTAACTAACCTTTCCCAAATGAATATACTTAATATCTTTGTTTTAATTATCCTCTGTCAATATAAGACAATGTTACGTCTACCTACAATCATATTCCCGATTGTGTTTTGTATTACAATTTTAAACTGAGCCGGCACAATAACCCTATGAATACTTCACAGGGAAAAGGCAACGTCACTCTGGCAACACCACTCAGGGGCTGTAATGTGATTAGACCGTAACCACAGACAATATCATGAAATTTTTCTTTACACTGGGGCGCAATCAAGCACGATTAGATTTTTTTTATATTTGTATGTACGGAAACGTCATCAAACACAAAGGATTGTGTTTTAATCTGTCAAACTTCTGTTGATCGTTGGGGGCTGAACTGATTCAGCCCATTACACATACTTATGCATTGAAACACAAAACCAATATCGTTGTATTGTATGAAAGTGACAGGTATTGACTTTCAGTGTGACAGTTCTGTATTGCTTTTAGTAGGTACTTGTTATTTCACTTTGAAAGAGACGAATTAAAGGATTCCGTGTTATTATTCTATTATTTCTTAGTTACATTAGCATTGATTTTATTATATAATAATTTATGCATTGCAGTAGTATCGTAGTATTTGTTAATTTGCTTGTAGATTAATGTATAAGGTGAAGTAGAAATATGCTTTTCTCTAGCCCACCCAAGATTTTAGGTCAGGAACCGCCACTGGTACTACGTCTTTAACCTTCGCGCAAGTTGCATGAACGGTATGGCAGACATACAAACATTGATTTTTATATATAAGACCTACTGTAAGTTAATTTAAATATGCATATAACCTTCCCGGAAGTGCAATCAAAAAGTTTTTCGAAGATTTATTGTGATTGGATCAGCGATTTGGAAGCCCATAAAGTACGAACAAACAAATATTTATTTTTATATATTAGTGTGAAAAGGTCAACATAAAATAATATCAAATGGTTCGTTGTTTTAGTATAGAATATAAAAGATAGCATATAATATATTTGAATATGGTACTTATATTTCGTTATTTGCAAAAAAATATTAACTTTCTTGATTTCAATGTTTAGGCCAGTGGAGGGGAACCTGCGGCTTTTTGGCCAACTCTGATGCGGCCTTTTGAATTGATCAAAATATTCACTTTTATCAAAAAAATATACACGCGTTTGGAGAAAGAGCGTAATCAAACCATAATATTTTCGAGAGTCGAAAAAAAGGGGAAGAGGGTGTTTTCTTTACTGCGCCTTTATCTTGAAGCAGATAAATAAATGTGGCCTTTAGAAGTGAAAAATTTCCCCATCCCTAGTTTAGGCATTTCCTTATTTGCAATTACATTTCTTAGAGAATGTCATGGTTTTTTTTAAACTTGTCTTAAAGTAAACTCAACATGTTAATTTATATCGCTTTATTCTGACGATCCTTTTTAATAATATCCGATGAAAGGATAATAATTATAAAAGGTAGATAAACTTTGTATTTTTTACTATAAACGTATTTACTGTTTGAAAATAGCACGACACAGGACAACATGTATGTTGTCAGTATCCGGTTCGCCAAAAAGGAAACAGTTCCTGTCCTATAACAATAATATAATTAACAAACGACAATCGAATGTGGCAAGATAAGATTCAAAAATGGACTTTGTTAGTCATACGTGATTAAAAGTATTTTTAAACATAGTAATGTCAAAAGACTTGCAGTACATTTACTTTTGTTTGATGTGGGATGCAACACGAAAAATAAAACAGTCAAAAAATGTTTCATCAGTCCCGTATCTGAGTGATAAATTCAATAAGAATCTCGGTTATCACATTGAACATAGTTTGAGTTGGGTCCAAAAAGCATAGGTGTATTTGATATTTTCACATCCTCCCGTACACTTCCGGTCCTGAATTCTGACGTAAAGAGAGTGATTATCCATTCCAAAGACGTACGTTAAACGAATTATTGGTTGTGATTTGTTAAAAAAGAGTCATTTGAGCGACTATATTGGTATTCTATGTTTTCTCAATTGAAAGTGAACATTATTTACAGTTGATGGGTAAACTTAAAAATACATATCAGGACTGTGGAGTCGTTAAAAATACGTCGACTACGACTCCGAAACTAACAACAAGTCCGTCCGTGTTATATTTAAAAAATGTGTAGATTTTAAATACATATTTATAGTCGGGTCCTATGATGGCGCAACGGTTAGCGTTGTAGGCTTCTGTGCCAGACCTCACAGGCTCGAGTCCAGTACGAACAGCATTTTTTTTGACCGATTTCTGTTCGAAGTCATGAGTGTTTGTGATGTCCCTCCCACCATTTCCGATCATTCAACAACTGGGCGTAGTGAGATCGATTAACTTACCACTAGTCCTGTCAACTAACTAATATTCAAATCATAATATTAACGTTTTTAAGTTAATTTTATTGTTAAATAATCTTTTTTAGAAGCTGGGCTACCAATTAAAAAAAAACGGTTTTCGAACGTCGCAAATGTGGCTAAAAACCGAAATTATTGTCAGTTCCTTGATTTGGTTTCCGTTCCTTGTTATGTGGCTGCCCTAATATGCCGGTGGTCCAATAAAGCAAAATCGTCTATATACACATCGAAAGCGTGCCTTAATTGAAGACGGCCGTTATAGCGAAATGCCTTATAAAGAGCGGCCGTATAGCGAGGTATGGGTGTACAATAAACATTCTCACTAAAAAAAATGTCAGATAATTTTCCCAGATAAATTTTATCGTCTATAACAAGACTTCCAATAACTGATTAGTCACATTATTGATTGCATTGTATCAGCGTCAAAAGGTTATCCAGTTGAAGCTTATTCAGATTATATTGACCCATAATAAGCAAAACAACATAAGCGATACAATATGGTTAAGCCAATAATTGCTCAATATCGCCTAAAGCCTCAGTGTCAAAAATTTTTGAACGTTATCTCATTCGCCTGATATTTTTTAGGGCCTGTGCATTTTAGCGTTTTTACTTGTTAACGTTTGTTCCCGATTAAGAAACGCTGATCTAGAAAACTGAAAGCAATCAGACAATTCTATTTCAATATCAGGATTGGCATTGACCAGGGACGTCCTGAGGGCATAGGCAAGTAGGCAATTGCCTAGAGACGGCAAGTCCTAGGGAGCGGCAAACGATGACAGATTTTTTAAATGATCAAATATTTTGGTTTTTACTAAATATGATGCCTCAATGCAGTGGTTTCCAACCTTTATGTTACTGCGCCTCCCTTTGAAGAAACAAATATCTTCGCGCCTCCCCATCCTTTATTTCACAGACAAATTTTAAGGGGAAATTAATATTTTAGACTGTGCGCCTCCCTTTGCAATAGTCCACGCCTCCCAGGTTGGAAATCTCTGCCTCAATGTCTTTGATAAACAAAATACCAAATCAAAAATCGATACCTTTAAAATGTTAGTGCATTATAAATTTAAATTATTTTTTATGCCCTCTAATGAAGGTTTTAGCTATTTTTTCATAATTATTGAAACATAATATGCGCTTTTGGATCGTAATTATTCGTGAGAATCTTTGACAATTAGGTACACATATATTATGAATCACTTGAAAGACAAAACATTTTGTTTGAGTACGTAGGTGAGTAGAGGATTCAAACTGTATATTTATTCCTAGAATAATGGGAAATATTTGAAAAAAGGGCGCTATTTTAGAGCTCTACTTAGGGGCGACACAAAACCTAGGAACGTTACTGGCATTGACTATATATTACTATTTACTAACTGCAATTAACACTTCCAATACGGTGCTAAAAAATACTTCCGATATGTTGCTGCCCGTTAAAGAACCAAGTGAAATACATGTTTTTTTTTAATATACGTCCTGGGTTTTTACCGTCCATCAAAGACCGGTAAATGTTAAAACATGTTTTTCAGGTGGTTCTTTAATAGTCAGCAACATATCGGAAGTATTTTTTTTAGCACCGTTTAGGATTCATTTTTTCCGAGCTTAATTTAACAAAAACCTTCCCCTGTAAAATTTATAAATTGTCGATTACGTGTTTCTGCATATGACGGGTTGGTATGCATCATTGCAAATAAAAGTATAGTTTGACATATATTACCAGCGGTGGGCTGTCAATACGTTAACAAGGGGCTCGCTTAATCTCAAATTAATTCTCGGTGTTCTGGAGAAGGAGTGAATTTTTTAATCACTCCTTTATCACTTATAATTTGTAACAATATGCAATTTACCGTAAAATTATCAATCTAAATTGCTAAAAATGTACTACTGTGTATACTGAAGCTGTCGAAGATAATATATATAAATTAGAAATTAAAGTTATATACTAATTTTGTTTTCTCTTAAATTAACAAGGGGCTCGACGGCCTTTGTAAAATTTAACAAGGGGCTCGCGCGAGCCTCTTCGAGCCCCCTCCAGCCTATCCCTGTATAATAATAACTATGTACTAACCGCATTTAAGAAATTTATTTTTTGAACTTATTTAAAAAAAACCTGCTGTAAAATTTATAAATTGTCGGTTACGTTTTTCTGCCTGTTGCGGGTCGATATGCATCATTGCAAATAATAGTAAAAGTGGAACAGCTAGTAAGCAAACGAGTGCATAGCATACGCACATCGACTGATAATGCCACTGATAACGATGCTAATTGCCCGGAAAATCAATATCAAACGTGTGCAGAAAATATAATAATATTTGCAATAACCAATATAAGCGACCGAGCAATCGAGCAAAAGAAATATCAATTTTAATATACAAAGTACAATTTCAGATGTATTTAAATCCATGTCCACCACCAATGTATGCTCCACATATGGCATCCGAATGGAGGTATTTCAACATAAGTTTTTTTCTGCCGAAACTGCTTATTACTCATTTGTTTAACCTCTTTTTTTTTAAGTAAGTAGTAGGGATAGTAGAAGGATATGACTAGAACTGGACTAGTGGTTAACTAATCGCTCTCGCTACGCCCTGTTATTTTATGATTTGAAGGGCGAGAAGAAATTTTTAGTCATCGAAAACATACGTGCCTTCGAAAAGAATTAAATATGCTGTGAAATCCGATACGAAAACCAACGACGTTGACCACTGCGCTATGACCTGATGAATCAGATGTTTACTATATTCTGTATAGTTCAATGATTTAAAACCGATAGCACATCATTTTTAGGTTGTTCACTGTCAATACTTGGTGGAAAGTAGGGCTTATACAAAAACCGAATTTTGAAAAAAACCGGTTTTCGGATGTCAATAATGTTCAAAAACCGGTTTTATCCGGTTTTCGAAGTTTTACAAAAAATGTATAATTCAATTAAAATAGCGAAAAAAAGTTTAAAATTCTATTATATTTTGTTTATTTATATACATAATAATACACATCACGAAATTATTTGATGTTGCTCTTCAGAAAAAATGATTTAAAAAAACAAAAAGCGTTCACTGATCGATTACTTAGTGATGATCTAATTTTTGTAGCAAAATTGTCACTGAGTGATGAAAAGTATTATTTTATTAAGAACCGGTTACGAAGTTGAAAAAAACCGGTTTTCGAATGTCACAAATTTTGCCAAAAGCCCTAGTGGAAAGACAATATATTATAAAAAACACAATATTCATTTTCCCTTTTATTACCAAGGTCAGGACCGGTTTCGTTCATGGCGAGCATTATATGATAAGAAAAATAATTTTACAGTGTTTTAAAAAAAAAAAAATGAAATAAAAAGGTGTAATAAACAATTGGTATTGAAAAGAATTTACAAATAACAGTAAAAATTATGAATAAGTGACTCTAAGCTATCACAAATTAAAATGTTAAACACCTGTGACATGTATTTACTAAGATCATGATATTATTCATCTCAACTCTCCCCATGCCACCCCTTATCTGATTATGCCCGAGCTTGTGTGAGTGTGATTCTAAAAATGAAGAGAAGGACTAATATTCCTTTCACAACACCGTCCTTCTCGGTCGTCAACCGATTAAAGCTTATGCAAATGGCTTAAGACCATTTCTAGTTAAATAACTTTTGTTTTAATGCCCCAACAGTGATTATTACACCTCAGAATGTTAACAAACAAACTAAACCCTGATAAAATACCTGACACAATCACGTTTTGAATATTTCAGTCCATCCAACACGATTACGTGTTAAGTCTTTTCATGTTTTTCTACACGGGAATAGCACCGTATGTTAAAAAGATGTGACGATCAGTGGCGGTTCTAGTTACTGGGCTAGGTGGGCTAAGCCCGACCTGCATTTTTCACCCAAAACTTTAGATGGCTGAATAAAAATGAACAGCAATTCGGCCGCTGAACCAAATAAATACATTTATAAGCGTAACTAACCTTTCCCAAATGAATATAATATCTTTGTTTTAATTTTCCTCTGTCAATATAAGACAATGTTACGTCTACCTACAATCATATTCTCGATTGTGTTTTTTATTACAATTTTAAACTGAGCCGGCATAAAAAAAAACAATAACCCTATAAATACTTCATAGAGAACAGGTAACGTCACGTCAGTCTGGCAACACCAAAGACTCAGGGGCTAAATCTTTCAAGCCCGTAACCACAGACAATATCATGCAATATTTCTTTACACTGGGGCGCAATCAAGCACGATTAGATTTTTTTTGTATTTGTATGTACGGAAACGTCATCAAACACAAACGATTGTGTTTCAAACTGTCAAGTTTCTGTCGATCGTTGGGGGCTAAACTGATTCAGCCCATTACGCATACTTATGCATTGAAACACAAATACCAATATCGTTGTATTGTATGAAAGTGACAGGTATTGACTCTCACTGATAGTTCTGTATTGCTTTTAGTAGGTACTTGTTATTTCACTTTGAAAGCGACGAATTTAAGGGTTCCGTATTCTATTATTTCTTAGTTACATTAGCATTGATTTTATTATATAATAATTTATTTTTGCAGTAGTCTCGTAGTATTTGTTCATTTGCTTGTAGATTAATGTATAAGGTAAAGTGGAAATATGCTTTTCTCTAGCCCATCCAAGATTTTAGGTCAGGAACCGCCACTGGTGACGATAGTTGGATAACTCCAGTAAACTGTAAATAAACATACACGTATGGATATGAGAACGAATTGTGTGAAATTAAAAATGGTAGAAGCAGTTGATTTGCATCCGGATTAAGTAGAACAAATTATTATTAAGTACGACACAGCAATATGTTCCTAGGTATTCGACAAAATTCATACCAACATTACAGCATCGGCAGCCGCTGTTGAAATTGAAAAACTAAACACTTGAACACATAATACGTCCATGGCAGAGCCTCCAAAACTTATTTACTTCATTCCTACCTTTCAGTATTTTTCATAATATAATTCCACTCTACCCAAGATAGTCTAACTCAAGGGTGGGGAACCTTTTCATTTCTAAAGGCCAATTTTATTTATCTGAATCAACACAAGGCCGCAGCAATGAAAACGTTGACACCCCACCTCCTTTTTTTCGACTGTCGAACACAGTTGCGGCCGGTCAATGTGGCATTGAATCAATGCACCCCTTGTATAATCAGGGGCGGTTATATTTCATTAATTTTATTCAAACATAACATTTAGAGTTTAGACTATTCGCTCATTTTAAATTCTTCATGTATTTATTGTCTATAATAAATATTTTAGAACATTTTATTTTATTTTAGACAGTAAAAATATGAATAATTTAAAATGAGTGAATGGTATTAATGTTATGTTTCAATATTACTTCATGAAATATAACCGCCCCTGCATAATATACAAGGGGTGCATTGATCCAATGCCACATTGACCGACCGCCACTGGCGAACATATAATGGGTTGATTGCGCTCTTTTTTCAAACGGTTGAATATAATTTTTAGGTCAAAGTGAATTAAGTCAAAAGGTCGCATCAGTCTCCTGTTGAATGTATGAGTTACGTCCTTTTTCCTTTCCATAATCGATTTTTTTTAGCATGTCCGCTCCCAATGTGGAGCGTATGGACTCCTAATGGAGTTTATCTCAACAGAAGTGTTTCTACGAGAACTGCTTGTTACTCAGTTGCTCAACCTCTCTTTTTTCCAAAGAAAGTAGGAATAGAAGGGTAGGGCTAGGACAGAACTAGTGGTTAGCTAGTCGCTCTCCATACGCCCCGTTCATAGGATAGGATGGGAGGGGGGAATTCAAGACATCACATACATCCATGCCTTCGAACAGAAATTTATAAATAGATTAAAAAATCAATTTATAAAACTGTCATTACTGGGATTCGAACCCGCGACCTCCGTAACCGAAGCCAACGACGTTGACCACTCGACCGCACAGGCTGAAATCGATATTTTAATGAACATTAATTTCAGTAGAATTATTATAGAGTATTCAAGATTTAGTTATATGACAAGAATGTAGCAATCCAACGATTCACCCCTGAAAGTTCTAAAATTCTTCCAGGGGGGGTATTCCCTACCGATTAGGAACCACTGGGTTATAGCATGGTTAGCACTCCTTGTCCTTGCTTAGCAGATATTTGATACACATGTGTTCGTCATGCCATATAGGTACATTTATATTTTTTCTTAAATTATAACAAATCACAAAAGCTGTAATAAGACTTACCTGAGATAGTCACAGTGTTACGTATGCTTTGTTTGTTTGTGACTGTCCTCTCCCAATGTGGAGTATATGTCTAATGGAGGTAATTTCAACATATAAACTGTGGAAAGGAAAAAGGACGTAACCCACACATTTAAAATTTTATAAGAGGCACAAAAAACGTGTTTTGATGATTTAGGGCAGAGGTGGGGAACCTTTTCTTCTCTAAAGGCCGCATTCATTTTTCTGATTCGACATAAGGTCGCAGTAAACATTGACTAGGACGGGATTGATTAATTTTCAATCCCTTACCCTACTTTTCCCCCAGATTATCTCCATACCTCGTTTTTCCGAATTTACGAATTTACATAAATGTACAGAATTGCAGAATTGGACAGAAGGCCGCACCAGAGTGATTAAAAGGCCGCAGGTTCCCCACGACTGATTTAGGGCCATATGCAAATTATGAAATATTCACAACCTTGAAGTGCACGGAGACTTCTAAACTTCTTGTTCAATTGACATAATCTAATATTAATTAAAGGAATTGTCTAGGAAAAACCTTTTTTTCAGTCTTGTCAGACCGAAATGTCCCACAGACAACATCTACATTGTTTAAAAATATACCAGAGTTTACTTCATTTGTTTTTACAAAAATCAAATTAGCAGTTAGTATTCTATGTCGCCATTATGATTTTCGGCATTCACATAACATTTGTTTTTTTAGAAGTTTTATTCTTTTTTTCAAACAAAAAATTATACCGATTTATCAATATTATATTTTTTTTGTAATCCGTATCTTAACCAGTTGAAACGGTGTAAGATTTCAATAATTAAATACGTTTTTTAGTATGAATATGAAACGTTTATTTGAGGGAACAAATTTGCACTGACGATAAATTAATTTACATGATATTTACAAAGTTATTACACAATATCTTCTCTTGCAAGACCAATTACATGCCCGAAATTTTCTGTCGGAAGTCTACCGTTTTACAACATACAATGATGTTCATTATTTACATCGTGGCTAATCAAAAGAATACGGTTAGCATCTTTGTTCAGCTGAAATTCCAGTCGTTTGGTAATATTTTACAATAATTATAAAACCAAGGCGTTTAGAAAGGATTTATTATCACTAAATGATTAATTGAAATGTAAATTTTAAGCATTTATGTGCAATTTAAAAAAAAGATTTCCACACACTTTCCTGCAGTAAATTATCGGAAGATGCTTTGTATAATACCTTGAAATGCATTTTATTGTTTTTTTTTTATTTATAAAATGAGGTTAAATAATTGAATATTTTTTGATTACGCAACCAATGATTTATAAGCTCAGCGTTTCCAAATTTTTGTATAACGATCGCCTAGTTCCATAGAATGATAAGTCAAAGATTTGATATATTGAGTTATATTACCCATTATTTATCATATTCAAATACCTCTGTTCTATAGCTTTAGAAAAGTACAACTAGAAAAAAATACTAGTTTTCTCTTGGTAGGCAGAAGTTTGCATATATAAATAAAGAAATATAAACAATCTTTTATCACTTTCATATAAATACTAATCGAATTAATATCATTATACTTTTTTGTCAACTGTTCAATAAATTTTAATTTGAGTGAGATAAATGACTTAATGATTCACTACAAAGATGAGACAAATAATAATTACAACACGAATTAGATGTGTCAAAAGTTTGGTCATTCATATCTTAAAACCACTAATTTCTAGCTGTAGCATAATTTAGTTAACTAAGCTATCGATTTATTGTATCGACCATTCTTGTAACACACATTTTGTTGTCAAGTTGAGTTTGTGTGTATTCATAACAAAACTATCCTTCCTCTTTTAATACACATACATTAAAAACATCCAGTAATGCAAAAATACATTTTATAAGAAATAATAATGTTACTTTCTCTTCTTCACTCTCGCTAAGGTTTTCGGTAAACCTTGAGTGTCTTTCTACTCCAATCCCTGACTCTCAAGCACTCAAAGATCTCGTGAAAACTTTTCTAAAATTACATACATATTTGTATACAAAGTCAAAGCCTGGACGTAAATGCAAGATACCATTAAAATACAGAAAACTTTATCAATGTGAATGAACCGACGTATAATAACGATATCCGAAGGTGATAACTTCAATAGGACATTCTAGATAAGATATTATTTTGAAGCAACCGACAAACGCAGAATTACTTAAATACATTTTGCTCTCATCTTTCTAATGTAACAAACAAACTACCGCGCAAACAAATCATTATTATGTCCCTAAGATACTGCGTGTTTCTAAGAAAAATAATTTTGCCTTATATACACTCGAATTCGATATTTTAAAAATCTATATTGTCTCAATATAGATAGCACTGCGCATATTAATCAAAATATTGCTTATATTCTATTAGAATACCAAGTATTTGATTTTTTAAATGTCTTGGACATCCGTATTCACTTGCATATGTTCCGGACACCTGTGTCCGCTTGGGATCCAAGTGGTTAAGTCAGAAAGAGATGGTATTGTTTTCACAAAATATTATAATTAAATTAAATGAATAACATTCAAGGAATTTTCAATCTTATTTTCCCAGGATAAAGGACGTTACGGAGACGGTGCCAGTATAAAAAGAAGGTCACTTTTTATTACGTTCTCATTATTTATCGCAATCTTTGAGATTCAAACTTCTCAATAGCTTAAAATCTTTTTGATCGAGGAATCGACCATACTTAAAGTTTTGGTAAAATAAATACAAACATACAATAGTTTAGTATTTAAGTTTTCGTTTGAATTAAAATGTTTACAAAGAAGTGATCTCAATAAAAATAATCTATTTCTGTATAGAAGATTAACCCAAACAAATTTAGTGTCTAAACGTCTCCAAATGATTCCTCCAAAAATATAAATATCTATGGTCAGATGAAAATAAGGCGACGAAGACACAGTGTGTTGCCAAAGTATATCTTATAAATGATTCAATAATATTTTATTATTATATTTTGGATAGAAAATTACGCAGACTTTATTTATAAAGATGCATTCGTGTTTTCTGTCGATTCCGATGCAAATAAATATATATTTTGTCGGCGGTCATGGGTAATGAAATTTATGATTATGATGCATACATAATACAGTATTTAAGAAATATTATATCAATACGATGTTGTTGAGTTTTTAAATGGTTCCTCTTGGAGTTGCTAGAGCATATTAAAACACTTGGTAAATTAAACACAACTGTAAACTACCTGTTGCCTTGTATGTCTGCTATTTTAGTTACTTTCTCGTATTGTGATATATTTATAATTATTTTGAAGTATAACTTCATAGCTGACTTAGATTAGAAATATTTTTTTCTCAGTTCGAGTGCATTCCCGCACTGAATAGCACCGGAAGATACCGAGAGGCGAAACCCGGGTCGTTTTCGGCCAAAATTATAATGGAAACGTACATTATGAAAAAAATAATTCTAATCTAAATTCTAAATCACAGCTGACTGCTTGGGTTTTTCCCAATTTGGATACGTGGTCTAGAATTCAGTTTTCCGAATAGAAAAACTTGTGGAGCATATTGCTTACTAATGGAGGTATATCAACATAAGCTTTTCTACGAGAACTGTTTGTTAGTCAGCCCCTCAACCTCTCTTTTTCTAAAGAGAGTAGTAGGAACGAAAGGATAAGGCTTAAACAGGATTAGTGGTTGATTAATCGCTCTCGCTATGCCCAGTTATTATTGTAGGATTGGAATGGTGAGAGGGAATTTTCGGACATCACAAACAGCCATAACTTCCAACAGAAATTGATCGTAAAAATGCTGTTCGTACTGGGACTCAAACTCGTGAGATACGACACGAAAGCCAACAAAGCTAACCGCTGTGCCATAGGAAATCAATAATCTAATATAATAACAAGAGAAACTAATAATCAGTTCATGGATAACTGTGATGTCGTCGATCGCTCCCCCCAACCTCTCTTCCCTGTCCATTCCTAATAACGTTGTGGAAAGAGAACGAATAGTTACTTACTAGTACTCTTCTATTCTCATTTTATTATGCAGTTACAGATTATGCGTTTCTGATTTGCATATATTTCTCGTTTAGCAACGTCTAAATGCATACATTTACTGTAAATTGACATTCTCAAATAAATTTCATAGTTTTATAAGATCTTTTTTATGGATTTGGCTAAACGTTGTGAGAATTCATTTCTAAGAATTCATTTAGGTTATCAAGAAAAATTAATAGCAACTAATAAATTCAAACATCTTATTAGACTAAAGAAAGATCTGTTCTTAACGGGGAAAGAGGTAGTTTTTTTCAATGTTAAAAAATGTTAAATTAATAGATAGGTTTGGTGAGTTTGGTGAAAACATATAATATTTTACTAATGATAGTATCAGATTTACTCTATTCAAAAAAGAAACAAACAAATTATTCAATCTTAGAAGATGCCGAAAGGTGAAACGCGGATCGTTGGTGACAAAGCTTTTGTGAATGTAATTTAACAATCTGTTTTTTATTGAAATTTTACCAAGTACCTTCAGTGATATCAAATTTTCTTACAGGCGAACCAACTTAAAAATATTTTATAAATCCCATTAGTCACTTTTAAGGTGTTCACTGTCAATACTTGGTGGAATGGCATTATAATAAAAATAATAATAAAAAAATAGTACTTTTTCCACTTCAAATTTATTTGACACAGTACATTCAAATATTTCCATCCAGATTCTAAATATATAAATACTTTTACGGTATGTGTCAGAATTAAACTACTAAATGTATACGATAGTATGAGAGATGAATCGTGTACCCAGTATTTTTTACGATAGAATCTAAAATAAGCGGGAACGAAGGATGTCACGAATATTTATTTAAGTTTAACATAGCTAACTAGTAGCTACATAATAATAATATGCGTCGACATGCGGCCACATAATTTCGACGCTGGCAGTCAGTATGAAGACGACATCCCGAGGCGAGCGCGCGAAATTTCACGAGTAAAATCGCCGCGGAAATTCCACGCGATGTTTTCAATTTCATCGTAAACGTGTTTTAGTCGTAAATAAATCATAAAAGTGCAATTTTTTTTTATTGGATTGTGGTCGATGTATACAAGTGCAATATTATATTTGATTGTAGCTGTCAGTGAGATAATTCTTTATTTAAATTATAAAAGAAATGTATAATGTGTTTCATCGATTATTGCTTGCAATAAAACAATAATTCTCTTTTTGAATTTGAAGTGAAACGTCAAATGTATTTCAACGAATATGTGTCTATGGTTCTATTCAATCAAGCAATTGTTTTTGACACTTGTTCCACGTAAATAACAAAAAGACAACTAAATGTATTTTATTTTAAAATCCATATAGAAAGTTACTACAAACAATTTGTAATAATGATTTGTGATTTAAAGCTGTAGTTTATATTTTCAATGAAATACTAAAATCTTTCATAGTATTATAACTGCCCATTATCAATATTTATCATATGGTCTCGTAATGGGAAATCTTTGAATTATTTTAGTAGAACCGGTTGTTGTTTAATCACTCAGCCACTATCATTTTATATTAAATTTATATAATATACAACTAAATAGTCCTCCGTATTGAGAAAAAATACAATATTCTTTTGTACTTAATTTCCATTTTTAATAAATGTGGAAATTAAGTCTAAAGGAATATTGTGCTTTTTATTAATATTATACTTTTTCACCAAGTATTGACATTTAACCAGTGTCGGATTACCCCATAAGCGCAAGAGGCTCCAAATCTTAGGGGCCTCAAAAAAAGCATAAATTATATAACACCTTATATTTTAGTTTTAGTTTTTAATATTCATTATTATTCTACGAAGAGTTTTGTATCACTTTTATGCTATTCGAAAAACAGGGCATCCAAAATTTATTGCGCCTGAGGCATCCAAAGTACTGTATCCACCACTGCATTAAACACCCTTAGATGGGCAGTAATATAATAATAGGTGCATCTCGTATTTTCGTAGTTAAACACAATTAAAGTCAGGTAGAATTCAACGGTGAATGAGTTCGACGGAATTTCAATATAAAATTTAGATCGTTCAAATAAGTCTTGTCACTAGTGAGTAGTTTGCCGTCAACTCAAGTTTACGCCCGAAGATGCCAAAAATTAAAACCTGGATCGCTACTAATTATGGAAGTACATATAAAAAAAATGAATTGTGTATTTATATATGGTTATTATAAGTGAAATCAAAATACGATAAGGGTGTTGACTTCACTCTACTCTTCATAATACATATATACGGCCAAGAAATTTCTGTCACAAAAAATGATACTTTTACTTTTACAGTAAAATAATTATTTATTTAATTAAAATCAATATGAGTTTGTGACCGTATTGTTTGTTCGCGAGCTGAAGTGTATTAATAATATTGACTGAATACACATATTGATACTGAGTAAACAATGAGATCATGCTGAACAAATATAAAATATTAATTTTGTGTAGCATTTCAATCTTGTTTTATAATTATTTTAACGAATACATCATACCTTCAATTATTTAAGAATATTAATTAAATTTAAGATTTCGACTGAAGGTGCTTGGTGGAATTTCAAAATTAAATTCGGCATCTTCAGGTGTTCAAGTGCACGGATGAACTTGAACTGACTCAGTTCAAGACTCATATTCAAATTTGAGCTGACTCAGATTCAAATTCAATATCAATTTAATTTAATTTAGTGAATGATTCAAATATTTAATCTATAATTAAATCAGTACCGTTATATACAATATTAATTTACGTTATATGACATACATTTGAAAGATTCAATTTTGTATTTTTACACATCGCCTGTGGAAAAGAAAAAAGATGTATGCCACAGTTTTTTTCAAAACAGCCTTTTTTTCGATAGCCACAATGTAAACAACTTCTCCAACAAATACGCGTTCTATCAAAAAGATGTGAGCTGAAAATTCTAAATTAGTATTTTAATTTAGATTTTATGTTTTAAAAAAGAAAAGCCTGTAGAAATTGCAATCAGGAAAAAAGACTTAAAATAAGGTTTAAAAGAAAAAAATAGTAAATAAATATGAGATAAATTCAATTAAAAACCAGTTCAAGGTTGTGTATATTTCATAATTTTCTGTTGGCCCAATTATCATCAACAAACGTTTTTTGTGTCTCCTGTAAAAAAAATTATGTGTACTTTACGTCGTTTTTCCTTTCCTCAAAAAAACTTATATTTGGTTTTCTGAAGATTAACTGCGGGTTTTTAGAGACAAAACATAGTAATGGAAACCATTACAATATGAACAAATAACACGTGTTATTTAAATTTAATCAACATCTCTTAATAGTATGGATTCTGAAGTCTCGGCATTTTTCATGTCCCCAGGCACGAGACATACGATAGTCTTTTTTGAATTGGATTTTATGAAAAAAAATACTTGACGAATATTTCTAAACTTGAACACCACCGGGAACTCAAAACTCGTAAAAACTTATGAAAAGTTTATCTTTGTTAAACAAGAGCGAATAACTAACTACTATTACTGTCAAAGTTTAATTTTTAAATGTCTACGAGGCCCGGAAAGAAGAAGTTATATGACTTATTAACAAGCACCTTTGTTAATTTGCTCGTTTGGGGTCAAAAAAGTTAGGTTATGACTGGATTAAATATTCTTGTAGCAATAAAAAAGAAAGGTTGTTAATTTTAATTCAAATTCGCTGTCTTTTAAGACAGTGCTCCGCAACCGCTGTGGTGCGACACACTAGTGTGCCGTGGGACGATGCCAGGTGTGCTGTAGCGCATTATTTCATTGAAGAAAAGATTAAATAATTTGTTTAAACAATCAGAGTTTCCTATTTGTAGTACTAAGGTGGGAATATATATTACACAATTGAGAACGATGTCTAATGTTATTTTTGTATATACCTTCATGTACATATGTACATACAGTGATGTAGTGGTAAATAGATAGGTACCAGGTCGGTCATTGTTTTTTTCCCTATTTTTTTGTTGGTTTTTTTTTAATATCTGTCCGAAGTTAAGAAAAAACAAGTTGTAACAATTAAATCAACAAAAAAACGCGTATTTTCAACTGTATTCACTTATTGTACGATGCATTTGTTGATAAAAATACAAAAACTTTCAAATAACCAAAGTCGCCAACCTGGCTCGACCTGGTCCCACTACACCACTGTATACATACATATATGCATGTTTGAAGTGGACTCTGGAAATCTGGAGAAAATTTTGGTGTGTCTTAGGTGAGAAAAGGTTGCGGAGCACTGTTTTACGGCATATCATTTTCAGCCGCGTTGTCCAACATGATATTCAACATTTAAAAATCTACACTTGCAGTGAAAATTAGTGCAAGACAAAAAAGGAGTATTGAATAAAAAAGTGCTGAATTATTTTGTGATACAAAACACGCCGCATAATAATTTAATAGATCAAATTACAAAATAAAATTGTGTTAAAATTTAAAAAAAAAAACTTCTGGCGGCATTGGGATATTGAATACATAATATCTGTGAATAAATATTATACAAAGGTATGTTTACTTTTTTGTTTATTCGTCATTTTTAAATAAGCTGTGCTATGATTGTTTTATATTTTTTTGTTACTGTTAAACCACTCGTCAAATGCATAATATTTATGTAAAGTATGTTAATTAATAAACAATTTTAGTTTATTTACCAATTTAAAAAATAATAAAATAAACAAAATTGTTTTGGATTTAGCCTTTAATAGTTCCGTAAAAAGCGACTGTCTGCTTTAGCATATAAATCTTCACGTATTTCGTGATAAGAAAGGAGGCAACATATTCCCTCTTGAACTTTAAACATCTTTTTTGAAACAATGTTATGTAAAACGTGTTGTACAAAAATATGCCACAATTCATCAACCATGCTATATCAAAACAGTGTTATACGAGGCCCAAGTGTACACATTTTTTTTAGAAGTATTCAAAGTTATTAGTCTTTTTCGAGCACCACTCCAGATAATACAGTCTGACTGACTCCACAACCCTAAAAAGGTTTTACAAATAGCAATATTTAAAAGTCACATAGCTTTCAATCATGTATACTTTGTATTCAGTTTTATGTCACCCACTTCACTACATATTACCCAATTGGTCCAGTTAGGAAAAGGACTGTGGAACTTTAGCGAAGGTAATCAACGCAGAAGGGTAGAGAAACTTGTAATCACTCTCTACTACAAATATTATAGCTCTTGTGATGCATATTATGATGATACCATATCAAACGTGAGGCAGGATATCTTTTATGTGCTTAATGTTGCCTAACACTTAATTTCATACATCTGTTTGCTAACAAAAGCAATACTGTCTTATTACTTTACGAGAATTAATTGCTTTACCAAGCTGACTGCTTATGCAGCGGGATATTAAATTTATTCGGTTTACTGAGTCATTGAATATTTTCTCCTGAGAGAGTATTTGAACTTTTGAATAACAGATAATGGATAGATTTTTTAGTTCAAAGAAATACCAATAAACAATTTATCTGAGTTTTACAACTGATCATATCAGTTGATATCACCTCACGTAACTAACTGAAAGAAATCGGAGAATTTTAGTATATGACATTTTTACTAGCTTATTTACCAAGGATAAGTCCACAGCCCTTGATTTTTGTAACCCTCGAATGTTTAATCTCAAAATTAAAATACAGTTCATTGAATTTAACAAATGTCATTAAGCTTTTTCGTTAATGAAACAAAATAAATCGGTTTATATACATAGGATTCCTGATGAAAATTTCGATTCGTTTTTCCAGCTTAATAATACAAAATACATTGAGTTATTTTATAAAGAATTAGTTTTAAAAAAATACGAAGACAAAGATCGCATAAGCTTTTGAATTATAAATATCATACAACACGTATTCTTAAATATTTCACAATATTTATTTTTTTGTAAATAAGTGCACCTTATTCTCTTCTACACGGTTTCAAAATACCACGCTTAAATGTAGGGCTGTGGAGACGTGTATAAAAAGATGAGTCCGACTCTAATTTCATTTTAACTTATTAATTGTAACAGCTAACAGATCATCTTTAGTAAGCCAAGCATGCAATGTCAACTCTATGGACTATTGTGGTTTGAATACACATCATTAAATTGTTTTTTTTTTAATGTTTCGAGCCGCTCATTTTTTACGACTGTCGGAGTCGGAGTCCACAGCACTGGTCAAATTTAGCAAAACTTATATTTCATTTATCTTTATTCACTGTATTTTTAAACATAAAACGCGGATTGAGCGTACTTAAAATTTCGTTTTTCTCTGTGGCCCGAAAGCATCGTAATTTGTTATTTTGTGGCCTGAGAGAAGAAAAAGATTACGCGTGATTTCATTATACAATACATATCTATCTATCATTGTACAATCGTTTAAAATTTTCAATTTTTAATTTAATTACGAAAAACTACAATCATCATTGAAAAAAATATAATTTTCTGTCAAAATTAAATGAAATTAAATATAATATAAATTATACAAATGGTGGATATAACTTATTTTCGTTTTGCCGTTTCACAATCGTAGAAAAAAGTTTTACAATTTATTTTAATGTTTAATTATTAAGCGGTTACAAAAAATAACAATAATATTTCATATTTTCTTTATTATAATACGCATGTTTTTACATTTTTGGAATCTTTGAATTCGGAGTAAGTTTTACATTTGATGACGTAGCGTCGTAGCTAGAGCATCCAATCCCGGAATCCCGTTCAATTTTCTGATCCCGAAATCCCGGTATTGACATGGTCGCGATCCCGGGATTTCGGGATTGAGACATTTATAGCAAATCCCGAAAATTGATACTATCTGGTGGAATGGTATAGCGAATTCAGGATTTCAAATTCCTCGGTGAGCTAAAAAAAACGAGGTTTGGAGATAATCTGAGGAAAAAGTATAAGGAGTTGATGATTTCAAATTCCTCGGTGAGCTAATCCCAATTCCGGGATTGGATACTCTAGTCGTAGCATAACCTCTGTCAAAGGACGATTTTATTTTGTTGAATAATTGGAAAACCCTAGCACTGAATCCTTTGAAATTTCAGGCTGATAATAAGAAAGTTTAGTATATACATTACTAGTAGCATTTTATTACTTCTCAGAAAAAATAAGTTTTAATAATATTCTTACTGTTGGTATTTGAAATAACGGTGCGCCTTATAGTCGAAGAAATTAAGTAAACATATATATTCATTCACACCTTTATACAAATAAAAATGTACACATTTCCAACGAAATTTTGTCATGATGTTGCTAATGCAGTTGCTTGTTATATCCAGGGATGGGCTGGAGAGTCCTCGTAGAGGCTCGCGCGAGCCTATTGCTAAATTTTACTAACGCCGACAAGTTCCTTGTTAATTTAAAAGAAGACAATATTCTCAGATCAAATAAGTATGTAACTGCAATTTCGGACTTAAACATTATCTAAGACAGCTTCAGTATACACAGTAGTAGATTATTAGACATTTAAATTGATACGTTTACGGTGAATTGCATATTTTTAAATATTATAAGTGTATTTTTAGCAACATTCGATTGCTTATTTAACTTTTCCGGTTCTAAGCTCAAGAAATGCGACCCCAATACCCACATTTTCTTAAATATCTATTTTAATATGGGTGATACAATGTTTATAATTAAGGTATTCTTATATCATAGTTTTTTGGACCTTTGTAGTTTATATAAATACGCGATAACGAGATAAGCGCCCGCTTATCAGCGATCGTTCGTAAGATAACTAGGCTGAACGCGTCAGTTGCAAATACATATTTGTACTGGAATGTGTCTTTTTTACGCGCAACTTTAAATATGATTATTTATTAAAAAACCACGGATTTTTATAAAAAAAAAATGTATGAGGAATGATGCAGAGAGATATTTCAAAGCCCTAAGACTATTTTTTTTTTGAAATTCATAAGAATAAGGCCAATAATGAGGAAACCACTGGGGTCCCTAAACGACCCCCATCGGCAGAGAAGTATTTTTCTAGTCTCCAAGCCGCGAGAGTTAAGTATCGCATATAATTTCATAGGAGTGATAAAAAAATCACTCCTTTTCCAGAACGCTAAGAACTGTTTTGAGATTAAGCAAGCCCACTGATGGTTGTACCCCTACCAATGATAAATATAATAAACAAAATAAGTCAATAGCATAGTCAAAATATTTACATATACCTCCGATCGATACGCCTTTCTGATAAATAATACAATAATGATTTGTTATATCTGCGTGATAAGAGAAACTGGGGGAATTTTCAGAGTTCAAACGACCTGCAAATAGTAGAAGATAAAAATATTATAGAGGACCTTTTCCCCGTGTGGTTCGGCGTCGTTTCAAATCAATATTCGCAAAATTTTGTTTTTTATGTTTGTCCATATCTTAGATTCCTTTTGGGTGTAATGTACCAAGTAGCGTAACACTCGTAAATTAATGTCATACTACAAAACAATACCAGGCAGCGGTGGGCTGCCAATATCTTAACAAGGGCTTGGTAAATCTTATTATTATTGTTTGTTCATCCATGTCCGCTCCCAATGTCGCGCATATGACCTCCCAATGAAGGTATCTTAACAAAAGTTTTTTTTTCTGCAAGAATTGTTTGTTACTTAGTCGCTCAACCGTCTCTTATCTAAAGATAGTAGTAGGGATAGAATGATAAGGCTAAGACAGGACTAGTGATTAACTAATCGCTCACGTAACGCCCAGTTGAATTGAAGGATCGGAAAAGTGGAAGGGATCTTTTAGACATCACAAAAACCCATGCCTTCGAACAGAAAATCAATAAATCTATCGAAAAGATGCTGTTTGGTGTTTCGTACTGGGATTCGAACCCGTGAGGTCCGGCACGGAAGTCCAAAACGCTGAATGAAAAAACGAAGAGGGAACTAAGTTTTGTTTCATAATAAAATTTAACCATCGACAGAAATTGCAGTTATGTGATGATTTGATCTAAGACGAATGATTTTCTTATCTTAACAAGGGGCTTGCCGGCCGTGCCGAAATTTAACAAAAGGCTCGAGCGAATCCTCCCCCAGCCCACCCCTGATACCAGGTCCATATACTTACTATGTAACCAAAACCAGGGGGTATAATGCTTGATAATATATTGTTTTAAAAAAAGATAGGAGAAGGAAGAAGCCCACGTAAACTTCTGTTGAGATACCTTCCTTAGGGAGCATATGCTACGCATAAGGAACGGATATGAATTCGAAGAAAAAAATCTTTATTAAAGAGCGTGACAAGAAGTGAGTTCCGGCACCTTTTTAAAAAAAATTAAAAAAAGCACTGATATTATATATCATTCAAAGCAGGCGCTTGTTGTTTTTTTTTAAAAGCCAAAAAGCTTGAATTTTCTTTGCTGCAAGAACTCACTAATCAATTGTACTGTATTAACCTTATCCTTCAATCGTATATCTTTACTCTGTATTTTCTTTTCAGGTAAAAAAAAGGATAAAATATTTTATTAATAAAAACACAATATTCCTTTGTACTTTATTCCACTTTATATAAAAGGTCTTCCACTTTATTTAAAATTTATTAATCGTTAATGGTTTTTTAATTATATGTTAGAGGTGTTAAACATTTTAATTTTGTGTAATTATAGAGTCACTTATACTGTAATTTGTAAAAAAAATTCAATGTAAATTTTTGTTTACAAGTTTTTATTTAAATTTATTTTTGTATAAATAGCACTGTTTATATATTTTTATTATCAGTTGACAATGCTCGCAATGACCGAAACCGGTCCTGACCTTTTAAATAAAATACAAAGGAATATTGTGTTTTTATTAATATAATGTCTTTTTACCAAGTATTGACAGTGAACACCCTAAAAGTATAAATATTTGTTTGTTGGAATTTCGACTATCTGAACGACTGGGCTGCAAGCAGTTCTGGTAGAACAATTTCTCCATCGATGGTCCATATACTTACATTAAAAGCACACATGGTCACAAAAAATATAGATGGCTTCAAATTCAATTAAATAAGCAATATACATATGTGATAATCACATTCCTAATTCTTGATATTGTAAGTTTATGGGCAATAGCTTCAAAGTCTTGCTGGAAAGGTATTATATATCGACTGTGGAAAGGAAAAAGGACGTAACCCACACATAGCAAATTTTACAGGAGGGACAAAAAACGTGTTTTTATGATTTTGGACCATATGCAAATTATGAAATATACACAACCTTGAAGTGCACGAAGACTTCAAATCTGGTGTTTAATTGACATATTCTAATATTATTTAAATAATTTGTCTAAGGAAAACGTTTTTTTCAGTCTTTTTTCTTGTTTTCAATTGTCGTTAGTGACAAAATCTGTGGGAGTGTACATAATTTGAATGATTCAAATTTAATATTGAAATTCCACCAAGCACCTTCAGTCGAAATCTTAAATTTTACCATCTCATCTTTTTCAAACTTAAAAGCTAAATTTAGATACTAATTCGGCATTTTTAGCTTACATCCTTTTGATAGAACGTGTATCAAGTTTGAAACATTGTGATTATCGAAAAACTATGGGTTACGTCCTTTTTCCTTTCCACAGTCGATATGATTTAAAATAGTATTGTTTGACGACAATGACGCACGATAACTGGTATGTGGTGCAAAATAAATTCCTTGCCCCGATTGTATTCTTTATAATCCGCCATTTTAGATAACGATGCCTTTTTATTTATTGCTTACTGATAGTGATATCTATGAACAAAGAAGAGAAGTAAAAGTATTTGAAGCAATAAATAATGTTATTTTAACATAATATTGTAGTTTCTGTTATAATCTGGACTGTGGAGTTGAAATCGTAAAAAAATAGTTACGTTGACTTAATTAATGTACGCGACGAATTAATTTAAAAAGAAAAAAATATGTTTTAATAAAGATTTTTGTAATATGAAATGTTATCTATATTTTACATCGGAGTCATACTATTTTTGTAACCACCGGATCCGGAGTCGTGCTTTATTAATACTCTAATTATGACAAATGAACTTAATTATGACTATCCGAAAATCAGTTGACAATGCTCGCAATGAGCGAAACCGGTCCTGACCTAATCAATAAAGTGGAGTGAAGTAGAAAGGAATATTGTGTTTTTATTAATATAATATCTTTCCATCAAGAATTGACAGTGAACACCCTAAAAGTGATCATTCTAAAATATAATATTTGCCCGCGAACTAATATTCGCTCCACTCTATGTATTTTACAATCACTTTATTTATTTATATGTCTACTGCAACTCAGCACACACACAGTTAGCGCCTGCGCAGAAGACGTGTGTGTGTATGAAGGCTTTAATTTTTTTAACGCACAACACACACTGTGTCTGTCTGCACATCGTTTGCATAATTTTGATTGAACGAATGATTACCGGTGGCAATGCTACAAGGTTATATTTAATTTTAAAGTTTTCGATTTTCTTATTTTATTTAAATTATATTATTAACAACCCAACTATTAAAACATTTATTTAGTGGTTTATATGAAATTGCGTAGTAACAATATAATAGGTTTAACGTGTAATAATATATTTATTATAAAATCGCCAAAATAAAAAGTGCATTTTTTTATAATAAACATTGCTTTTTAATTTTGGTGCATTGTCAAAAATAAAAGCATATAAATATAATTAGCCTTTATAATAATAACAATTAGCACATATCTCGTTACATATAATAAAACACATAATTATTCTTATCGATTATTTCAATAAAAAAAATACAGATACATAATTAATGCAATCCCAAAAAAACAATGAACTCATTCCGATTGAATAGAAGTTATTTATCTTAATTAATAATTGTAAGCCAATATCTTTTTAAAACAATAAATATTTATAGCACTTTAAATTATATATGTAGATATTTTAAAATAGATTTTCGGTGATATTTTTTTTATAAAGAGTACATTCTACGCAGTGCCGGTGCGAGGTTATTTGGCGCCCTAGGCGACGGTTATTGGCGCGCCCCCTTTATAACAAATCGTCCTATTTTTTTCGAAATAATGAAAAAAAAACAATTCGGGATCATTAGATTATATATATATATATATATATATCAATATCCGCTCCCAATGTGGATCATATGGCTTCTTAATGGAAGTATCTCAACAGAAGTTTTTTCTAGGAGAACTGTTTGTTACTCATTCGCTCAACTTGTCTTTTTCGAATCATATAGAATACGATACATAATAACAACGAACAAATACAAACATCAAAATAAAAGAAAACGTACTGCTAATTATTATTATTAGAGTACCCCATTTATGCGCCCCCCTAATGGTTTGCGCCCTAGGTGGTTGCCTATTTTGCCTGTATGGTAGCGCCGGCCCTGATTCTACGGATTGAATGACGTGATAGAAAGGAATGTCAACGACTTGATCCCCAGCGCAGCGTTTTCGCGATCTTCGTGATAAGGTTAATATAAAATGATTGTAGATTTGTAGACGGGTGACCACACTTGTAATCTTAGATACAAATTCAAGTGTTCATTCAGGAAACATAACTCTTGACCAACGTTCCCTCTAATCTGCGCGCGCGCGCGGCCGCGCAACAGTTTGAAAGCCCTCGCGCACTCATTCCGGGTTGGCGCGCACTCCAAGACAACTATTCAATTAATATTTGATTGGCCTGCGCAGCCTTTGAAATTTCGGCGCAGCTAACCTCTTGTCTTAGAAGGAGCATTGCTCTTGACTCGTGCAATCTAATAGGATGACAGTCTTTAAGCTATGCAATTAGGATCTCCAAGTATTCGAATATCGAATATCAAAACTTTATAATACTCAAATATTCGAATTTGAACATGGCGTATGAAGAAATATGAATGCACATATCGAATATGGAGCAAATTGTACAGGAGACGCAAAAAACGTGTTTTTATGATTTTCGGCCATATGCAAATTATGAAATAAACATTACCTTGAAGTGCACGGAGACTTATGAACTGGTGTTTTAATTAACATAATCTAATATAAATTTAAGAAATTTTCTAAGAAAAACCTTTTTTTTAGGTTTTTTTCTTGGTTTCAATTTTCACAGGACCAACTTTTTTCAAACTTAAAAGCTAAATTTAGATACTAATTCAGCGTTTGAAGCTTACATCCTTTTAGTAGAACGTGTATCAAGTTTGATACATTGTGATTATCAAAAAAAGCTGTGGGTTACGTCCTTTTTCCTTTCCACAGTCGATATATAATGACATCGAATGATTTTTTTAGCTCTGTCACTGAAAATAAATACACATTATGTACGAATAATACAAGAAAAATTTGAAAGTCCGAATAACAAAAAGGAGCTGAATAAATTCGAATATTCGATTGAAATTGTCACCACTTCGACTTCTACTGCTCAATTTCCTTTTTTATTTACGACATATTTTTTTACTTTCGATGGATTCGGCGGTAACTTTGTGGAAGTTCATTTTAATATAAAATAAAAATAACTTTGATTATTCCACGTATTGTGTTACAAAATGTGACACGTGTTTCGCCTCTTTCAGAGGCATCCTCAGACAACTACTTTCGCAAATGTTTACTTAAGTAAGATCGTACTTAAGCAAACATTTACGAAAGTAGTTGTCTGAGGATGCCTCTGAAAGAGGCGAAACACGTGTCACATTTTGTAACACAATACGTGGAATAATCAAAGTTATTTTAATTTTATATACATATTTTTTTAATTATCTTTATAATTTTAGCATGGATTTTTTTTATTTTTGTTAAGGCAACATTTTTTATACCATTCGATACTCTGGAACAAAATTATGGTAAGTCAAAAAACAACTGACGCCCCCATGAAAAAATAATGCGACTGTATTATTATTAAAAGCATGCAAATATTAAAGTAAATTACTTTTAAATTGTTATTTTTTATAAACTATGGCATGTTGGACAAGTTAGCAATTATATGATACGTTTTGTGAAAGGAATAAGTTTTATTTTTGTATTTTTGTATGCCTGTTTAATATTTATTGGTATTTGATGTGATTATTTTTACACAATAAAAGCATGAAAGATACAAGGTTTTTACATAATCTCGGTACAAGAATGTTGATTAGATTAAACAAAAATATCTACGAATAATTGTGCGTTATCCATTTATTCTAAAGCTGTTATCAAGTTTTAATATAAGATTAATTACGTACTCATACGTACGAATACAAAATAAACAATTTCTTGGAATTTTTAATTGTATATAATTTTATAATATCGAATACTTCCGAGCTTACGTACATATTATATATTGTTGTTCAAATGTCATAAATTCTTCAAAGAGTAGCCGATTATTTTTTTAATTATGAGGTCATGCATGAAGTGTGAAAGGTTTTCTGTCGGAGTTGGAAATAGAAGCCATAGTAATCTATGGAAAAGCTCAAAACATCATAAGAGATAACGTGCACTGCTAGAATAGTAACTTCTTGGCATTTAACACTTCACGTGAAACCCATGCCTTTGGACAGATTGAAAAAAATGTTGCTTGTCTTTGATAACAAATTTAATATAATCAGCGGTGTAGTTGTAAATAAATAGGTACCAGGTTGGTCATTAATTTCTTCCCTATTTCTTTTATATCCATCGGTAGTTGAAAAACCACAAGTCTTAACAATTAAATCAATAAAAAAAAGCTCAATTATTTAATAAAAAAAACTGTAGTCATTTCTTGTACAATGCATTTGATGATAAAAATACAAAACTTTCAAATAAACCAAAACAATAACGAAGATCAGACAATTGACGCACAGATCGAGAGTGAACGTTTGGGAGTGAAAACATTTTTTTGAAAACACAAATTTTGAATATATGTAAGTACTTTAAAATTAAGTTATAAGTCAAAAAGGTGGCAAGGTGGCGCTCTGGATCATATTCAGGTACCAGGTCGCCGACCTGGCCTGACCTGGCCCCACTACACTACTGAATATAATAATATGACAATAAACCCAAGTCATGTTATTTTTGGTCGCCCATTATGAGTAACAAACGATGATTTCTGTTAAAAAATTTGACGATCATTTGGTGGTCATGAACAAAAATAGTTCTGCATATCCATCTGTTAGTTTATTTGCGATAAGCACAATGTTATTATATTTGCTCTTCCACTTAGATATGTAGCATTAATTTCTATCTAAATTTAACGCCACGTAGATAATAAGTATTGAAAAATAATTGAGTTGAGCAACATTGAATAATAAGTGTTCTCATGTGACATAGTTTGAGCCCCCATGAAGTGAAGTGAGCCAAGTGGTATTTGAAAAAAAAATGAGTTAAATGCATAATAACATTCTAGATGGTAACAAGTATCGTAAAAGTACATAACGCTTAGTAAATACACACTTCAATAGTGTTTTTTTCCCCTAAAAAAAATTCAGTTCACAAAAACAGAAATTAAAGATGTGTATACTTAAAACTATAATAGAAAAGTTTTACTGTATTGATATTTGGCTCACTTCACTTTTCGGTGGCTCTTTAATTAACACTCGAGAGAAACAAATAATTGACAATAAGCTGGAATATTCTTCATTTACTAACAAATGTATTCATTGTTTTTAAAAGAGCGAAACTTAATAAAAACACAATATTCTTTTGTACTTCATTCCACATTATTTAATAGGTCATGACCGGTTTCGCTCATTGTGAGAATTGTCAACTGAAGAAATTACCAATTACATTATAAGTGATTCTATAATAACACAAAATCAAAATGCCTAACACATCTAACATATAATTAAAAAGTCATCCAAGATTAATAAATTTAGAGTGGTAACTGAAAGTAATTACAAACATAATTAAAATTTGGATTTTTTTTTTTGACAAAGTGATAAAATGCTACATTAATAAAGTGAATAGGCTTAATGATAGTTTCCTGTTTTCCCGCATCCAAATAGTTGGTGTGTGTACATACTTAAACAAAATCGACGGCCAAGAAGATTCTGAAAAAAGTAATTTCTTTTCAATGCCAATTGTTGTTTACAACTTTTCATTTTTATATAAATAGCATTGTTAAATTATATTTCTTATCAGTTGACAATGCTTGCAATGAGCGAAACCGGTCCTGACCTATTAAATAAATTGGAATGAAGTACAAAGGGATATTGTGTTTTTATTAGTTGTATTGTATGAAAGTATGAGACGCTTAAAACGACGCCTAATAGTACATTTTTTAAGGTGTCCCGGTTTAAGGGAAAGAATCAATGGTCACGCTAGATATACCATATAGCAGTGATGCACAAACGCGGCCCTTTTTGAATTTTGTGGCGGCCCTAAAATCTCTTTCTCAAAAATACTTTTTTCACGTAAAACATGTATTAAACAAATTTAAGCAAGCTTTTTCTTCAATGAAGGAGAATAAATCGATTCATAGAAACAGGCTAACAAATATTATGTCAAATTAAAAAAAATAGTTAAAAATTAACAAAGACCATGAACGCATTATCTTTTGAATTACATGTAAATGAAACATTAATATTTCACAATGAAATGATTTTTAATTAGCAAGTACTAATGATCTTTTTTTTGCATAGTTTATTTATTTTCTAAATAACACGGTCAAAATAATAAAATGGAACCTATTACTCATTTATCTAAATTCACTTAATCTTTTTTGCACGTTTTTAAGGCTGTTTTACATGTAACATACATATTTTAAGTATAAAAAGAGGATTGAGCGTACTTTAAATCATTTTTTTCTTTGCGGCCCGAACCCACGATAATTTTTTTTTATGCGGCCCGCTAGAAGGTAGAGGTTGTGCATCTCTGCTATATAGTCAACCCAATATTTTTTTAATTTTTTTAGATTAATCTTGCACTATTTGAACGTTTTTTTCTAATTATCATTGTCTACAATAATTATTTATAAACGGTACAAATGAAATGCACGAACAATTCATTGCCAGAGAAAACTGATTTGATTGTATCAGCCATCGCGTTTTATCGAACTGATAAAGTGATACGAAAATCGTACGCAAAGGATATGTTGTTGATTTTAGTATTGATTTTATTTATCTACTTGTATTAATTATCACCCCGTTATCAGCTTTTGTTACACCTTGGCCAGAATCATTCGTCTCGAAGTTGTCTCAGTCTTAACATAATATTTAACAATCGGCTGCCATTTTGGGATAATTTTCACAGGAATCCTTTTATCCCGGGTACGAACTGACAAGAATAATTCACAATAAGAAAACTTCTCTACTTTAACCAAATCTTTCTCCGTGTGTTATTAACACAACGGAATTTTGTCACGAGTTTTATTTGATTATATAATTTACAAACTGTTAAACAAGTGCAAGTGAACGATTATGTATTGAATTTAATAGGTGTTTCTCATATTTGCAGTTGCTGTAGGAGGCCAAATTCAACATGGCTGACTCGTTACTTAATAGGAAGGGGTAAGTTGACATATTTTTTTTATACGTGTACTGCGTTAACAACAAAACGTATCACTTTGAAGGCGTCCACTGGCAATACTGGTCGAATGGCATTAAAATAAAAATAATAAAATATTTTTAGTACTTTAATACCTTTAGTACCTTAGTCAGTTGACAATGCTCACAATGAGCGAAACCGGTCCTGATCCAATAAATTTTATGTGGAAAAATTACTAAAAATGTTTTATATATATGTAACAATTTTGCAATGGAGCGATTTATATAATTCAAATTTAAGCCTAACTTAATGCGTCTAGCATAACAAAGTACTACTAACTCCTTGGATAGAATGACTAATGTGTCCAGACGTCCCGTTTTCAGGCCGCGTGTCCCGGTTTCCCTGAACACAGCTTTATTGTCCCGTTTTCGAAAAAAGAAAAATCAAGATCCTGACGGTAGAATCCAGACTAGTAGATAAAGGCGTGGACGTGCTTTCGCAGTAAATAATACATTCCAATGTAAAAACTGTATTTTTTTGTAAAATTTCATAAAACAAAAGCATTACTATCTAATCAATTGTATTGTATCAAAGTGTGAGATGCTTAAAACGACGCCTAAAACTACTATTTTTTAGGTGTCCCGGTTTGGTGGAAGAGATAAATGGTCACATTAAGAATAACATGCTTTGTCCCGGAGCCGTGATTTCGCTTAATAAGTTAGTCAAACGTTGAGTCCTGGAACGGCGTTTTCGCTTGATCTTTTCAAATAGAGCCATAACTGTGGTATTTAGCAACATTTTTTAGAATAGACATTACAGCAGATAATTAAATCATTTTAAAACAGTCATTCGTCAAAATAAGTAACTGAATTTATTAACCAACATTCGTTTCTTATCATAACGCATTTATCAATTTGAATTTCTAAAGAATACATGACAGTACATACACCGAGTCCATTTTGAATTGTAAATTCGGATATTACACAAAAAATGATTTATTTTGATACTAATAGAAACAATAACAAATAAATTAGCTCTGTAGAACCTGAAAGGTTTACACTAAGCAGAAAAAAATAGTAAGACTCGTTACATGTACAAACATTGTAATATTTCATTCCATAACATACTTACAATACTGGCAACATTATTATATAAATTTAATATTAATTATAGTCTTCTGAACAATCACAAAAAGTTTCATTTGATTTGACTTAGTAATTTCACAATTATTGAACTTTTAAAACGTCCTTGATAAAAAATGTAATCCTTGTAATTTGAGCCGGAGCCGAAAGGGTTAATTAATATTATATAATGCAATGTTGTTTCATTAAGAAGTCACAGTTTTTAAAATAAATGTGACTAAAATCATAACTGTTAATATAATATATCGTTTGAAGTGTGATGGAAAAAATCTTGAATCAGGTCAGGAAATTGGTATCTACTGCTGATAATGATAGCTCGTGTTAAGTGGTAACAATGAAATCATTTGAACAATGATATCACATTACATAATATAATTATTTAACTCAATCGTGATATAACATATAAAATTCACTTTCGTCTGGCAATAAATTTTACTCACGCTCTGAAGAATACAATAAACATGATGGGATGTCTTGAACGTTGTCAGCTGTAACCCGGTGGCCTACGGAGTCATTGATGGTCGATCGTGAATTAAATATAAACTCTTTTTTTACGCGTTAGATACGTTCTACAAAAAACCGTGTAAATATAAGAATTGAAGATTGGTTCCCCGATATAATTATTAAAGTGTATTATTTCAAATATTTAACAACATTGTGTGTGACTGTGGAAAGGAAAAAGGACGTAACTCACAGTTTTTTCAAAAATGGTATTTTTTTCGATAAACACAAACACAACTTGATAAACGTTCTATCAAAAAGATGTAAGCTGCAAATGTCGAATTAGTATCTAAATTTAGTTTTTAAGTTTAAACAAAGAAAAAAGACTGAAAAAAGGTTTTTCCTAGACAATTTATCAAATTAATATTAGATTATGTTCATTAAACATCAGTTTAGAAGTCTCCGTGCACTTCAAGGTTGTGTTTATTTCATAATTTGCATATGGCCGAAAATCATCAAAACACGTTTTTTGTGCCTCCTGTAAAATTTGCTATGTGTGGGCTACGTCCTTTTTCCTTTCCACAGTCGATATGTATTTTTAATTAATAAAAAAATAGTACTATTTCATCGCTAATTTACTATATACGGGACGTTTATGAGGGACTGGACATAAATCGCTTTCACCGCTAGATATTCGTCTAATGTGTTAGGATCAAATCAAGTCTTGTGTTGTTTAATTTCTTGTTATTAAGAACTCCATTATTCGCTTTTGTTTTTTTTTTTTTTTTTAGGAATCGTGTAAGAACAAATAATAAGTGTAAAAATATAGTATTTTAGTGGACCATGTTATTTCAAAACCGTGTTAAAAATATATTTTAGTATATGTTTTGTGTTACGTGAGGCGCTTAAAAGCAAAAACCGTTAAGGTCACAATTTGTTAAAATCTTACATAGAAAAAAAAACCCACATACAATAGTATTCATGTCACATAATAATCTATCATTATATGTACCTTAAAAGTATTTTTTAAACTAGGAAATAGCATGCAAAACCCGTTAACTCAATGTCGTTAAATCCAGCTTTAATTCACTTATCTAGTTTGAATTTTTATATTTCATTAAAGTAATTCATCTTCAAATCAGTTTAATATAAAAGTTTGATTGTCTATAAATAAAATCACTTAATCGAGAACAATTTTGTTGCGGGATTCCCCATTCAAGGCGTTCGTGGTGAACTTATGGGACACGTGCCAGAGATGCCAAAAAATTTGGTCTGTGAATGATTTATATATATTTCACAAGCCCACTTTTTTAACCATGTTTGCTCCCAGTGTGGAGCGTATGGAATCTTAATGTAGTTTATCTCAACGTTGGTGTTTTTACGAGAACTAATTGTTACTCAATTGCTTTACCTCTCTTTTTTGAAAGAGAGTATGAATAAAAGGATATGAATAGGACAAGATGGGTGATAGGGAATTAAATACATCACATACACCCACGCCTTCGAACAGATATCCATAAATCGATTGAAAATTATCGACTATTAACAGTAGTTATAAATAATTTTGACGTGAAAGTATTGAAAACTTATTTTTGTCGACTTATACATGTATCAAAGCTGACTGTCTTAAAAAACTTAAAAATGTTTTTTTTTACAAGATTCCCTGTTTCATATGCTTGTTACCAGTTATTTTCTGAATGCAATTTTTAAAAAGACAGTTTGAGTAATCGATTTGATAAAAAATATAACTTTAAGTTTGTACTACTGAAAGAAAATTAATTAATGACTGTACATCCAAGTGATATTGACCATTTTTTGACAAAGATTACATCAATGGTATGTGCTGTGAAATTCTTAAATCGAATCAATATATTTATGAAAGAATTATAATTATTTAAATCTAATGTGTTATTAACTATATTAGCACGATTAATATTAATTATATTTTTTTGACTCACACAAATGAAAAGGTTCGCCACTACTGAAGAATGTGTGTGAAGTAACGAAATTGAAACTATACCTACGTCAGACTATACATCGTCCTTCGTTAACAGTTAATGTATTGATCAAATTGATAATTTGTTATTATTAATCACTTTGTAATATAATTTATCGGAATCTTATCTGCGAGTATTTCAATGACATATGATCGATTGCAAATGCGTCAATATGGTGTCAATATATCGTCAACGTTTCATGTATGTATATTATTTTTATATGTAAAAAAATAAATAAACGTAATGTCGGATGAGATTTGAGTTTTGAAAGAATACAGATTTGGAGTTTGACCTCGTTAATATGAGGATCATCTGAGACTGACCATATATACGTGCCCGAGGGTGAAACTGCACAGAATGACACAAAAACTCAACAGCATTCATTTTGGGTAGGGTTGCCACCTGTCTCGGATTGGCCGGGATTGTCCCGGAATTGGAAGCGCTGTCCCGGATCCCGGATGAGTACTAAATTGCCCCGGAAATTTTGAGCGAATTGAGGATTTCAAATTCCTCGGTGAGCTAAAAAAACGAGTTTCGGAGATCTCGGAAAATGCTGGTATTTTGGGCAATTTGGTAAATTCCTGGGTTTTTGGATTAGAAAGTCAGCAAATCGGACAAATGTCCGGGATTCACTTACAAGAAATCTGGCAACCCTAAATGTGTATATTCTGTGCCGAGACAAACCGAGAAAAACTTCCATGGAAATCGTGATTTTTTGCCTGTCTCGGTTTCCGAGAAGTTTTCAATAAAACAACCCAAGAATTGAGACTTGCTAAATATGTCTAAATTAGACTTTATTCAATTTGAATCGTTCAAATTATGTACATTCACACAAGTTTTGTCACTAACGACCCAGGTTTCGCCTTTTGGCATCTTCAGGCATTCAAGCTCACCGATAAACTTGAACTGACGCTCAGTAAATTAATGCATCGTGTTTATATACGAAATAAATTTTTACTCACTAAGTTTTAAAGACATTGGTGGGAATGCCTACAATTTGAATAATTTAAAGAATTATATTTATTTTTGTTTGCTGGAATAAAATTTATATTTAGCTACATATAGGGTATAATAGTGGGGAATTTGGGAGATTTACCTGGTCATTCAAAATTGGTATTCAATTGTGCCCTATTTATTTCTAAAAAATGTACATAATTTGAACGATTCAAATTTAATATTGAAATTTCACCAAGCACCTTCAGTTAAAAATATTAATTAGATCTTATTTATTAAATACAAATATATTTTAAGATTCTGTATTTATTGAGAACCTTTGTACACTTCGGACGCCAGCAAAAAAATGCATTTTTTTCATTCAAAATTTTCCATTTATTGACATAAAATATGACCACTGTATGTATGTGTGACAGATGCTAGTTTGAAATAATAATAAGAAAATTAAAATTGTGTGCCGACCCAATTTATTATTTTAAGTAAGAAAATGATTTCATCGG
This sequence comes from Himalopsyche anomala, assembly GCA_031772345.1. Taxonomy (NCBI): domain Eukaryota; kingdom Metazoa; phylum Arthropoda; class Insecta; order Trichoptera; family Rhyacophilidae; genus Himalopsyche; species Himalopsyche anomala. The sequence goes on from CM062835.1 coordinate 24,404,120, forward strand.
CAAACTCAAACGAATCGAAATCAAATATAAATATTTATAATGCAATCTTTTGCAATATTTAACATAAAACATAAGTTTGCATGAGTTTTCTGTTACCGACAGTATTCTTGGATATAAATATTCGTTGTTTATTTTTTCATCAAAATACAGTACGACAGACAGTCTCAGGACACGACAATTTCTAGGGACGTGACAATTTTATACCTCGTGTCCCGGGACACAAAAAAATCCGAGACTTCGAGCTTCTCGATGGTTGGACTAAAAAGTAGCACTAATACTACATGTTTTGAAAAGTAGTTTGACAGAAATTAACAACAGCATTCATATACAATATCAATAGTGTATTTTACTTAATTTTTCGTTTGAGCGTATTTAAAAAAAAATGTATGTATTTGACAGTTCTTACTCATTTTAATGAGCATATCTATATATTTTTACAATCAACTGTACACAAAGTAAATATTAAAATTTCACGTATTGGCTATTAATAGAAATGAGTCGGCACCGGCTTATCGCTGTAACACATTAACGACCATAACCGGCAATGAAACAATATCTGATAAAAAATGAATATTTTTTTAAATTTTTACAAAATGAAAATATTCTTAGAAATTATTAAAATAATATTTGGTAGTGGGCTTAAAAGAGGTTCCTTGTTATGCAGCTTATTTTTGAAATGCGGCAATTCGCGACCCAAGAACTACAAGTAAAAAATCTTGTTGAAACAAAAGTAAAAGGGAGCCAGTCTTCCAAGTACTTTCTTTTGTTGGCTTAAAATCTTCACTTAGAACCTTTTAATTCTAGGGTCGTGATTTGTCAGAAAAAGGGTGCGAGGTTGGATGCCTTACATGCGACATGCAACCAAATTTTGGGATTTTTCACTTTGGCAACGGGTTGTAATTTTTTCCCAAGTCTCGAAAAATTTATTCGTACGGGTAACGGAGTCACGGAAAAATATTAGACTCAAAAGGGTGCCAAGACAGAACGATATTGTTAGTAAACAGCAATTAGTTATGTCTAAACTCCGCCTCGTTTCTTAAATTGTCACGTAGACGCAATCTAAGAATCATAGACAGATTCAAACCTTTGAACACAAATCTCTTAACTGCACTGGCTAGGGCATCCAATCCCGAGATCCCGAAATTCCGAGATTTACATGGTCACGGTCCCGGGATTTTGGAATTGAGAAATTTTGAGGAAATCACGAAAATTGACACGAAATTGGCAAATTGTGGATTTCAAATTCACCGGTGAACTAAAAAAAAAACGAGCTTCTGTGACAGTCTGGGGAAAAAGTATACCAAATCGGGGATTTCAAATTCCTCGGTGGGCTAAAAAAAAACGAGCTTCTGTGACAGTCTGGGGAAAAAGTATACCAAATCGAGGATTTCAAATTACTCGGTGAGCCAATCCCAATCCCGGGATTGGATACCCTAGCACTGGCAGACCCATAAAATATGCCACGGGTGGCCATTCAATTAGGAAATATATATACCACACAATAAAATAAGAAATATAGAGAAAAATTGTGATCATTGGTTGCTCTTTCAAATACTTCCCAAGAGGTTGCCATGGACGGCATTGCCATCCCCTTGGATCTGCCAATAAAAAACACTTAAAATTTGTTTTGCTCAGTATTCAAACTAGTCCCGATCGTATCCTTAGAAGACCGTTCAAATACAGGATATATGCTATACTTCTTTATAGATCTGATATACAATTATTTTGAAACAAATTCACAACATATTCTGTAAAGAATTAAAAAATCATAAAAACTATTTTTTTCATTGTAGTACACTTTTATATGACTGGGTCTCAACCAGTTGAAAATTATTTATGATACTCAACATTTATGAATTCAATCGCACTCGAGAAAAGCATTTTATGCTGAATACATAGTTCCTTTATGCAATTCAAAGCTATAATATGTGTCTGTTATTGTATATACTGCTTTAGTCTGTTGAGTGAATGCAACTTTCGCACATGCAGACAGGCGGACCGCAGAATGACAGACAACGCGACTGGAAACGGAGATACATTTGTGTACAAACAATAAACATAATTTAACCTCAAGAAGAGATGAGAGAGCTCTTTAATCTTGACCCATTTCTGTCATAAAACTAAGAATATAACCTTCTTAACCGTGGTTTAGCTATAAACATTAATTCTAAATCCATGAATAATCAATCTATCATTCTGCAATTTTTATTTGACGTTATTTATTTAAACTTATAAACAAATTATCACGAAATTTGGCAAATGTCAATTACGAATTATTTACATCGCTTAAGTTTAAGTTGACTGTATTTGACTTAAATGCATTATTAATTTAGTTGGTATTTACTTCGTAAAACCAGTGCCGGCGCTGCGTTTAAGCATAACATGCAACCGCCTACAGCGGTAAATCTGAAAAGGTGCTCAAATGCCTAAGCATCTTAAGGAATTTTATTAATAGGGCGGTAACATAAAATCATGTTTGGGGCGGCTAAATGTCTAGCTACGGCATTGTATAGAACTTTTCTATACGAGGATAAAAACGAGCCCGGTATTGCAATTCTAATGAATCGTTTTTTCTTATTTTTCTGTAATATTGTTATAAGCAACACTGGTATTGATATATTCTTACAGTATTGCAATTCTTAGTAATATGTACACACATGATACATAGGTAGATATTTCATATTTTTACCGAAACAATTGCATCAAGTTTATAAAATTCTTATTCCATTGTTTTACGGGCTTGGAATGACATCTTTTCGGAATAAATTTGTATAAATACAAATCACAAAACATTAAAAAATATACGTTACGTAACAGTAGCTTTTATTATTATATAAATAACCCATATATTTTTAGTTCTTTCTTTAATATTCACAAAGGTCTTAATACGCCACTGCGTACCAGTTTAGGCAAATAACTAGGCCTTTTCAATCATTATCAATATTATTAAAAAGTAATAACTACAAAAAAGAATTAATATGACATAATGAGCTTAAATGCATAAAACGTTTAATTTAAAGGTACCTTACTGTCAAATACTTTGACTTTAAAAATGGTGGCACTTAATGCCTCTCATATAACAACAAAAATATCACAAAAAGCTAGATATCGAAAGGTTTTATTTTACTAATATTAGCTACTGAATCTTTTTTAGTATAAGTGATAACACTTTGAAAGTTTTCACAAATTTTGTTAGAATTTCACATCTTTGGCACATACTGCTTTATTTATCTTAGGGTAACCAGTGTTGTTATAAAAGTTATTACAAAATATTATGTTAGTTTAATAAAATATTATGTTAACTTTTTGTATTTAATGCTCAATCCGTTAATATCGTCAAATGTAGTGTCTGCCAAACTGTGTGCCGTGGCACACTAGTGTGCCGCATGAAGTCCCAGGTGTGCCGCGAAGGAAGAAGCCTCAAAACTGTTCATTTTAAATAAAGCTTATCCATTTAATTTTTTTTCTATTTTAAATAAATTTAGGTAGGCGAGGAGTGTTTGTTAACTTAGTTTAGATCATCATTTTGACAAAATTCTTCCTAAAATCAATTTCATTATTCTTACTAGTAAAATTATTACCACGTACCAAACATGTTGATAAAATATTTTAAAGAATGTTACCTACAACAAAAATGTATGTATTTATATTAAAATTTCACCTGGCGAAATAAAATTTTGCAAAAAATTCGCAAAAATTGTAATTTTACTAAATTCACGATAATTTGTAAGCAAATTGAGATAGCTTCCAGATACTTTGCCTATACGCATATATGCGTCCGCCGGCCAGCAACCTTTGTTTTTCAAAGACTCAAATAAGCGTCCACGGTCGTTAAGCTGTTAATAAAGTACATTTCCTTTTTTAATGCATTTTTATTTGGTGTGCCGCGGAAAAAATCTCATTCACCAGGGTGCCGTGAAGTAAAAAAGTTTGGTAGACACTGGTCTAATGAATTGAGCAATAAATTTAACAAATTATTAAGCCGTACATTAAAAGTCAACATGTAGTAAAACATTTATTCATTACCATTATTAAATAACCAAAAAAGAATGAACTTTTCCCAAACTATTCAATAAATCAAATACTTTTTTTCCATCTAATAAATAATGGGTACATTATACTTATTAAATTTGATAACACTAATTTATGAGTGTGAAAGTTTTGATAACTTTACTGATGGCTTGATTTGAACGCTTTTTATTATTAGGTACTGGTTATTTATAGAAGGCTGGTTTATATTAAGCACATTAAACATGCGGCATTCGTGAGTGAAGAAATCAAGACGACTTTGTCTTTGTTGTGAACGAGAATCACTTGTCAAAACGGTGACTTAATTGAAATATATATTACGATTTGTTAAATATTGATTCTTTTTTAGCCCTTATCTCATATCCCTACTATCTTTGAAAAGAAGGGCTAACCCAGTCGTAGGGAACCGGCGGCCTTTTGGCTACTCTGTGCGGCCTTTTGATCTGATCGGCCAATTCTGCATTTTTTGTAAATTCGTAAATTCCTGAGATTTTGGATTTGAAACTCTTAGAAAAGCTAAAAAAAGCTCCCACGCTAATATTTTTGGGAAATCCACAAATTTCTGGGACTTGTTTCTGGGACTGGGAAATTATTTCCGGCCAAAGATTCCCTAGTCAATGTTTACTGCGGCCTTCATGTCGAATCAAAAAAATGAATGCGGCCTTTAGATAAGAAAAAGTTCCCCACCTCTGGGCTAAACAATTGATTAACAAGTAGTTATCGTAGACAAAAAGTTTGCTTAGATAAAATTCATTAGCAGTCCTTATGATTCACATTAGAAGCGTACATGGTTGATAAAAAAGTTAATATACCCTTTTATGCACCTTATTAATTCATACTTAAGCAAGCAAAATGCCGTATATTATTTTGTTTTGTTTCGGAATAATGGTTTGTGTGGTACTAACATTGGTTGTTTGAAAATAGTTCCTGTTTAAGCCAGCTAATTTATTAAAAAAAAAAAACCGGTTAGTTAATTGGATGCTTTACATGTAATTTTAAGATCGTGTAAAAAGAGAAAGTGTATTAACACAGCACGTCCATATAAAAAATAGATTAGTGGAATAGATGGTTTTTAAATGTGTCAAATTAGGGGGAATCACATTTGTTTACAGAGAAACCTTGGTAAAAAATTATGTCTCGAGTTCAAGTTCACGCTATTTTATAAGCCATGCAGGGACGTCCCGAGGGCATAGGCGAGTAGGCAGTTCCTAAGTTCTAGGTAGCGGCAAATGATCACAGATTTTTTAAATGACTAAATATTTTTGACACGAATTTGACTTAGAATAAATGTGATGCCTTTGATTAACAAAATACCAAATCAAGATGCGATAATTATATTATTTAAGTGCATTTAAAATTTACATTATTTTTTATGATGTGTAATGTAGGTGATAGCTATTTTTTCATAATTATTGAACAATAATGTGGACTTTTGGATCATATTTATTTGTAAGGATCTTTGTCAATAACGTACATATTATGAATCACCTGAAAGAAAAACGGAATAAGTGACAAAAGATTTGTTTGAGTATGTGCAAGTGAGTAGACGATTCGAACTTCTATATGTGTATATATATTCCTAGAATAATGGGAAGGAATGAAAGAAAATGGGTGCTATTTTAGAGGTCTGACTAGAGGCGGCACATAGCCTAGGAACGTCACTGAAGCCATAGTACATTTAAAATACTTATTTGACATGTAAATCATATTGAGGTTGACGACCAAGAAATTACAATTAAATTTAATGCAAATGGAAAGAAAATCATACTGAGTACAGTAACTTGACTTAATTATATTAATCGTAGATGCGGCGTGTGTTTATTTTGGAGTGTGACCGAAATAACTAAAAACAGAGCTACTTAAATACCCAAGTCATTAAAAAAACAAATTTATAACATTAAAGACTCCCATTAAACGGCCAAAAACTTTAGTGCGGGCCAGTAATGATTAAATAAAATTCATTATTGACACACTTTTATTGATGCTGTTGAATTAGACATTTTATGAACACACGTTTAATTTTATACTATTATATGAACGTTTGCCTTACAACAGCGTTACTCAAACTATGTATATTCGGAAAAAAACTTGGAATAGTTTTGTAGCATATTGACTTTGGAAAGGAAAAAGGACGTAACCCACAAATGGCAAATTTTACAGAACACACAAAAACCGTGTTTTAATGATTTTGGGCCATATGTAAATTATTAAATATACACAACCTTTATTTGCACGGAGATTTCTAAACTGGTGTTTAATTGACATAATCTAATATTAACTTTAAAAATTGTCTATGAAAAACCTTTATTTCTTCTTCGTCTTTTTTCTTGGTTTTATTTTTTTACAATGTCACCTTTTTCAAACATAAAAGCTAAATTTAGATACTAATTCGGCAGCTTACATCCTTTTGATATAACGTGTATCAAGTTTGATACATTGTGATTATTGAAAAAAAGCTGTTTTTAAAAACTGTAGGTGTAAAACGTTATTTTTCCTTTCCACAGTAGATATGCATCTGTGCCTGAAAAAAATTAAAACATGTTTGATTTCATGTTTTTATAACCTACCCAACTAAATAAATTAGGTGCTTTGTTAAAAAAACAGAATTTGCGAAGTATTCCATCGCAAGAAACGTCTTTGTTTTCCCGCCTTACAATTTTTAAGATATTAACTGTCAAATAGTAGTTTAGTAGTAGTAGTTTGCCATTGTAGCTACCAAGTCGCCGTGGCCTGTGGGTCCGATAACTGGTCGAACTGACTTGCGGGCATCGACATTACTGTGAGCTTATTTTTTCGAACTCTAATTTTTTTCATTTCCTATCACAGTGCTACGTAACTGGCGTGCCGTAAGGTAATGCTAGGTGTGCAGCGGCGCATAATGTCATTGAAAAATATGTTTTTAATATTCAATTCTCTGCCCGACAATATAATTATTTTATCATGAATAATTGTGTTGTGACGCAAAAAATTGGGCAAAATTTTAATGTGCCGTGGGGGGGGGTAAGAGATTGCGTAGCACGGTTTTAGCAGTGGTGGATTAAGCACTTTGGAGACCCCAGGCGCAATAAATTTTGTAGGCCCTGCTTTTCGAATAACATAAAAGTGCTGCTTCGTAGAATAATAATGAATATTGAAAACTGAAATTAAAATATAAGGGTTTATACAATATATGCTATCTTTGAGGCTCCCAAGATTTGAAATCCCCAAGCGCGCGCCTCTTGCGCTTACGGGGTAATCCGCCACTGTACTATACACTTTATGTATGTACTTTAATAGTGTCTCCAGACCCACTTTCTAGATCTCCAACTGAAATGAATATCTATAAGTATAAGCTAGTTTATTGCTGTTTCGTGTTGTATCATAAATTACACATCTAAACGTATGAGAGCAAAGGGGAAAAGAACATTCGAAGATTTTATTTGTTAACAATCAATCTCATGAACTCATTCTTTTTTATCGATAATAATTGTTGTACTTGATAACTTTTCCCACATGTGATATACATAGCCGTCGTTTTTTTTTTATTATTATTGTATTATGAATTGAAACAATTTAAGGTTAGGTGTCGGCACGAAATAAATCATTACGAATTTTGTAAGACAATATGTATAGTTAGAAATCAGATCCAGGTTCGAGATGAACTACAGTAGTGGACACAATATCACAAAAAATACATTATAAAAAATATTCGGCCATTTTGGATAGAAATGTCAACCGTAACCATAGTCTAAAATAATGTGCATGTATCAAATGATTCTTAACCCTTCCCTTACTATGCAAAAAAAGCAGAAGCTCCTGAGCTGTGTATCCGTTACACATCAAACAAGCAGGAGTGAATCATGACAATTATATGTAGTACTGCTGTAGTAGTGTTATATAATTGTCATGATTCACTCCCGTTTGCCCGATGTGTAACGAATACACAGCTCAGGAATTTGTTCTTTTTTTGCATAGTAAGGGAAGGCATAACATAGATGTCTGTAGCAACGTTGTGTGTGTGGACCATCAACTTCTGTGAGAAGTAAATTTTCAGCAAAATAAAAAGTGTGCGCAAGTATAAACATTTGGTTAAACAAACTTATGTTTACAATATTTCTGTGTACGGTCTTGTGCGGGGATGAAAAAGTGTGTGCGGGCACATTTGGGAGGCGCGCACACGCGCACACCTTAGCAGGAACATTGGTCACATCTATCTCAATACTTAATCGATCAAATTTCGCTCATTTCAATTTGATCGTGTCTATGATGCGTCAATATCTACCTCAAACAAAATATTCGACGAGGAAAATTAGGCACTGGTCTATTAATCAAAACATACGCGTGATAATGTAATGTCTTTAATCTGTATGTAATATTTATCCTCATTTTTTTTTTAATCGTCATCTTGATCGTGTTAATGTATTTTTAAACGTTTTACTATCACTGATACAGCACAGCCAACAATATCACGTTGTATTATAATATATAATGCCTCCACTTTCTTTTGAAACAAACAGCACAGCATCGTAACTCACAGCAGCTCGTAGGGAACTGTCCAAATATTGTTAAACAATCACTAATCAGTTTCTGATAGGATTCCAATACGTATTGAAGTAGGTCGGTTATAATGAATGTATATTTTTATTAAAATTAAGCCCGCTTATAATTTGTGAGAATGTTGACTATGGAACATTTAAACAGAAGTTATAAAACGAGAACTTCATGAAGTAAGTCTCTCAAACACTCTTTTCAGAGATATAATAATGAGAGTTATGGCAGGGTAAGTAAACTTTAATAATAATGAACATCTAAAAGCCATATAAGATTACAAATATGTAAATCATTTGCGGATGATACTTTTGAAATTAAAAGTCTTCTCAACCTTGAGCTAATGCTAGCTTTAGTTGCAAAACAGTACATCCTCTCGATCTTCGACTTAAATTGAAACCAAAAAACTTTTATATAATTTAAGATTTAAACTGAAGGTGCTTGGTGGAATTTCAATATTAAATTTGAATCATTCAAATTATGTACACTCCCACAGATTTTGTCACTAATGACCTGGGTTTCGCCTTTCGGCATCTTCAGGGGTTTGAACGCCTGAAGATGCCGAAAGGTATATGTTTATCAATTTATTTACAAAAAGTTTAGCCTTTTACGTTGTTACTAGCAAATAATCATTATATTACATACTCCATTATGATCAATTTCTTGGCCTTATAAAAGATAATAATTTTACTCTAGGTAAATTATGGTCGCGATGAGCGAAACCGGTCCTGATCAAATAAATTTTAAGTGGGAAAAGTACTAAAAATCTTTTATTATTTTTATTTTAATTATCTAAATGTTCAATTTCTAATTTATTTCGGTCAATTAGAGTTATTCGAAATTTAAAAAATATTATTTGAACAGTTGTATTGGAGTGCGCGAGAACCCGAAATGAGTACGCGGGGGCTTATGATAATACAAAAGGAAATAATTTATAACATGCATATATTTCAATTCATTACTCAACAATCTGGAATGTATCGACTTAATATAATTCTTTTTACTTATTTGCGCACGGATGAACTTGAACTGACAGGTTCAAGTTCAGTTCCGTCAGCTCAAGTTCATCCGTGCACTTGAACGCCGGAAGATGCTGAAAGGCGAAACCCGGGTCGTTAGTGACAAAATCTGTGGGAGTATACACAATTTGAATGATTCAAATTTAGAAAACTTTTGTACTGATTTGACATTGCTAATTTTAGATCAGTGCCGGTTTCGGTCATGTCAATCATTATCAACTGATAAAACTTTACATTGATTCAGGGTTATTTCAATATCAAACAAGAATGTAACAAACAATTGGTAATTGAAATATTATAAAAGAATTTTAAAACAATGATACCGAATTCATGTTTCTATTACCAACTGTTTGTTTAAAAATTACCCACTGGTCTTACTTGCTTTTTTTTATCTCGTAAGAACATTGTTATAAGTGTTTGGCCGGGGCTCTAAAAAATGAACGATACAAGTGGGACAACAATGAGTGCGAGAACGATAGATCAGTGCTAACTTTTAAATTAATTCAACTAATGAACATTGGGGAACGGGATATTCTTGATTCCTCTTTAAATTCAACGCGGAGTAGATTAAACTCTTCCGCCACGACGGATTCTCAGTATACGGATACACAGGATACTTAATATCACTTTAACTAAATGACTGAGCAAGTCACATTCTCTTTTTCTTTCTATCTTTATCTTTTAAGCACAACAGTGCATGGTCAAAAGATAGGTCCCGTGCAGCTCTGTATCTCGCCAATAATATGAGGAATAAATTCTTTTCTTCTCTTGGTCGCATTGCGTTATGGAAGGCGGCCGTGAAAATGCGGATGCATACACATAACGGGTGGTGGTGGGATACTACATAATAATGAACTTGAACTGACAGTTCAAATTCATCCGTGCACTTGAACGCCTGAAGATGCCGAGAGGCGAAACCCGGGTCATTAAAGACAAATTAAGTACATAATTTGAACGATTCAAATTTAATATTGAAATTCCACCAAGCATCTTCAGTCGCAATTTTAAATTATAAGTTAACTAAATTAATTATTCTACTAAGTTAAATTAATTCTATAAATACAGGGTCGGCAGTAAAAATTTGGCCGCCCCAGGCCAGATTGTATTTTTCCGCCCTAGTTATAATACTCATTTAAGCGGTTAGCCCAGGAGTGGGGAACCTGCGGCCTTTTGGCTACTCTAGTGCGGCCTTCTGGCCAATTCTGTTAATTTATGTAAATTCGTAAATTCCTGACATATTCTGACCGTAAATTCCTGTTTTCGACCAAAGATTCCCTCAGAATCAGAAAAATGAATGCGGCCTTTAGAGAAGAAAGGGTTCCCCACTCCTGGCTTAGACATTCGGTCGCCTCTCCAGATTCTCGTCTGTTCCGGCACTGGTGACAGACGTTATCGATTATCATTTGTGTGTGTTCACAGTTTTTTTACGTTATATCTATTCCATTGTGTCACTTAATTGAATCATGTATGTATAATGAGAAATTGCAATCGTACTTCGTGACCCATTTTGCAGGATTTGGGTGGCGAGAAATTGAAACAGTGCAGAATACGTCTCGCGTTAATTGTTTTTGTAAAAACTGGAATGCAAAACATCGCCTGGTATGGCAATCTCTTCTTGTAATACAAGAAGTCATATTTAAAAGTAGGATTTAATTTTAGAATCTCCATGAGACATTGTATCGACTCCCCATTGGACGGGTGCAGAGTTCCATTGTACACCGCGTGCGAGAAAGTATACATTAAAACTATTACATTTTTTTTTCTTTCGTATTGTACTTTCAAGCGTGTTTTATATGGTTATTATGTAATAGTCAGGTACCGTGTGTTATAATTTTTATCAAATATTTCAACACTTTGTTGAGTACTTGTATCATCTAATGATTAGATTCTAATCAATTATATTTTATTATCATTAACACGATATGAAAACCAAAGATTGGTTAAATTTGATTAGACGATCGATGGTTTCGGCGGTAACTTTGTGGAAGTTCATTTTAATATAAAATTTAAAATAACTTTGATTATTCCACGTATTGTGTAATTAACTGTGAAACGTGTTTCGCCTCTTTCAGAGGCATCTTCAGACTTACTATCGCAAATTTTGCTTAAGTAATGAAGCAAGATTCATTCTAAAATTTTTAAATTATGAAATTACAAAATGGAGTTTGGGTTTTTTTCCTTTTAAGGAAAGCAAAGAGGGGGGGTGATTGAAATGAAATAAAGCAAACAATTTTTTTTCTCTCTTTGCTTTCCTTAAAAGGAAAAAAACCTAAACTCCATTTTGTAATTTCATAATTTAAAAATTTTAGAATGAATCTTACTTCATTACTTAAGCAAAATTTGCGATAGTAAGTCTGAAGATGCCTCTGAAAGAGGCAAAACACGTGTCACAGTTAATTACACAATACGTGGAATAATCAAAATTATTTTAAATTTTATATTTATCAGACGAGTTGAGTTGTCGGTGACAAAGTCTTCTGTTGTGATTTTATTCTTTTTACCAGGGCTGTGGAGTCGGAGTTGGAGTCGGAGTCGGAGTCGTGAAAAATGAGCGGCTCGATTTTGTGTATTCAAAAAAAATAGTACAAAGCGTTGCCATTCCATGCTTGGCTGAATACTGATGATCTGATGGTATACATATATATAAGTTAAATGAAAATTTTGAAAAAAGTCCTCGGAGTCGTTAATTATTTAAAGGCTGGACTCGGAGTCGTCTTTTTTTTACACGACTCCACAGCCCTGCTTTTTACACTACCTGAAAAAATATTCAGTATACAAATAAAAGGTAAACTTCTAAGAATTCCATTGAAACCGATGAAGTGTTCTGTAATAATATAAAACGTAAATTTTACGAATACTTAAGAAAACATTAATAATTATCCATGAACTAATCCATACCTATTAGACATCTCAGGTATAATTTATTTAATAGATATAATCACAGGTCATATTTCAAACGTCAAGCAGTATTTCAAAATTCCGTGGAATATTGAATAACTTTGTATTTTTTGGCATAACAAAGCATCAATCGGTCAAAAGATTGTGGCACACCTGCGGCATACGTGCTCGACAGGTGTGTGAAATTACTATTATATAACGAGCTCTAAAGCAATATTGATTTCGACTGCGAAGACCTACCTTTTATTTTGCTGAATTTAAACGTTTTTACCACCATAAATCGTATGTTCAATAGAATTATTATTGTAGATTTAAAAAATCACCAAAACATGCAAATCTTATTTGATTAGTAAAGAAACACAGTATAATTTACATGGATTCGTAAGTTGAAAAAATTGAGACTAACTGAGATGTTTATGGCACTTTTTAAAGGTGAATCTTTGGTTTAATATCAATTAAATAATACTGTTAATGCTTCTCCCAATCTACCAATTTTCTCAAATCAGATTTGCATGTAAAACGTTTAAATTCGCCCTAAATACCTTATTTTTTGGGCTCGTTTTATTGCCTATGATTAGTTATAAATAAACACTATTTTATTCGGAAATGACTACTTACTTATGAACAAAAAAGATGAATAGATCACTTAACCTTAAAATAGTGCATCATTAATACAAATTAAAAAAAATCGATATCTATTCATTATATTTGCTTAAACTCAATTTATAACTTTAATAATGTATGCTTGAATAAATAAATTTAAATATCGTGCATCGCTTACATGTGAGTATAAACTATTATTCATGACAATCGCGATCTACTAAAATACTTAAAGACAATATTCTTTCACTGACGTATACTTACTAGTATACTTGACAGGCAAGGGCCAATAGGACAATACTAGCAGTTGACTAATCACTCTTGCTACACTCCGTTATTTTGAGATTGAAATAGTGGGGAGGAAGATTTTTTAGACATTACAAACATCAATGCTTTCGAACAGAAATCGAATGAAAAAATGCTGTTCGTACTGGGATTCGAACCTGTGAGGTCAGGCATGGAAGCCAACGACCTTGACCACTGTGCCGTGGACTCGGCAATTGTCAACTTAGAAATAATTTTTCGCTATCCATGTAACACGTTGAACATTTGGTTCTAATCATTTTCTAAGCGTACTTATATAAGACTAGGAAAATAACTTATTTTAAAATAAAACCTATGAAAGCACAAGGATTAGCGATTAAGGGGTCAAATTGTTTTTTTTTTGTTTTTGTTTAAAGGATTTACTTACTGACTTGACAACCGATATACGAAAATGTTTAGTAGAACTAACCGGTTCTGACGTTTACCGCCGCGATAGCAATGCGCGCACCTTTCTGAGCATGCCGGTTTTTTCCACCGCCTTTGAATTATTTTAAATTTCGAATGGCAATGACAGTTTAGTTCGCTTTTACACGTGCGCGGCACTGGATGGGCTATGTTGTGTGTAGAAAATGTTTAATTAAACGATGAATGAATATATTATAATATAGAATATTAAAAGAAAATCCAACGTTTAATATTTTGTGCGAGCAACATAACAGTTACCACTTTGAATTAACGTGTTTGTCTGTGATAAAATAGCAATATTCTGTGAAGTTTTGTGCATTTGTTAACCAATGTTTTGAACTTTTGGCATGTGGATTTTGGATAAACATTTTGGATACTTAATCACAACTTTTGTAAGTATGAAATATTTTTAAATACTATTTTAATATATTGATAATCACTTATTCATATATTAAATATGAAAAATATTTTGTTTATACTATTTATAAATAACCGATCAGGTATTTTGCTCTAAATAATTAGCATACATTATAACAGGGTTTCCCAAACTATGTTCCGCAGAACACTGGTGTTCCGTAGGACCTAAATAGGTGTTCTGAGAAAATTTGGATTGGTAATTAATACTCTTTGCAATGCATTTAAACATGTAATACTTCATATTAAAAATCGAGTGATAGTAAATCTTCACTGATGTTTAAAACTTCAAGGCGGAGATTTGAAATCACTTCGAGCTGTGCTTACTCTTATTTGTATGTAACATGTCTTAAAAATAATTAATAATTAAATAATATTTAATTTGATAATATATATTTTTTTATATTTTAATAATTATTAATTGTAAAAACCTGACATAAAAAAAGTTGTGTTACGGTAACATTTTTAATTTAAATTGTTCCATTGTACAATACGTTTGGGAAACCTTGCAGTATAAGATGATTATTTTCTAATTAACTAGGGCTGAGGAGTCGTTAAGAAATTAGACGACTCCGACTCCGACCATAGCTTAAGACACGACTTTAATTATATTTTAGGATTAGTAGTTTACAGTGGCGTCACTTTTGGCACTAGAAAATTTAAAACACATTTTCTTAAAAAAGGCATCAAAGTAATAATTAGATATTATGTTAAATAATCAAATGCTATTAATTTTTTATTGTCATGAAGTTGAGGGCCACTTGCTCAAAATTTTTGAGAAACTATGAATCACACGAATGATTGTAACCAGCGGTGGGTTGCCAAAATGTTAACAAAGGGCTCGGTTAACCTGAGAGATATTTGCGGAGCTATATTTTTTTATCACCCTTACAGGATGATTTGCAATAATTATGAAATCAATCGAATGTTACTTAATATGCTTTTATTATGTAAAAATATACTGCTACATAAATTAAAACACATGGTATGTTTTGGTATGCACCCGAAATAAATGTATTTTACGAGAAATTTTCAAATGCATCTAAGTCTTTTGTTTCATAAAACATATAAACTAGGGCTAGTCGGTTTTCAAAAAGCGGTTTTTTGGCTACATTTTTGAGATTCAAAAACCGGTTTTTCAATTTCGTAACCGGTTATGCCGAATTATCCATAAACGAGTCTATAAACAAAAAGACAGAAAATTTAGAACTGTTATTTGATGGCTTAAAGACCATATGCCCCACATCATTAGCCAGCGAAAGGGTATTTTCGATATCGAGAAATTTTGTTACAAAACGAAAAGTGGACGCTTTGTGTTTTCTTAAACCATATTTTCTGAAGAGTAACACCAAATAATTTCTTGTTGTTCATTATTATGTATATACATAAACAACTTTTTAAAAATGAACTTTTTCTCGATATTTTAATTGAATTATCCATTTTTTGTAAAACTGTAACAAGAGGCTCGTGCAAGCCCTTCCGATCCTCTTCCAGCCCACCCCTAATTGTAACATAAATAAATCGTTTAATAATTTGTCTTTACAATAGGCGTCGCTATAGGACTTAACGCTCTTGAAATAAACGTAATAAGTAAACCTTTAAAATTTCAGACTTACCAGTACCGCAGTCGATGTTTACATAATAAACGATAATCGCCATACTGCGAAATCTGGCAAAATAATCAAACACTGGATAAATTTTCGGGCCTTGATTTAACTTCTGAACACACAAACAAAACCATTATCACGTGTCTCTACTTACTGCAGTCATCACGTTTGGCGCCATGTGTGAGGGCTAAAATAATATACAACAAGACTTGTTTATTATGTATTGTATATGATGGAGAGATAATCGGCTTAAACTAATTAGTAACATATCACCAAATTTACACTTCTAAATTCGCATAAATAACTGCAGGTTTATTAACACCTACTTTCGATGGATTCGGCGATATCTTTGTGGAAGTTCATTTTAATGGAAAATAAAATAACTTAGATTATTCCACGTATTGGGCTACAAACTGTGACACGTATTTCGCCTCTTTCAGAGGCATCCTCAGATAACCACTTTCGCAAATGCTTGCGTAAGTAAGAATGATTTTAATTTTACTATTCTAATGTATTATAATAAAAATCAAATAAAAATGGGACGCAAGGAGGAGATGATAGAAAAACAAACAATAATGTTAATACAAATGACATTTACATTAAGAAATGATCAACTAATGAGTTGCATCAATTAGGACGGGTTAAGCCTTTAGAAAATATGTTTAACAGTGGCAACTTACTTAAGCAAGCATTTGCGAAAGTAGCTGTCTGAGGATGCCTCTGAAAGAGGCGAAACACGTGTCACAGTTTGTAGCACAATACGTGGAATATTCTAATTGATTTTGTTTGATATTATTAACTCATTTTTATTGATTGAATTGGCATATTAACTATGGAAGAACTCCATAATGCTGCGGTAGGGTAACCAGATTTATCAACGTTCATACTGGGATAAATAAATTTGAATCATGACGTTGTACTGAAAAAACTCTTGTCGTTAAAATATGTCCGCTCCCAATGTGGAGTATATAGCCATCTACTGGAGGTATCTCAACAGAGTTTTTCTCCGAAAACTGTTTGTTACTCAGTCGCTCAACCACTCTTTTCCAAATAGAGTAGTAGGGATGGAAAGATAAATCTATGACAGGAGTTGGAGACTATTGACTAGTCGTTAGCTTATCGCTCTCGCTACGCCCAGTTATTAAATGATCGAAAAGGGTGGGAGGAAATTTTAAGACAAAACAAACACCTTCGAACAAAAATCGAAAAAATGCTGATCGTATTGGACTCAAAGTATCCGGCACGGAAGCCCACAACGTTAACCGCTGCGCCACAGGACCCGACAAAAATATGTATGCAATATACATTGCTGTTATTTTCGATGAATTCGATGGTAAAATTGTGGAAATCTACTTTTTGTTTTGATATTAAATATGACAC
Source organism: Himalopsyche anomala (assembly GCA_031772345.1). Lineage (NCBI taxonomy): Eukaryota > Metazoa > Arthropoda > Insecta > Trichoptera > Rhyacophilidae > Himalopsyche > Himalopsyche anomala. The sequence goes on from CM062835.1 coordinate 24,421,323, forward strand.
GTGTTTCGCCTCTTTGAGAAGCATCGTCAGACAGCATCACAAGGTTTACGATTTTACTAAAAAAATATATTAATTCTCAAGTTTTCAATTTCAAAATAAAAGTCGGGGGCTATCCATTTTTACTGGACTCACTGAGGAGGTAAGATACAAACTTATAAAACTAAATAAACCTACGGTTCATAAATTCATTATAAAGCTACTACTTGTTGTCACACCTTCTTTATAGCAACTGTCCATTAAAGTCTATTTTTACCATAAACAACTAATGATTGGGGATAGTAAGCAATGTGCTTAGCGAATTCATTGGTCGCGAAATATAAATCACATTATCAAAATAAGTATGAGGTAACCATCCAAGAAATCATGATTAATCGATATGTGTTTTATGACCGTCAATTTGCCGTAGCGCGGATATGCACACGTTCTACACTGACGATAAATGCTATATTATACATCGCTGCATTCGAGTTTATGAGTTCAATTCCCTGCCAAGATTCAAGGCGATGACCGTGGAGTCATCGATGCCATCAAACATAAAAGTGTCAATAGTTGGATATGACTTTATATCTACCATGAATATTCAAAGATACGAGAGGTTTTTTCGATAAAAAAATCACGGATAACTTTTATTCCTAACAAAATTTAAAAAAAAAATGCAAAGTCGTTGTATAGAAACCCCGCTTGACTATGTGGTCATGCTCATCATTTTATTACCGCGTAATATTGTGTAAGGACAGTAGTAAAGACAAAATTGACCGTATGGGCAAACATTCTGCGTTGAAATATAGCTAAACGTGAAATTTTTAAAAATAATTACAATTTGACCTCTTTAGATCAACATAATTTCAATACAAATATATTAGAAAAATAACTGTAAATAATTTGATGTTTTGATAAAAAAAATAACTAACAGTTTCAAAAAGTCCATTAAAAAAACGAAAATTCTACAAATGTGCTTTTGGTGGCCGTTTTTGTCCCCGCGACTGATGACTAACTGAAGTCTGTAGTCTTTAAAAACGTAGAATAAGGTATTCTCTGTGTACCTACCTTCTCACAAATTGTATAATATCTTCTGGATCAGTTTTACTACCTTGATTTTGTATCCTACGTGAGAAATATAAAATTATTTAGTATTTCCACTTAAAAAATGCGTCATTTTATGATAATGTTGTCCGTGGGATCTGTAGCGAGTTTTCGCGGAATCCAATTTAAAGATCAATATCAGATATAACCGAAAATCTAATGGTGTATTAAAAAAGCCAGAATCTTATTTAACGTTTGTTAACCGGTTATAATTATTATAAATCAAACAGGTCAGTAAATATTATATATATGTAGTATTTTATTTCGGTATCCACTGCTCAGTATTAATATATGTGGTAAATTATTTGTATTTTACCAGCATGCCAACCGTCGATTTATACAGTAGATTTGTTCCTTCATATAAGAGAAATGGTAATTCAAATCAGTTTTTGTTTAAATTGTAGAATATATATTTAATATGCTATTTATAATAATGTTATTAATGATTATCAATAAATTAAACATTAAATTTTATACGTCAGGTGCAATGTTAAAAAAAACGAATTAATCCATTTTTTTATTCCGCACCTGCATCATTAATTTGATAATGAGGAAGATTTACTTTAAAATTTTCACATGTTTTAAGCGTACAATAATTTTAAAAACTTAACCTCATCAAGAAAATGACAAAACACATTATATTTAAATATTTACTAACCATTTTTTTTAAATAGTTATCATTGTTTTAGATACTTCCTGGTCGTTACTGACTAATATTATTATTATTATTATTATTTTTATCCATGTCCGCTCCCAATGTGGAGCATATGGACTCCTAGTGGAGTTTATCTCAACAGAAGTGTTTCTACGAGAACTGCTTGTTACTCAGTTGCTCAACCTCTCTTTTTCCAAAGAGAGTAGGAATAGAAGGAAAGGGCTAGGACAGGACTAGTGGTTAGCTAATCGCTCTCAATACGCCCCGTTCATAGGATAAGATGGGTGGGAGGGGGGAATTCAAGACATCACATACATCCATGCCTTTAAACAGAAATCCATAAATCGATTGTTAAATCAATTTATAAAACTGCCCGTACTGGCACTCGAACCTGTGACCTCCGTAGCGGTAGCCAACAACGTTGACCACTCGTCCACACAGGCGGAAATATTAATTAAGGAAACAAATTAAATAGTCAGAATTTAAATCAATTTTTAGTCAGAATAAAAATATGAACGGTCAGAATTAAAAATAATATAAGGTCAGAAAATTTTATGACAATTTTGGTAAGTAGGTTAGGTTAGGTTTTTTTTAAAATTTCATATAAATGATGAGTATTTATTTTGACCGATATATTATGACCATTGAATATAAATTCTGACCAATGTTATTTCAATTCTGACCAGAAAAATACGAGCCTTTAATTAACGTGACATAGCCCATATCAACTTTATCCAAATATATAATGTCCTTATATAGACGATATGGACACTCTATTGCGTAGGCGTATTATTTGGGGTTTCTGAATCTTAACGACCTTAAAAAATGCTTATATTATACATAACCGATATATTTCAAAGAATGTTCTTAGTACTTATTTTAAGTTATTTAAGAAGTTAAGAATTTTAGGACACTTGTATGCTATCCAAAAAACAAGGCCTCCAAATTTTATTGCGCCTGGGGCCTCCCAAGTAATTAATTAGCCACTGCACTTAATGAAAGTATCTCAACAGTTCTCTAGCCGTAATTCGGTTGCACATTCACGACGTTGACCGCTCTACTATAGTTCTGGCTAGGATATCCAATCCCGGACCTCTTTTATGATCCCGGGATTTCGAGATTGAACATTCAACATGAAATCGTGAATAAACTAGAATTCGGGATCGAGAAAAATTTTGTTCGGTAATTTTGAAATCCTGGGATTTATCAAACAATTTCATGTCGATTTAAAAAAAAATCCAGGAATCTGCGGATTTCCCAAAATTACCAGGGAGACACCTTTTTCTTCCCTAATTTCCCAAAACAAAAAAAAATTGGAACCTCAATCCTGAAATCCCGGAATTAGTACTGTCACAATCTCGGAATTGGATACCATAGTTCTGGCTACAAACAATTGCTTACTTATAATTGACAAAAGGTTGAAGACTACAGCAATATTTCTTAACCGGTGGTCCGCGAAGATTTTTGGTTGGGTCGCAAAAATTGCCTGCTAGTTCAAAAATAGTTAGTAACCATTTTTTAAAGCTTATATTGATGGTCCGCAAAACATTTTTTTATTTTTTTTGTGGTCGGTGAATGTAGAAAGGTTAAGAAACATTGGACTACAGTACTAGTGCTGCCGGTTAACGACTAATTAGCTTTAAACTCGTTAATCGGTTATAGTAATAGGTTCGATTATTAACTACAGGACGACGCCGTCGTAAGTCACAGCTAAGACATTAGATGTCTCGATGCGGTGTGTCAACTTTACTCTATTCAGGTAAACCAGCAGACTATGAATAGAGTAGTGTTGGGTAATTCGATCCGTCAACTAGAAAAACACAGTTGCGAGCTGCGACACTATACGAACTGGTTTCACACAATGCACATTCATGTCGAAGAATGGGGTGCTTACAACTTTGGGGAAAATGAAATATAAATAGTATCCAACACAAAAAACATTTTTTTCGTAAAAAAAAAACACCTTCGAGTAATCATTCGACATGTTAAATCCATCGCAATATTCATTATTGGTGATTGTAATTTACTGAAACTTGAAAATTGTAACCCGTGGTAATTTGCTAAAATTATATATCGACTGTGGAAAGGAAAAAGGACGTCACCCACAGTTTTTTTTAAAACAGGCTTTTTTCGATAATCACAACGTATCAAACTTGATACACGTTCTATCAAAAAGATGCAAGCTACAAATGCCGAATTAGTATCTAAATTTGGCTTTTAAGTTTGAAAAATATGACCTTGTAAAAAATTAAAACCAAGAAAAAAGACTGAAATAAAGGTTTTTCCTCGACAATTTCATTAATTAATATTAGATTATGTCAATTAAACACCAGTTTAGAAGTCTCCGTGCACTTCAAGGTTGTGTATAATTCATAATTTGCATATGGCCCAAAATCATCAAAACATGTTTTTTGCGCCTCCTGTAAAATTGTATATGTTTGGGTTACGTCCTTTTTCCTTTCCACAGTCGATGTGATGTTGTTTTTTTCAATATATTGAAGTCCATGTGAATACAATATAATACATATAATCAGTGGCGGATTACCCCATAAGCGCAAGAGGCGCGCGCTTGGGGCCTCAAAAATAGCATAAATTATACATAACCATATATTTTAATTTCAGCTTTCAATATTCATTACTATCCTACGAACAGTTTTGCAGCACTTTTATGTCATTCGAAAAACTGGGCCTCCAATATTTATTGCACCAATAGTGCTTAATCCGCCACTGTATATTATATGTATGCATCTGGCAGTATCATAAAAACAGGACCGTTTTCAAATATTTTGTTTCGAATTCAAGTACATATACCTAGATGTCACTTCTCCAATTCATAGACTAATAAAAACTAACAGCTTTTCATATAACCATAAAATTTAAAATATAACCTCTAACTTATGGATTGAATCAATAATACATATATCAGGCTTTTTAAATATGTGTAACTGAATGCTAAAAATGATATACAATTGTCATATATCATTATATTCAATTTTCCCAAAGAGTTTATTTCCACCCAATTTTCCAGGCCCGCAAAAAACCTGACATGTTTTTCTGTTTCGCATCACAAATTGTAACGCCAAAAAGATACGACCATAGCATCGAATATATATATATATATATATACGATTTTAAATAACAGTTAGATATTATAGCCTCGTTAAAAAAAATCTTTGTTTTTAGAATGTGTCAAATTTTAAAATTATCTCATCGTGAGCATTGACAACTGCAAATTATTATTTGATAAAGGCATAATAATTATAAAAAATGTTGTATTATTACAAAAAAATGTATGCTATGTTTAATATGATACTTTTAAATAAGAAATTATCACATTATTATTATACAGCTGATATTTGAGGCACGAAAAACCAGAGACAACACTAAACCTATTCTCAATATTTCTTTTGTTTGAGGTCAGTTATTGCTATGTGTCACAATACACGGCCAATAAATCGCGAACCCGGATCAGGCCAAAAAGGATTTCTTACAAATTTAACCGGCATCGTCATCGAAGTTTATATTACCAATCCGTTGCTATAATCCAAAAGCGAAAAGGCGAGAATATTATAAATGTTACCTCGCCGATGATTCATTTTTTATTATTACGCCTCGGGCTATGCTGTCATAAGATTGCCAATACTTTGCCGGTTTCAGCGAAGGACTAGAACTGCATCCGATCTCACGTTTGACGGCTACAGTCATCCTTAGATTTACGTCAATCGCGCGGTAGATAGATTCCTTGAAATATTCCGTAAAAAGAGGCGTATATATCCCAAATAAAAATACAGAATTGATTCAATAAAATAAACATCTAATTTAAACGTGATTTTATCTCAATATAAAATAGAATATCAATAAAAATCGTGTCTATTCTGTAGATTGTGTATCGACTTGAGATATCCGTTGATTATAACGAGGTAGATTGCGTATTAGGATAATATTTGATAAGCGACCATTTTTTTTTTGCATTTTCTGGATCAAAATATGCTATCAATTAACGAAAATTATTTAAGATTGCATATCTTTTTAAGATATTTCCAAATTGATATAAGATATCGCTTATCGCGTTAAAAAGTGTTTTTTGTGTTTGGTTTATTACCTTGTTTGCTAAATGGTCATATTTTATGTCATATATATAATATAAAACATTAAAATAATGTGTTTAATCTCTCGATAAAGGGTACAGTGACTAAATATAATTTCAAAACGACGATGTATCTGAAAATAAATTCTACAAAGAAAAAATCACTCGACTTTAACGACTCTTGAATCCTGTTAATACAAAATTTGTTCATCTAACAAAGTACTTCTTAAACTTTTTCATACGATGATCTTTTAGCGTTATTTTTAATAACAAGGTTCACTAATTATATCAAAAAAAAAAAATATTTTTGCAAGAATTATTTTTTCTTACACAATTCCCAGACACAAACGTAAAACCTAGGTTTTCCTAATAACAAGAAATTCAACGACACAAGAGAGTACATAATAACAAACAAAAGGCTTCATTAGATCTTAACACAATAGACGTGTCAGACATTTCTAACAATGAAAGCAATTTATTCCAAGTCTCTCATAAATGCCCTCGTATATTTTCAAGTTGCGATAAATATGACATAAAATACATATTATGAATAATATTTTGTGTAATTTACGATTTTTTTTATTATTTTTACATAATTTATATACCACGGTGTTTTTTTCAAATAACACAGTTTTTTAATTTAGTGCACCAATCTTCAATTTTTCTATAAATTCTATCACTTTTTTGCACGACTTTTTTCGAGAACGTGTGTACCGCGTAAAAAAAGATTTGAGTGCATATGCATAACTAAATATAAATTCATTTCTTTCCCACAACTAGATTCCACATAAGATCTGTTCGTTAATACCATTTCCAAGCCGTGTGGTAGACACATGGCCTACATTTTGGTGAATAATCCTTGCGGACGACTTCGTGGGTTAGGCTGTACATCGTTTATTATGGCTATGTTTGTATTCCATATTTGTTCTTGCGATGTAATCATACATTTATATTGCACGGCTGTTATATATATTATATTCAAATATATCGACTCCAAACCGGCTAACTCCACTTGGTAAAAAAACAAGACTATACACTTCTTGTGTAAGAAAGCTTGTATTTTTTCCAAAGAGGAGGTAACATAACTGACTTTTATCCAGCTCTATTGAAATACTCCTTTATTAAGCTATACGCCACACGCAGGGGTGAGCTGGGGGGGGGGGGGGCTCGGAGAGGCTCACGCGAGCCCCTTGTTAATATAAGGGAACAATATTCTGAGATCAAGTTAGTACATACTTGTAATTTTTGCTTCAGTACATTTTTAGCCATTTACATCGATTAGTTTACGGTAAATTGCACATTGTTACATATTATAAGTGTATTAAGTAACAATCGATCGCTCACTTAAGTATTGCATATATGTAATTGCATAGGAGTGATAAAAAAAATTCACTCCTTCCCCAGAACACCGAGAATTGCTTTGAGATTAAGCGAGCCCCTTTGTTAGCGTATTGGCAGCCCACCGCTGGCCCCACGTGTAGAATGCAAGTGATTAAACAAAATCTCTTTATATGAATCATTTCAAATCGTCATCGATACAGATATAACAAATTCAACAGAATTCAAAAATTGCTATAACATTAATCACTTTTAGGGTGTTCACTCTCAATACTTGGTGGAAAGGCATTATATTAAGAAAAACACAATATTCTTTTGTACTTATTTCCATTTTTATTTACCAAGATCAGGACCGGTTTCGCTCATGGCGAGCATTATCGACTGATCAGTTGATCTTGGTAAATAAAAGTGGAAATAAGTAAATAGGGATATTGTGTTTTTCTTAAAATAGCAATAATCGTAATTTAGAATTTCGATTGAAGGTGCTTGAAGGAACTTCAATATATCAATTTTGTATTTTTCCATGAGTTTCGTCGCTAAGTTCTTCTTCGCAGATCAAGTACGCTCGTGCACTTGAAATTCCCGAAGATGCCGAAAGGCGAAACCGGGTCGTTAGCAACAAAACTCACGGAAAAGTACAAAATTCAAACAATTCAAATTTAAATAATCATAGTATTCAAAGAAATAAAGCAGCGAGCGGTAATGAGCGAAACCGGTCCTGACTCCTGATCGTATTAAATAGCGGTGGAATTAGTAAAAAATAGTATTATTTTAATATAATGCCTTTTCACCAAGTATTGGCAGTAGACACCTTAAAAGTGAATAATAATTATAATAAAATTCTTATCTAATTATCATTAACACTTTTTGATCTTTTTGAAAGTTGTGTTGGATCGCTTACTACTGTTACTAACTTTTGAAATGTGGATAGCTGATATGCTCAACTTTGGGAGTGGATATTGTTAAGAAAATCAGACGTCTAGCAACCTTTATATGATCATCCAATAAATAAACCAAACCTTGCGCATCTTGACTATCAGCATTCATTGATAAATTGAAAGGACTACTTATAATAATTTCAACGGAAATAATTATATTGAACGATACGAATCTGGCCTGGTAAACTCATGGTATAATAATTAATTATGTATTCGTTACGTTTCTCATAAAGTAATTATTGTTTTGTAAATTTTCAATGCCAACATTTTAAAATATATTAGTGTTGGCAGGTGAATGACATTCTCCTGTTTATTATTCAGGTACGTTATATAGGGAGTTGTGCCTCTTAACACATTCGACGCCATCGTAGAAATTAACGATCGATAGAGAAATCTTAAGAAGTTTTTTTTTAATCGCACCATACTCATAATTTCTACCGCAGGATGAGTAAAAATTGTAATTATCGTCGATAGATCTAATAGAAAAAAATATTCTCAGATCAAATCAGCGGTGGGCTGCCAATATCTTAACAAGGGGCTCGGTAAATTTCATTCATTTTTTTATCCTTGTCCGCTCCCAATGTCGAGCATATGGCCTCATAATAAAGGTATCTCAAAAAAAGTTATTTTTCTACGAGAACTGCTTGTTACTTGGTCGCTCAACCTCTCTTTTTCAAAGATTAGTAGTAGGGATAGAATGATATGGATAAGACAGGACTAGTGATAATACTACTAATAGTAGTGCCCAGTTGAATTGAAGGATCGGAAGAGTGGGTGGCAAACTTAAGACATCACAAACACCCGTGCCTTCGAACAGAAAATATAAAAATCGATCGAAAAAATGCTGTTTCGTACTGAGACTATATCCCGTGAGGTCCCACACTGAAGCCTACAACGCTGAATGAAAAAATGAAAGAACTAATTTTTAAATTTAACCATCTACAGAAATTGCAGTTATGTGATGATTTGATCTAAGACGAATAATTTTCTTATCTTAACAAGGAGCTCGCCGGCCGCGCCGAAATCTAACAAGGGGCTCGCACGAACCCCCCCGAGCCCCCTTCAGCCCATCCCTGGATCAAATGAGTACATAACTGCAATATTTGACTTATATATTATCTAGGACCGCTTAAGTATACACAGTAATACATTTTTGACCATTTACATTGATAAGTTTACGGTAAATTGCATATTGTTACATATTATAAGTGTATTAAGTAATAATCGATTGCATATAATTCCATCGGAGTGATAAAAAAACTCACTGCTTTCCCAGAACACTGATAATTGCTTTGATATAAAGCGAGCCTCTTGTTAACGTATTGGCAGCCCACCGCTGGTTATATCTAACACAGACATGCATAATTTATTTCTTCTAGTGGGCTGCATAAAAAAAATATTATGTGATAGGGCCGGGCCGCAAGGAAAAAATTAAAAAATAAAGTACACTAAATCCTTTTTGATACATGGGATAAGTTCTATGTAAAACGGCCGTGCAAAAAATCTCTTTAAATTCAATTAGATTTGGCCGTGTTTTTTGCACCGTGCAAAATGAGGATTATGTGTTCGTTTTTTATAGTGAACTGTGTTGGAATTTATAATTAAAAAGTTAATGCGGTTTTTGTCTTTGTAAATTTCAAATTAATTCTGTAGGATTAAGCTGCAAAATCGAAACCAAATTATCATCAGTCAGTCTATTTACATGGAACAAAAACATAAGTGACAAAAATTTGCAACTGTAACTGAAAATAAATATATTATATTAGTGTTATTATGTATCTAAGGTGCTATCAAAAAATTTGCTGTTTCACAGTGTGTTAAATTCTCATTAATGATAATAAAACCAACATTAATTACAGGCCCATGAAAACAATTTTTCTGCTTTTTTAAATCTTCAAATTATGGAAATTTTCGCATACAATTATTTTTTATAAATAATTTTACAAAATTTTGGTGAGTTCTATGGTCTTTCTTAATTATGAAATATCATATAATGCCGATATAGCCATTCAAAAGTCACTCATATGTCAAAATGGGAGTACAAATCTTTATTAATTTTATACATAATATATTATATCCCATATATTGTATTATTTTAAACAATCACAACAAGATCTCAAAATGCTTCAGATCAGGGGCCCTCAACTTAGTTATGCCGTATATTAAAGATCGACTAATAAAAGGAGCAAACATTCAAATAGTACACGGGCTCCCAACCTGGGAGTCGCCAACTTTTTTCGATTTTGGATTTGAACAACAAAAGGAGTTTCGGAGACAATCTGGGAAAAAGTAAAGCAAATCATAGATTCAAAATTTTTCGGGGGTCCTTTAGTCACATGGCTTTTATAAAAAGGGGTCGCCTCCCGAAAAGATTGGTCGAATAGGGAACCTATGAAATAGTGATTTGTCACACAAATATAGAGCTTGGGAAAATATGATGATTTGAGTGTTGAAGAAATTACGGTTTGTTTGAATGTGTCAACTTTATGATTTCGTTTTTACAGGAAAAAACCTTTTTTGAACACCAATTGGTGATTTCAATTCATAGATTTTATTGTAGACTATCTAAACGGCATTTTTTAAATTTTGTGACAAATCATTTTTTGAATGTTTGCTCCTCGTAAATTAACAGCATTAAAAACGTACATGAAAGAATATTCAATTATTTTTAGCATGGAAACGTTCAATATATGGAAAAATATATAAATGTCTCGTGTTTTTATGTCTCGGATACGTTTTATAGAATTCGTTACAGTCTCAGTGGACTGGGCATTAACCTAAAACCGGTTGTCATTTGTTCGCCTGCTGCGGCGAAGATCTCGGGGGGAAACACAATTCGGGAGAATATTATTTTTTCATTGAACGCGTCGCGTCTGTCAGATGTCGGAGCCTGTTTTGCCAAACGACATAACTTACGTAAAGTATAATATTATATTATTATCTCAACTCGCTTATCACAATTTTGTGGTTGACCACCATTTAATTTTGCGATGCACACGAACCGCAATTTTACAAACAATATAATATACTTTTACTTTTAAGGTGCTCACTGTCAATTCTTCGTGGAAAGGTATTATATTTAGAAAGTAAAGCACTCTTTTGTACTAATTCCAGGTCTATTAAGCACGATCAGGACCGGTTACGCTCGTGACGAGCATTTTCAACTGATGATGATTATTTCGAATTGAAAATGCTCAACATAACTTACCAGTTACCACCAGAAATTTGGAATTAATACAAAAGTGTTTTAAATTTGAATCGTTCAAACCGTTCAGTCAGTACTGTCAGTTCAAGTTCATCCGTGCACTTGAACGCCTGAAGATGCCGAAAGGCGAAACCCGGGTCGTTAGTGACAAAATCTGGGAGAATTACATAGTTTGAACGATTCAAATTTAATATTGAAACTCCAACAAGCACCTTCAGTCGAAATCTTAAATTACAAAAGTGTTTTATTTTTTGAATAAAAGAAATATGATTTTTGTTTTAAAATATTTGTCGTTATCGCTCCAAATATTTTGAAGTTAAAAGATCACTCGAGAACACGTCTTAAGCCCGCTCCATACTTGCACAAATTCGGCTGGAAAAACACAGTGGTCAACGTCATTGGCTTCGGCTACGTAGGTCACAAGCTCAAATCCCTATATGTACGGACAGTTTTTTATAAATTGATTTTCAATTTATTTACGGATTTCTGTCCAAAGGCACTTATGTACTCAAAACTGAAGAGGCAGCAGTTTTTTAATAGATAGTAGTAGAGATAGTGATATGGCTAGGACACGACTTGTGGTTAACTAATCGCTCTCGCTACGCCCCGATATTTAGGGATTTGAAGTGTAGAAGGAAATATTTAAACAACGCCAACAACCCTGTCTTTAAAAAGAAATCGATTTTAAAAAAATGTTCTTACTGAGACTCGAACCCTTGAGATCCATCACGGAAGCCAGCGACGTTGAATGCTGCGCCACGGACCCGACTAATTAATGTACACTTTTGATAAAATATGAAAATCACTTTAAACGTTGCATGAGTTGTGGCTTAATTTATGATACAAGTATTGTAATCAATCGAATTCTATTCTAGGTGAAAAAAATACCAACTCTCATGCTCAAAATATAAAATGTTAAATTAAAAAGATTTAAATTTGATATTGACCTTGTCATGACTTGAACTCGAAACCGGATTATTAGACTATGTTTTTTTGTATATTTCTTTTTTTGTTAAATATTTAGATAAAGTAAAAATGATACATGTGGATTCTGAGTCGAGACGTCCCGGGACTTGTCGGGTTTTTTGCTGTCTTACGTTCCGGGACTTTTTTGGAAAATGAATTTTGGAGAATTGTGACTGTGATTTATAATGTGCTAATAACATGTACATTTTAATTTAAAAAAAAAACAATTATTGTGGTTAAGAAACAGGACTGATGGGTATTGAATTAAAGCAGATATAAGAAGGGAGCCCCAAGAAAAACGGACATGACATGGTTGGGACGTGACACTTACTCGGGGTTTTAACAAAATTAAGTATGCATATGTAAAAGGGATCTGATAAAAAAACAGATGTTTGGGATTTATATTTTCGTAAAAGTTTCAAATACCATGTGTAACTAGCAATAGCAAATTACAACATATTAAAATTAAATTTTCATACCTGATGTAGTTTTATGTACAAATGTTTTTTTACTATTTTACAAAGATACCAATGTCTCAATAGGACAAAAAAGGTCTAAAAACTGTATTGTGAAGTTAGGGTCATAAATTTACTCCTGACGTCGGCTTCACTGATATGTTTTCATTAATAATACATTGTAAGTATTGCACATATCCATTACATAAGAAAAATAATAATTATTCAAAATTGTACTAGTGCGTACTTTTCAAAGACGCCGAGTGTATGTAATACATAAATACATGCAACTATTTAATTTTAATAAAACTATAATTTTATTGAAGGGAAATAAAAGTCTTGAGTCCCGGGATGTCCCGGGACTTTGACTTTATCACGTCTCGAGTCCCGGGACTTTGAAAATCCCGAGACTTCAGAATCCCTAGTATTAAGTGCAAATTATAAACTTGTAGGGCTCGTGTACCGGCGACGCGAATGAAGACTTGAATGAATTCACACTTCTCAGGATTAATGTCGTAATCGGAGTCGTTTCTTTAACAACCCCACATACATCGTAAAGCCTTATAACACCAAATAATTAAAGTATTTATTACGGAAAGACATTTCAATTGAGTCGTCCGTTTCCAAAATTCAACTTTTCCTTTGTTTTATTATAAATACTCACCGAAAACGTGTCTAGGACATCTGCAAAAAATAACGATTTTTTCTTGAATCAAATTTGAATAATTATTATCTTTTTTTTGTGAAGAATTCATACACGCTTTTTGTGAGTTTCTACAAATAAAATAAAATGAACAATTTTAATTTTGGAAATTGTTAACACAATTATTTATATTATTTTCTCGGATTCAGCAATTCAATTCATTCGCAAATTCTTCTTGTGTGATCATTTTTACGATTGATTCCTGATAGTTATTGAACTTGTTTTTATACATACTTAGAATATACAATTATAATAATATGTCGCAGGACCAGTGTTCTCTCTAAGCTGTGCTCGCAGAGCGCGCGCACATGCATTAGAACAGCGCACAAAAGTTACACCAGAATAAATTAATTGTCATTATATAGTATTGTTTATATTGTCACTATAAAAAATAGCCATTTCGTTAAGTATGTCTAGATACCATTATGTGGCGCACAATTTTTTGAATTCCTTTTCAAAGTTGAACAAACAATGTATTTTGCGCACATAACCTTCGGAAAATTAGAGGGTTCATTGCGCAGGACTTTCACAAGGAGCTTTAAGTTTATACCTACCATTGAAATAATTTGGATAGAAAAATACAAGGATGCTACGCGAGCTTTATATTATGTTATGATTTCAATGGTAAATCGCAAAAACAGCCGTAGTCAACCATTCAGACTACTCAACTCACAATTTTGAATGTCTCGGATCACTAAAATAATTTTATTTTCAAAAAGTGCCAACATTTATACAACGTAATGATCATGAAAAATTGTATAAAAAAAAAACAAATAAATGGGGCATTTGTTGCTGCGTGTTTTGAATAAGTAAATGGGTCCGACGAGAATACTCCAACAACAACACCGAAATTTTCTCACGGACCACCGTTTGTCGACCGCTGCTTTAAAACTTACCACCGAAACAAATCATATGTATGTAGAACGCGCCTAATAATAATGATATGTTCCCACTTAGTATTCTGCCAGTGTAATTCAGTATTTTTATGACACATGACTAATGTCTCAAAAGTAAACGCAGATGCGGGCTTAACAGGGTAAAACATAAGCCGGCATTATACCATAATACGCAGGCGTAATCAACAAAAACACATAAAGTAATTTAACATCGTTTTACTGTTCGAATTCATGATTACCGCAAATATCAAATTGTGCTAATTTTAATAAAGAAATAATACATCTTAGTTATTTTATGGATAGTTTTTAGAATAGCAACACTTTTTCACAGCGACCACTAATTTAACAGCTGACAGTTGATTTGTACGTATATTATATATTTTTTCTATGACTTATATTTCAATGCGCATGGAGCTCTATATGTATAAAATAAACTAAAAAAGTGAGTCCATGGATAATCTGTAATAAGCTTCTAATTGCTTAATGTTTTAGTAAGTTTTTTATTGCCTAATACTTATTTAGAGATTACAACACTGTTTACATAATTCAAACAAAAACATATTTTTAATAGGGGGTTCTTGAAACTTCAGTTATTTTATAGCAGTGTCTACCAAACTGTGTGCTGCAAGAAGTCGCAGGTGTGCCGCGGTGGAAGAAGCCTTAAAAATGTTAATTTGAAACAATGTGTATTCAATAAAAATAATAAAACATTTTTAGTACTTTTTCCACATAAAATTTATTGGATCAGGACCGGTTTCGCTCATTACGAGCATTATCAACTGATAAGGAAAATATATAAACAGTGCTATTTATACAAATTGAAATTGAAATAAAAGGTGTAAGCAACTATTAACAATGAAAAGGAAAGGAAAAAGGACGTAACCCACACATAGCAAATTTTACAGGAGGCACAAAAAACGTGTTTTGATGATTTTGTGATATATGCAAATTATGAAATAAATATAACCTTGAAGTGCACGAAGACTCCTAAGCTGGTGTTGAATCAACATAATCTAATATTAATTAAAGAAATTGTATAGGAAAAACTTTTATTTCAGTCTTTTTTTTGGTTTTAATTTTTTACAAGGTCATCTTTTTCAAACTTAAACGCTAAATTTAGATACTAAATCGGCATTTGCAGCTTGCATCCTTTTGATTGAACGTGTATCAAGTTTGATACATTGTGATTATCGAAAAAAAGCTGTTTTGAAAAAACTGTGGGTTACGTCTTTTTTCCTTTCTACAGTCGATATTAAAAATACTACATGATGTTAGATGTGTCACCACTATCCTTAATTAAAATTTAATTAATTACGCGAAGTGGACAAAACCCTTGTACATACATACATACATGGAAAGTGTGAAGTGTTTGTTCACACATCACATGGGAAATTATTCAATTTTAATCTATCCCATAGAGCCACACCCAGATTTACCTTTCTCCGCGATGTGTCATAAAGTCATTTGTATGTGTGTTAACATTTTAACATGTGGTGCAGTTTAGTTTGCTCATCATAAGTCACGACATCTGAATAATTATTATATATATAAATAAAATGAATAAAATCTGTGATTAATAAGAAAGAAGATTTTAAAAAAAAATGTAATCTTTTGCAAAATATTGATCATTAAATAACCACTTGGATCCTAAGCGCAGGGTCGGCGTCATCATACAGGCGAAATAGGCATCCGCCTAGGGCGCAAACCATTAGGGGCGCATAAATGGAGTATTATAATTCTTTTTTATATTATAATAATAATAAATAATAGTACATTTTATTTTATTTTGATTTTTGTATTTGTTCGTTGTAATTATGTATCGTATTCTATAGGTATTCGAAAAAGAGAGGTTGAGCGACTGAGTAACAAACAGTTCACGTAGAAAAACTTCTGTTGAGATACCAGGATCAGGAGGTCATATGCTCCACATTAGGAGCGGACTTGGGAATATAAAAAAAATATTTCTAATGATTCCGATTTTTTTTTCATTTTTTCTAAAAAATGAGACGATTTGTTAAAGAGGCGGCGCGCCAATAACCGTTGCCTACGGCGCCAAATAACCTCGTGCCAGCCCTGCCTAAGCGGACACAGGTGTCCGAAACATATGCAAGCGAACACGGATGTCCAAGACGTTTAAAAAATCAAATACTTCATATTCTAATAGAATATAAGCAATATTTTGATGAATTTGTGTAGTGCTATCTATACTGAGTCAATACAGGTTTTTTAAATATCGAATTCGAGTGTATATTAGGCAAAATTATTTTTCTCAAAAACACGCAGTATCTCTGGGACATATTAATGATTTATTTGCGCTGTATTCAAACGGATAAGTTACTGTAAATTCGGGAAAGAAAATGATAACAATAGATCAGTGGCCACCAATATATCACACTATGTTGATCACTAAACCTTTTTTTATCCATATCCGCTCCCAATGTGGAGCATGTGACCTCCTAATAGAGGTATCTCAACATAAGTTTTTTCTACGAGAACTGTTTGTTACTCAGTCGCTTATCGTCTGTTTTTCCAACGAGAGTATTATGTAGGGATAGAAGCAGTGACGGCCAGTCAATGTGTCGGCTGGTCACCCCTTGTATATGCAGGGGCGGTTATATTTCATGACATAACATTTTCAATTCTTCAATATTTTAATTATAAACGATTTTTTTTAAACTAATTTCGTCTATTGAATGTTCTGCCGATTTTTATTGTAAGTGGCGATGAATTGATTAATGATTCAAAGCAAATTTTCTCTGGATTTTGCATATGTTTTACACCAAACGTGTCGGAATTATTCTTATGCTATAATTTTATCGTTGATTATTTATCGTATCACAAACTTTATCGATTGACGATTGTAACTAATT
The DNA here is from genome assembly GCA_031772345.1 of Himalopsyche anomala. NCBI lineage: Eukaryota > Metazoa > Arthropoda > Insecta > Trichoptera > Rhyacophilidae > Himalopsyche > Himalopsyche anomala. The sequence continues at coordinate 24,438,519 of CM062835.1, forward strand.
CTAGAAGATGATACGTTATCGGTATGTTATTACTATCGCTGGTTTACGCAAATCGGCATATACTTCGTGAATATCTACAACACATATCGATTTCGAAACCATAATAGAAAAAATACGTTCGTGTTCTGATTCTCGATTGGGGATTCTGAAGTATCGGCTTTTTTCGTGTCCCGGAAAACAAGATATAAAATCGTCATGTACCAGGAAATTCACGCATAAGGCGACTGTAATAATGCAGTTATATTAATAAAAAAATATTTCTTTACATGAACATAGTCGGTAATTCAATACGCATGCAAACTTATTTTTACATTAAATATAGCAAAAGTTGACAATACCGTATTGTAAATATTTATATTGTTTTTTATTACACATCAATCGAGAGATTCGATTGATTTTCCGAGAAACGACTTTCTTCGAAAAATAATACAGTTTTTAAACTCCATTTTACAAACCAAATTGGACTTTTTACAAACCAAATTGGACATTTAACAAATCAAATTGGACATTTTACAAAAAAACATTTTTTAAGCAATTTGATAATTTATTAATTAGATCAGGGGCAACCAACCCCGTGCCCGCCTGCTAATTTGGGCAAATCGTTAAATAACTGGGGTTTTGAATTTCAAAATTCTTGAAAGAGCTAAAAAAAAGAGTCATGCTGGTAAATCGGTAAATTCCTGGGTTTTCGAATTTGAAAACTCTTGGAAGAGCTAAAAAAATTTGGACAAATCGTTAAAATCCTGGGTTATAAATAACTTTGACGCCTTTCGGCATCTTCAGGCGCTCAAGTACAAGGATGAACTTGATCATGGAAACTTGAAAATCTGTGGGCATTCCCATGGGCTAATCCTTTTCGCCAGCAATGGCTTTAAACTCAATGATACATTTATTTCTTATATAAACACGAAACATTCATTTACTAAGCGTCAGTTCAAGTTTATCCGTGCACTTGAACGCCTGAAGATGCCGAAAGGCGAAACCCGGGTCGTTAGTGACAAAATTTGTGTGAATGTACATAATTTGAACGATTCAAATTTAACAAATGCTATCATTATTGTTATTTTTTTTTGAACTATGAATAAATAAAAGATTGATTTCGATATGTTGTATTTATGTTAGTAAGTATTAAACAGTGCATCCTCGACAATTATTAAATGATAAGGTTTGTTCCGATACAGTTTTATCAAATTAAGTCATATTACTTATCAGTGTTTTATGCATAAATTTGTGGCTTGCAATCCCATAAAATTGTTTATGATAAATCGACCAAAATCATGAATCGTATTTTCCGCTATCATTTGAGTCATAATATGTTATGAAGGACTTTTGAAATATATATATGATATAAGAAATCTTTGAAAAGGAGAATTTGAGCAACTGGGTAACAATCAGTTCTCGTATGAAAAATTCTGTGGAGATTAGCGTCGTAAAGATTCCATAGTATGCGCCATAATAAAAGCAGACATGAAAAAAAATGTTTTGCTTAAATGATTGCTTTCGATACCTATATATATCCACAAATATGCAAAATATAAAAATGTAAGAAGAGATAAGTTTGAAAACAGTTATTTAAATCGGATGATAGCTATTTTGTCTACACACTATCTTCAGAACTATAGAAATTAATTGAAAAAATCAACGAAGCTATATTTTAAGATGTTCACTTTCAATTCTCGGTTTCAACACTTTTTATACTGATTCCACATCATTTATTAATGATTAATGCCGGCTTTGTTCGTCATGATCATTTTATGTTCGATAATGATAACCATGAGCGAAACCGGTCCTGACCTCAATTCAATTATGTGGAATTATAATAGAAAAGTGTTTTTTTTTTTTTGTATAAATATGATAAGTTAGAATTGATCAATGGATTGAATTGTATATACCTAATACGAAACTATTTTAAATATGAGATTAAATGATGAAAAGAAAAAAATAAGCTAACTGATAATGAAATTCTTTGTTTTGTTTGTACTCTGGATATTTGCACTGCGGTACAAATAACACCTATTACTAATCAGGAAACTTCATTTCCCATGCGGTTTTAAGTTGAAGACATTGCTATTTGAATAATTGCACAAAAAAATGGAGACCGCAATAGTTTTTAGTATGTCAACTGTCAGAGATTAGATCAGCAATTAATTTTGTAATGTAATACTGTTGTTCTCGGGCAAACGCATTATTTCTAGAACAAAGCACATATTATTTAACAGTGATTTCCACAATCTAAAAAATAATTCAAAAACAATTAACCGAATCACTGCCATAAGCGTGTTAACGCGCTTTTTGATTCCGTGCCCGCAGGACCGGTCATACAAAATGAGCGTGTTTTACAGGCTCGACATTACACTCAAGGTTAAGAATGACAGTGAAATATTACCAATATAACATTGATATTAAAAAAGAACTTCGTCGGGGAACCAAAACGCGCCACTATGCAGGTTTGCAAAATGCATCACTGCTTGTAAGCTATATAATATTTTGGGATACGTTGCGATCAGGGCTGTGGAGTCGGATTCGTGAAAAATGTGCGGCTCGATTTTTTTTGAAAAATACATTTAAACAAAATAGTCAAAAGTGTTAACATTTCATGCTTGGCTGACTAAAGATGATCTGACGGTATACATATATATAAGTTAAAATGAAATTATTTAAAAAATTCTCGGAGTCGGAGTCATCTTTTTTCACACGACAGCCCTGATTGCAATCCCTTTTTAGTCATGATGTTTTGAAATTTTGTTGTGAATAAAATTTACATTTTATAAAATATTAAATTTGCAAATGTTGTATGATCATAGCGGCACAAAGGACACACTATATTTATTTGGCAAGCCTTTATGATTAACTTTCAATATATTTTCCAAAAAAAAGATTTATTTATAAGTCTTATTATTCTAAGAAATTCGCAGCCCAGAGGATACCGCCATACTAATACCTCACGGCACATAAAAGGTTAAGATAATAAGTGTTACTTTGGTTGATCATAAAACTGTGGCATAAAAAGAGCAATAACTAGTATATTACTTGTTTTGTCTGAGCCCTATCCATATAAATCCTTTTATCTATTATACAAAAAGGATATTAGATGAATAAAGCTTGAACAACTTTGTTATTAGCATATATCAATACTAGGAATTAAGATTATATAGGATATCAACAAAATTATAGTTTTATTATCACTCACGTATAATTAGTGATTTATCTTTCTGCTTTAAAAAACATATTTGAGTCGACCATTTCCGAATTTCACCGTGTTCATTTTAATTATTTTGCAAACACTTGTAGAGAAACTTCTACATTTAAAAAGTAACCTTATTTTAATGAATCAAACCGAAATAGATAATATATTCTTTAATTTGATTCAAGAAATTATAGTTATTATGTATTATAATGGTTCTCTACGCGTTCTTTTGTAAGTATGTCCAAAAAGATTAAAATGGACGAGGTGAATTTTGGAAATGGGCGACTCAATTTCATTTGCAGAGACATATACCCGACCGGTAAACGGATAAAAGCGGACAGGATAAAAATGGACACGAGGTTTATCCGTGTATGGTTTTTTCCATGCACGGTGTTATCCTGCCGAGCTGTATCCTAAAATCTAGCCATCCGTATTTGGTAAAATGTAAACGATTACGTTTGCGATATGTAACTTTGTGTCACTAAAAAATATGATTATGGCATTGACAAAACCGAGCTTAACTCAACTTTGTAACTAGGACACTGTGATCCTAAGTAGAGAATCCAATACCGAATCCCGGGATCCCGTACAGTTTTCGATACATTTGAATCTCTGGATTAGAAAACATCATCCCGTTTTCTTACAAATCATAAATCACGTTTCATTTATGCGATACAAAACAATGAATGTACAATTGTGGGACTATAATGCAAAACGAGCGATATTGAGTTAGGTATGCAGATAGAGTAATTAAGCCTAAGGAATCGATTGGTGCAATTAGTTTTAATTGATATGAAATGTCTAAAACACTGTCGTTTTCAAATTGGAAATCATATTTTTATGCAAATGTTATTTTGTTTCTGTGTTATTTGTTATAGTATTTGACTCTACTGAAAAAGTAAGTTTTGCATTATTATAACCATTTTTTCATTGCAATGAAATATTCCGATAAATAATCCGAAAAGTTAGCGTTAATTTATTCACTTTTAGGGTGTTCACTGTCAATACTTGGTGGAAAGGCATTATATTAGTAAAACACAATATTCCTTTGTACTTCATTCCACTTTATTTAATATGTCAGGACCGGTTTCGCTCATTACGAGCATCGTCAACTGACGATGACGTCAGTTGACGATGCTCGTAATGAGTGAAACCGGTCCTGACATATTAAATAAAGTGGAATGAAGTACAAAGGAATATTGTGTTTTTACGTTCATTTATTGCCGAAAAATATATGATCAATATTGATACATTTTTTAATTTTCAATAAATTCTGAGATAAGAGTAAAATTACACACATTCTAAAAGAGCATATCAATATTTCTTTCGACGTGCTTTTTATAATTATCGGTTCGTGACAATTTCCATTTCGAACCCTGGCTTAAAGGTAAAGAGGTACGAAATTCTTAATAAAAAGATATGAATAATAATAAAGATATTGAACGAGTTTTAATTATAGATAGAAGCGTACGTTGGTGATAATGGAATGATTAAGTAAGCACGAACGAATTGGAAAAAAAACATACAACCATGTAGCCGCCATTGTTGTAGAGTTCGTGAGAATTCATTTGTTACAAAGTGTATTCTATTTGTTGAAAACTAATATATAACATTGCGTAAATTTATTGAATTTCTAATTATAACATTAAAAATCAAAACTTCGTAATAAGGAAACAGTGTGTACTGTGTGGCATAGGTTACCAAACTCCTACTACAAAAGAAGTTACTGAATGATTATCGAAACGATTATAATATATTTTATATATTCTCAGTGGCGGATTAAGCACTTTGGAGGCCTCAGACGCAATACATTTTGGAGGCCCCGTTTTTCGAACGACATAAAAGTGCTGTAAAACTCTTCGTGAATAATAATGAATTTTGAAAAATTAAATTTAAATATAAGAGTGATGCTATCTTCGAGGCCCCCAAGATTTGGAGGCCCCAAGCGCGCGCCTCTTGCGCTTATGGGATAATCCGCTGCTGTATATTCTTTAAAGGGTATATCCACTGATAATTAAAAAAAAACTATTAACAGTGCGGGTCTCTAGTCAACTGGTCAACATTGTTAATTTCGGTTACGATACTCACGGGTTCGAATCCCAGTACGGATAGTTTTGAGTGCAAAATCCATTTATGGTTTTCTGTGCGGAGACGTGGTTATTTATTATGTTGTAAATTTCTTACCAACTATTCTATCCTTGAAACAGGGAGCCCAGTCTTATCATTCTGTCCCTGGTTTCTCTGAACAACTGAGTGACGAGCAGTATTAGATGAACAATTTATGTTGAGATAAACTCCACTGGACATTTCTAGCGACGAAAGCGATGTATGCCTTGTCCTTCATTAAAGAAGGGATGTGGAGTCAGAGTCGGAAACATCTTACACCAAACTATTTAAAAAAAAATAGTCTATTTATTATATTGATAGTTGAAATAATGACTGTGTACTAGAGTTTTTCTAGTAACTAAAATCATCTGATGGTAGACATAGTTGCAAGATAATCGAAAATTAAATGAAAAAATCCAATTCGGAGTCGGAGTCGTTTTTTCGGAATCCACAGCCGTGCATTAAAGTCCCAGTATATATAATGAAGTAGCAACGAATAGAATTATTATAATATTTTATGTGATTAACTTATTGACGTTTCATTGTCACCTTTCATTTACACGATTTACCATACCACAATGTTGTTCTTATTTTCGTAGAACACGGTATTTTAAATTCTGGGAATTATTATATGAATTTTATTACCTTTTCTTTCTTGATTATTTGTGGAACGTATCTTTCGTGTTAAAAAAAGAGTTGAGTGTTTAATATATATATACACGTATATCAAATACAAAACAACTAAACCATGTAACGTTATTATCGTCTTCACAAAACAACATCGCCGTGGATATAATAAATTCTATAAAAGTGCTGCATGGAAACAATGACGAAGTAAAAAGCTCTTTAGAAATAGTTATTTCGCCCACGACTTACAAAACAAGTTTTTTTCTTGAAGAGGAAGAGGAATGACCTCCTTCTTCACAAAAGATTACCTCAGGATGCTTTTACGATGCCCCCGATCCGAGTAGACGCATAGACAAAGACACTAACTTGCCATTGTGAACCATTACAATACCGTTTTATAGAACGTTACTAATATGATTGTATTGTATAACACTTTTTAGCTTTCTATCAATTGTTTTATTACAAATATTTAGTAAATACGCTTTTCGACATGCTATTCTTCAATGAAATTCCACTAATTACAATGCAGCTTTGAAGTTAATTTAATTACAAATACGAAAATGACAAATTATTTTACTTGGGAATTAAGGGAATTAATCCTGGAATTGTCTTATTACTCACTATAACCCGTAAAAAATCTGTTTAATCCGCTAAAAAAGGATGGAACTAAAAAAAATAGTGCATTTTGCTTGAGATACGATTTTTTATTGAAAAAAATAAGAGGTCACTGCTTGACCCTTATCACTCCTATGTTGAGCCGGACTCAACATTACAGATTTAGCTTTTTTTTTAGCTTATTGAATTTTAAATAATATACGACTTTTTGTCATCCACATACAGCGGTGTGTTGCCAATACGTCAACAAGGGGCTCGCTTAATCTCGTAGCAATTTTTAGTATTCTGAAGGAGTGAATATTTTTATAGCTCCTATGCAATTGTTACTTAATACACGTAAAATGTGTAACAATATGCAATTTACAGTAAACCTATCAATGTAAATAGCTAAAAATATACTAATGTGTATACTAACGTTGTCGTAGATATTATTTATATAAATTAGAAAATGCAGTTATATACTAATTTGATCTGAGAATATTATTTTCTCATAAGTAAACAGGGGGCTCGCGGGCCTCAGTAAAATCTAACAAGGGGCTCGCGCGAGCCCCTCCGAGCCCCCTCCAGCCCACCCCTGTCCACATACTACTAATCTGCATTGTACGTAAGATAAATTTTGGGATGTTTTGAAAATATTATTGAGCTAGATTCTATTTTATCAATTAAACGTGCATTTTAGTTGAAATACGATTTTTTATTAAAGAAAAATAGGGTGTCACTGCTTAAGCACGCCACTAGCTCCCTGTTCTATTTTTATAGATAAAAGAATAAAACAATAAGAAATGCTTAACTCTAATGGGATGTTTTGAAAATCGTATTAAGCTAGATTCTATCAACTAAACGAATGTTTGTATAAAAACAATTTATAATTTGTCATAATTATAGGTGTCGCTGTAGACTGCTACACTCTCCCCTAATTTGATTGGAAGAGCAATTTAAGTAATTGTCAAACACTAAAAGATTTTTTTTTGGGTTGATTGAAAATGTTCCAGCAGCCTAGGCAGCGGTGGGCTGCCAATATCTTAACAAGGGGCTCGGTAAATGTTATCCATTTTTTTATCCATGTCCGCTCCCTATGTTGAGTATACGGCCTCCTTATGAAGGTATCTCAACGAAAGTTATTTTTCTATGAAAATTGCTTGTTACTTAGTCGATCTACCTATTTTTTCCAAAGAGGATAAAATGATAAGCATAAGACAGGACTAGTGATTAACTAATAGTAGCGCCCAGTTGAATTGAAGAATCGGAAGAGTGGGAGGCAATCTTAGGACATGACAAACACCCATTCCTTCGAACAGAAAATAGATAAATCGATCGAAAAAATGTTTTTTCGTACCGGGACTCACGGACGCCCACAACGCTGAATGAAAAAATGAAACGACAACTAATTTTCAAATTTATCCATCTACAGAAATTGCAGCTATGTGATGATTTGATATAAGACGAACGATTTTCTTATCTTAACAAGGGGCTCGCCGGCCGCGCCAAAATTTAACAAGGGGCTCGTTCGAGCACCCCCCGAGCCCCCTCCAGCCCATCCCTGAGCCTAGGGTACCAGCGTTCGTTACTGTGGGAGCTTAGGATTTAAAGGGTTAAGAAAAAAGTGTTATTATTTTTAATGATACAACCAAATTCTATAATAATATAAATTTCGATTATTTAACTGCAGATGAGTATGAGCTTTGTTGTCTTAGTTTAAATAATTCTGTTAATGTGTCAACTACAAAAAATCCATTCCACTTTTCGTGATTTCCCATGAGGTCGATTGACATCGAGCGGATTCTAAAAAATGTCCCAAATTTCTTGACATATGGGTAAATGTCACCTGCGTAATCCTTAGGGAACGTGTGCCATTTTTTAGGAATGCTTTTGTTCGGAATAAAAACGTTTGACATTCTCATCAATAAATGTTGCCATTTATGGAAAAAAAAGCACTGCATTTAAACCTTCTACAAACGGACAATTTTTTCGATGTTTTGTATTTTTTCCACGTCCGGTCACAATTTGGAGCATATGTTCTCCTGATTGAGGTATCTCAATAGTTTTTTTTCTACGTAAACTGTTTTTAACTCAGTTGGTCAGACTCTCTTTTTGGGAAAAAATAGAGATATAAAAATAGTGCTAGGGATGAACTTGTTAACTTATCGCTTTCGCTACGCCCCACTAATTTTTAGCATTGAATGTGAATTTTTTACACAGCACAAAATTTAAGAAATACTATTCATATTGGAACTCAATCCAGTGAGATCCGTCAAGGTAGACAACAAATTAAGATACAAGAATTGATTGATTAAGCGGAGTGATTTAATGATTAATAATGACAGTGACGTTTGAATGATTAGTAGTCGTCGGGTGCGAATCCAAGTTTATACAAACGACAGATTTTTTTCTTCTTCTTCTTTGAGCATACTCGCTTTCTATGTGGAGCATAAAGCCGCCACGCGGCACCTCCGTGTTTCCCTATCTCCCGCCAATTTCTTTGCTTCCTCCCACGACATGCCAGCATCCCTCAGTTCCGCCGAGTACATAATATAGATAGTACCATATTTATATGTTTCTGTTATAGTTTAGTCTAGGGGTGGGGAACCTTTTATTCTGTAAAGGCCGTATTCATTTTTCTGATTCGAAATAAGGCCGCAGTTCACATTGACTAGGGAATCTTAGGCCGGAAACAGGACTTTACGGTCAGAATATGTCAGCAATTTACGAATTTACATAAATTTACAGTACTACAGAATTGGCACGAAAGCCGCACCAGAGTAGCCAAAAGGCCGCAGGTTCCCCACACCTTTAGTCGGTTATCAGAACCAATCCCAACACGCTAATACTTCCTTACACTACTACATAATTGCATTTTTTATATTTTGTAATTATAAACTCCAGTTGTTTACGAGTACACTGCACAGTCATCATCTTTAATCGTAGGATAATAATTAATAACTTACCGTAATAGATAATATTACATGAGTAATCAAACCCACCAAGTTTGATGAATGAAAAATGTGCAGGTGTTAAATGATCTGGTACAGGCCTTTTAGGGTTATTATGTGAAGTCATCTCGTACAGAAAAACAAATACATCGTCTCTATATCTCGACACTTATTCCAGATCAGCGGTCTAGAAGAAATACTGAAGCCTAGAATCTAAAAACTTATTTTAAACATCAAAAATTTAAAATTAGTGAACAAGAGTTATAACCGCTTGTAATGTGTCCCACTGTCACGGGCGTTTTTTGTACTAATTTCAAATTGTGTATTAAAGCTCAGAGACATTTTCGCTCATCACGACCATTACAAATAGATAAAAATATCAAATGATACAGGTTTTTTTATACAAAATTAAGTCATCGTATCTCGCAGCCGAGTTGTAATATCCTTAATCGGTTGAGCGAACTAGCGATTCATCCCCGAATTGATGTGCATACTTATTGATAATCTCAGTATGTAAATTTGTATCTTTTAAATTTACCAATGCTTATATAAAGTGTTTTGTTGGCTAGTGTTTCGTATATCTATAATAGCATCCAGTGGAGGAGTTGCCATACGTGGCAAGTGGGCCCCGCTATATGTTAAAAAATTTAGACTCTCAGTAAAAAAATATATGATGTTAATTGAAAAGTTAATCGCAATGCAATTAAAATAAACAATAGATTCTTGTCTCAAGTAGAGACCCTTGATTTTCTGCGTGATGGAAAGAAGAAATATGAGGGGGGGCAAACATATTTTTGCCCTTATTGCCCTTTTGACTCCTGGTAACCAATATTTTCAGACTCAGTCCGCCACTGATAACTTATATAACACGAAATATAAGCACATTCGAGGACATTTAGGAATGGAATCGCAAAGTTGAAGAGGCCAAGTTGGCCAAGGCTCTGTGTGGGCAATATTGGCGAAGAAGAAAGACATTGTGCATTAGTTAGCCAAAATTTTAACCACTGTGATTATTTTATTGCTATTCAATTAAATCGATTTCAATTATAAAAATCACGTATGTTTTCTAACTATTTCAGCGTTACTCAAATGTTGTTCCGCATTGTTATTGAAATTATAATTATTTAATTGACAACAAATAATACCCCATTTGCTAATTTTAGAATTACTTTTAAAGTCGTCAACATTTCTTATCTAATCTATTTTTAATTTGGCTTAATTCTCGATTACAACTTAGTTATTTTTTGTAAAAGGTCCTTAACATTTTTGTGGCGCATTTGTCCACCTTATAAAGGTATCTCAACATATGTTTTTCTACGAAAGCTATTTATTACTCAGTCGCTCAAACTGTCTTTTTTCGAGCCCGCTGCGTTTTGCTACGCCCCGTTATTTTATAATTGGAAAGGTGAGAAAGAATTTGTAGACATCACAAATGTCCATGCTTTTGAAAAGAAATCGATAAATCGGTTTAAAAATGCTGTTTTTACTGGGATTTTATTATACAAAATGCACAAGGCTTTTGCGACTAAATTTAATTGATCGATGCTGCATTAACGCATGACACATCGAGTAAAAATTGTAAAAGAAGCTCACAGCATGATCTATCATCTATTTGTAAACGCTTAAAAACATGTTAGAGGTTATTGTTAATATAAATAAATTGCTATTCCATACGCATCGAAGGCATTTTTTCGAATTTCTAATCACTTGCTTACTATGCCAAGGGTATTTATCGCGATAACGAGCTAATCTAAAAAAAACTCATTAACTACGAATATAAATACTTCAAAATGAAAATATATTCAAGTACCTTTGGACTACACTTTAATTAATTATCATAGTTACAATATTGAAAAAAATATTAAATTCAACAAGAATTACTAATTCTAAATCTACAATTCAGAAGAATTACGTGTTCTAAAAGCGTGATACCGAAATAGCTATCAACTCTTTATTATGTTAGACCTAATTATTTTAGATAAGTCAGTGGCGGATTACCTTATAAACCAGGGGGGGGGCAAACTTTTCGGATGAAGGGCCAAATTCAGAAATTCAAAATGAGTAGCGGGTCGCAAGTAAAATACTATTTCTTAACGCAAGATTTTAAATTCAAACAAGATGATTTAATTACAAGACAAAAAAAATAAAGTAATATTTATTTTCAATCTTTTTTTAAAAGGGCGTTAAAAGATAAAAACGTGCATCTTTTTTTAAAATATAGTAGGCCGCAGAAAAATACGCGGTGGGCCTCGGTTAGCCCGTGCCTGCTATAAAAGAATGAGGCGCGGGCTTGGGGCCTCCGAATTTAAGGGGGCCCAAAAATTGCTTATATGTATTATATAGCCCATATATACTTTTTGTTCAGATTATAATATATTTTTACTATTTTACTTAGAACTCACAAATTTTACTGCGCCTGGGGGCTCTAGTGAGCTTAATCCGCCATTGGATAAGAGCTATATTAGTTAATAGTTAACAATAAGCATCACCGCTAGAAATATATCAAGAAAACTTTTTGTTTGTTGACTTTTATTTATAGGTTGGACGTCTTTTACGGAATATTCGTGTTTATTTTGACGTCAATCAAACGCCGCGTTCAATTAAGGCGGTCACGGAGTTTTTTGCAAATCATTTGTTCTCAAAAAACAGGTTATTAAAATGGCTATATTAAGTAGGATCGTTGTGCTTTAAACATGCTAGCTACCTTGGATGAAGAACAATACACCCTCGGCTTAAAAGCAACAAAACCTGTTCTTTTTCATTTTTGTTATTTTAATAATCCATCTGTTATATAAATAAATAATAAAGACACAATAATCGACTAGCATGTAAGTATACATTTCATCAGTGTCTTTAATTAATCAGCTGAAAATTCTTCGTTTCTGGGGGAAACAATCAGTGACGTCCCTAGGCTGTGTGCCGCCCCGTGGCATAATTAAAAATAACGCCCTTATTATTGTCATCGGTAAAAGTTATATTTAATGAAGATTTCCGTGATAAAGATAAGTATTATGTACCCGTCGGTCATAATATTGAAAATATATTTTTAGGCAATTTTGTGATCATTTGCCGCTCCATAAGACTTGCCGCCCCTAGCTCTATGCCCGCGGGACGTCCCTGGAAACAATAATCATAAATTAAAAATCTGCGATATTTTCATTCCACAGTATATTGACAATTCATAGCATAATATAGAAAACCTTTCTTGTCAAAACTGTCCAGTCGAATACATCTCCCAAGGTGTAGAACCAGCCTGCCAATGGGGATGCCACTGGGGAGAGCTTTAACGGTGTTCAACAATATTGCTTCGGATGTCGACATATTCCACGTAGACGTGGGTGAGTTCCGACGAATACTATTTTTTATGTATTAAAGTAGAGTTCGTCGGAGCTTACTCAGTTGACTTCTTTGCCATTTTTTTTCTACTGATTTTAATATTAAATTGTACTATTTTTTTTCTCCATTGTAAAAGTTTTAAATTTATAATTTATATTTGTCAACTTTTTGCAATGTTAATTAAATAAATAAATAAAAAATAAATAAATCAATAAATAAAATCAATACATCGGCCTGATGACTAGATCACTTGTAAGGTGTCGACACACTGTCAATACTTGATGGAAAGGCATTATATTTTTTTAAGAATACTCAAAATGTATTCCTCTAAGAGTCTAAAGCTTCCCCCATCAAAAACATGTGTCGTTCCCTTCTCTTATTTTCTTATCAACTATCAGTGATGTGCTGCTAAAATTTTATCAACCGGCTCTCACCTTGGTAAACACTAGATTATTTCGGACCCTTTTTGTAATCCCGGGATTGACAATTTTTGGTCGGCGATTTTTCAAATAATTTCATGTCAATTTCAAAAACCTAGACATTTGCGGACTTCCCAAAATTACCAGCGCTGGGCGTTTTTTTTTAGCTCTTCCAAAAATTTTCGAATCCAAAATCACAGGAATTTAAGGATTTACTAATTACCGTGGGGTGTTATTCGTCTATTATCTGATGTGTGATGGTGACTTCTGAGACATGATTTAACGAATGGTGTGGAAGTCGATCTCGGAATTACGATAATTAAAAATAGTTTAAGAACCGGCTCTCCGAACCAAAACTATTTCAGCAACCGGCTCGACAGAGCTGGTGTGAACCCATAGCAGCAAATCACTGACTATAATCAGTAATAAAGTTATCATAAAAATTAACTATACAAAAAAAAATGAGATATATTTGGTTGTAGTTATGGAAATCTCTCACAAATTCGGTGAAATGAATAATATAATATGAAAGTTATCAAATAATAAATTTCTCTTTAATATATTTAATATTGAAAATAATACAATATTGGTAATAAAAGTATTACCGCCGCCATCTTAATATTTTACAAGTTTTCTAGAAAAAAAATGTTTTATCTTTATTTTAGAAATTTATAAATGTTTGAGAACATCTGTATAAACTGACAAATCAAATTTCTGTATGATGAAATGAAAAGTGATGTTGATTGATGAAGACTCGATTCATACATCATTATTTCTTAATCGAATATTATTCATTTTATTATTCAATTATTGTTTTAAATCGCATAACTAGTCAAATTTCAAATCACTTTTTTTGAAAAGAGGTTAATCTATAATACAGTACACAAATACATACAATCAATCGAGGCTGTTTTTATCTAAATCTAAAACCCTGTTCATTAGTGTTAAAATATGTGGAAGAAAGTATTCATATTTAATTTTTTTTTTCTATGCATTTCGTCGGCTTGAAAACATTTATCGCTTTTAGGGTGTTCACTGTCGATAACTTGGTGGAAAGGCATTATATTAAGAAAAACAAAATATTCCTTTGTACTTATTTCCACTTTTATTTACCAAGATCAGGACCGGTTTCGCTCATGGCGAGCATTATCAACTGATAAGAAATAAAATTTCATTGTTATTTATACAAAAACAAACTGAAATGTACTAAACAATTGGCATTCTACCTACTGTAATTTGTAAATTCTTTTCAGCAAACTGTCAATTTACAATAAAATATATATGAAATGAATTACTGCAAAGCGACCGCCAAATCAATCAAAAATATAGTCATATTTGTTTGTACAAAGTATTTAGTAAAAGCAATCAGAAAACATTACGCATATGTATAACAGACGTGGGTAAATATGGTTTTTTATTGAGTTAAGTGCGGCTCTCAATATCTCTAGATAAAAATATTTATTATACTGTATATAGCAATTAATATTTGTGTAGAAATCTAATTAAATTTCAATTTGTGTATTTATTATTACGTGAGAGTGTAACTATGGTGTGGTTCTTTTATGTATTATATATGAAAATCCTGAATATGTCTCTCGTTGACCTCATGTATGCCCATCTCTGGTATATAATATACCTATAATTATGTCACAATGAAGTCACATAACATCACAGGAAGTTTGTGAGATAACACTATACGATACTATATATGATAGTAATTACGAATAAAATCAATTTACTAAAACTCTTTAAAGAATGTATTTTATAATAATACTATACATTCAATATCGGCTGGTCCTGTAGGGTTAGTATACAATGCACTTATATATATTATACAATGCACTCGGGTGTTCGTTTCATACAGCAGTGCTCATAGGTTCAAATCCCTGTTCGGTCAATTTTACGAATTCATAGATCGTGGATGTCTGTGATGTTTATTTTTCGTCTCGAAAACAATCCAAGAATCAGAGTGTAGCTACGGTGATTAGCTACTAACTAAGAGTCCTCTGTTAATTCTTAAAGTTTCCAGCATTCTGCAGAAACTGACCTGGAAAAAATAAGTCTGTTTTGGAAGAAAATGGAAAGAGAGGCGAGGGGTAGTTAAACACAAGGAGATTGAGCAACTGAGTAACATGCAAGAGTCATTTTTTTTACCCTCCATCGGTCATTATTATTTTTTGGTTCGAACTAATATGTAAAGTTATATCTATATTCAGGCTCCATGACGGGGGTTGTTGACTTGGGTCTTGCGATATCATTGGCGTCGATTTTGATTTCACTCGATAAGTGCTTTGAAATTTCAAATAATCTTAGAAAGGATACAAAATTAAGCATTTCCATATATTTTACTAACAAGAAAGCTTGTTCGATTATGTACCAAGCGATTAAATGAACTTAGAACGCTGAATATTAATTATCAGATAGTTCTTTCGTTGCATTATATTCTTTAATAATATAAATGAATGTCAAGAAATAAAAGCACCGGATCCTGAATTTCTCTAAAAGGTGTTGTCTATAATTACATCTTGATATATATAATATGGTTACAAGTTCATATTATATGGTTATTAACAGATAGTTGGTTGAATGCATGGGAGGAATAAATTAACAAATGACTTCACCAAACACGCTCCAACGCTTACTTCCTGCTAGTAATGATAACACCTTCAAACAGTTTATATAAATATGTCATAATATACACTTTGTGAATCGTCAAGTAGCCACAAGTCAACATCGTTCATTTTAAATATAAGTTACTTCTTCTGAATAAATTATATTCAAATTACAACTGTGGCATGAATTAATAAAATATTCATGATTTGTTTGCTAACTTCTTTCCTTTCCAAAACAGAAATAATAACTCTAAACTAGTACCTAATTATTAATTGTATTATATTATCAATGTAGGATTTTTAGAAGTAACATTTTGTTTATGTTAACACACTGTTTTTGGTGAATGGATGAAAGCGGACAGGAAAGAACCGTACATGGATAAAATCGTACACGGAAAAACTCTAAAAGGACAAAACCATAATTGATAAAAACCTTACATACAAAAAGAAGAATTCACATTAAAAATACTTAATTTATTTTCATGAGTTTTTTTTCCTAAAATTGTGATAATTTCTAGTATAGTTAATCGTCTTACGTCTGCATACTGTGGTTTTCAAAGAAAAAAACGAACTTTTGATATTGACTGACTGGGTGCAAACTCCTAATGCTGGTGATACAGTGGAATTCCATGTAATTTGTATTGTCTGCTTCGGAAAATCTGAAGTATTACAATAATTCATAAAAAAATAATTCTTTGTTTACATTAGCTTAGTCTTTATTAAAATTGATTTTTTTGTTGATTTCATCACTTTCTTTGTGTTTACATACAAGTATTTAAGTGCATATTAGCTAAATTTATTAAAATAAAAATATATTCCTATTGATCAAGCAGTTTCTGCAGTCAAAGGCTCTGAAACAGTTGTATCGGATTAAATCACCTTCGTAGAAACTTAACTGACATTGTTTATTTACATAAAATCTCATTTTTAGCATTTTTTTCAAACTGAAAAATTCATGTGAGACTATTTCTTTTTGTCCGTCCAGTTTTTTCCTTGTTCAATTTATTCTGGTTCACTTTTTCCCTGTCTGGTTTTATCTCATTAATTTTGAATCTAAAACAAAAACTTATCACTTTATTATTCCACTTAGCATATTATTAAGTGTGATGTGTGTTTCATATTCTTAAGAAGGATTGCTAGACTAAAGATGTACAATGTCTACCTGCATAGGCAATGACTCTAAAATATCTTTTATTTCAAATAAGTACTCAGTGTAATATTTATATCAGCGCTAAATTTTTACATTTTCTATTATGTTTCCAGGGGACCCAGACCCTCAATGGAGAAGAATCTTCATAATCGGGATGTGGTGGGAGTGCAGGACTTTGTCCTGCTGGAGAACTTTCAGAGTGATGTGGCGTTCGTTGACAATATGAAAAAACGCTTCAAGGAAAATATCATCTACGTAAGTAAACATAACTAACCATAATGAAAACATATCCAATGAAACAATGACAAATTTGCTTGTGAAGGGATGACTTGAAACCGTTTAGAATTTAGAACTGTATTTTTTTATTCACAGCTAATAATAAATTACAAAGATCAAATCGGAATCATTTAAGGATAATTTTATATGTATTTATACCCGTTGCAACTAATCATTCCTTTTACAGAGCACACTCCGCAACACTTAGTGTTAAGAATTTTCAAATTATCACCATGAAATCTATGGCGCTATTACCCAAAACTTGGTTGCCATTAACCAACGAATATTGAAAAGAATGACATTATATCAATGAAAAGATTGAATAGGTTTCAGTCTACTTACTCTTTGCAATGTGCTG
Organism: Himalopsyche anomala; assembly: GCA_031772345.1. NCBI lineage: Eukaryota > Metazoa > Arthropoda > Insecta > Trichoptera > Rhyacophilidae > Himalopsyche > Himalopsyche anomala. Next base: position 24,456,135 of record CM062835.1, read on the forward strand.
CAAAGTCATTAAATGAAATATATATAATACTTGATCTCCGAGTGAATCTTTCCTCTTATAGTCCATCTCCGGACATTCCCAGAAGATGTGATCAGTATCCTGTACTGTACTGAGTTATTAATTGGCTAGTATGAAAATTTGAATAAGAATTTTGAATCTTTATATATATATAGATTACATACTCTAGCATCAACGACTTTTTTGGTAACATTAATATTGATTTGGAGTTATAAATACTTCTTTTTTTTTGCAGACATACATTGGTCAAGTGTTGGTAGCTGTTAACCCGTATAAGACTCTTCCAATATACTCAGAACAGCAAGTCCAGGAATATATGAAGAGACACTTTTTTGAAGCACCACCTCATGTGTAAGTTAAACATTATTAATTATGATAATCCACGCACGCCTTGAGTTAACAGACCAGTTCAATCAAAAAAGGAGACATGTCTTTTACGACTTAGCAACAGTGATGATGGCGTGGGGACAAAATATTATATTATTATTTAATTATTTGAATAAGCATAATTTTTGCTAATTGATTATTATCTTACAGGTTTGCCATAGCTGATAATGCTTACAGATCCCTTAAGGACGAACACAGAGAGCAGTGTATTCTTATATCAGGTTTGATTAAAATATTTTTACACTATCTATCTCAAATAGTTACCCTATTTACAAACTATAAAAACTATTTACAAAATACCAAAAATTTGTCCGTTAAGAAATACATCACAAATGATAAATGTTATAGGTGAATCCGGATCAGGTAAGACAGAGACATCAAAAAAAGTCGTAGAATTCATCGCAGCTCGCACAGGCCATTTAAAAAATGTCGAAACAGTGAAAGACAAGCTACTGCAGAGTAATCCAGTCCTCGAATCGTTTGGAAACGCCAAAACAAATAGAAATGAAAATTCCAGCAGGTTTGGAAAATATATGGATATCCAATTCAACTTTGAAGGAGCGCCAGTCGGCGGTAACGTGATCAATTATTTATTGGAAAAGTCCAGAGTCGTGCATCAGAACCCCGGAGAGAGGAACTTCCATATTTTCTATCAGCTGCTGGCCGGAGGCGACGACGCTTTGCTTAAAAGATTGCAATTGACTAGCAACGCTGATCAATACAAATACACAAAAGACACTGTGAGTGACTTGAATACATTATTTAAAATATTTATCATTTTCACTGTGAAAAGTTTATTAAAATATCTGTTTTTATATCCGTCTTAGAATGGAAACAACCAAACCAGCAGTAAGGATGCCATTCAATTCAGAACCGTCGTCAAAGCCATGGAGACGATCGACATCGGTAAAAAGGAACAGGATGACATGTTTGATATAATCGCCAGCGTGATGCACATCGGCAATGTCAAATTTAATGTCAGCGAGAACGGTAACGCTTTCGTTCCCGTCACCGATAGCAGCACAGATGCCATCGCCAAGGTGACAGCAATTTTAAACTAATATTCCTCCTACACATCTGATCTGTGTAAGGCGGCACAGCGAGAGTAATTAGTTTACCCTAGTCTTGTCCTGGCTCAATCCTTCTTTCTCTACTCCTTTCGAAAATGATAAGTTGAGCAACTGAGTAAGAAAGAGTTTTCGTAGAAAAGCCTGGCGTAAAATTTTCAAAATAGAAATAATCAGCTTTCTTAGTATACAGTGAAACCCCGATTCTACGTTTTCCAAGGGACCGTAAAAAATCAACGAATAATGCGGGAAACCGATAATGCGGGAAATCCCAAATAATACCAAAAATTGTTTAGTTTTCAAATAACTTCTTTTATCAACTTTCACGTTTATTAAAGAATATATAAATTAATTCTTTAATTGCTTAATACATACTAAGTTGCCTATTTGTAGTTTGGTATTTAAACTTTGACAGACACCCTTCAAACACCCTTTTTTTGCTATATACATAAATGTCGACTCGTTTTTCTCCTAGATTTTTTTCAACTTCTTAAATTGTTCTCAGTTTCTCAGTTAGAGTTCTAGTTTTCTTTATTTAAGCATTTTAGTTTTGACTTTTGAGTTAGAAAAATTCGCAAAACGAGATGCGAGACAAGACTATTTACGAGAAATATTCAACGAAAACGGTCAATTGAGATAATTTTTGTGACAGGACCAAAATATTTAAACGATAGATCGAGGAAAACGGTAAATCGGGGTACGATTAATGCGGGATTATTTTACATTGTTCTTATGGGTATTTGGCCGGGACTTTGAAAAATAAACGATCCATGCGGGAAAACGAACAATGCGAGAACGGTAGATCGGGGCTCCACTGTACTATATATAATATTATTGTTTTATGAATGTTTTTTACAATTTATTTGCCTTACATTTTAGCTTTTGGGAATCAATATATACACACTGCGAGCTGCGCTCACTAACAGAACCATAGACGCACGCGGTGATGTCGTTACAAGTCCACTATCTCCCGAGCTGGCTCAGTTTGCTACGGATGCCCTCGCGAAAGCCGTCTATGACCGTCTGTTCACTTGGCTTGTTTCGAGACTCAACAATTCTTTACACCCAGATTCAGTGGTATCTAACCCTGTTATTGGCATTTTGGATATCTACGGCTTTGAAGTCTTCAAAAAGAATAGGTAAGATGTTTTTTATTATAATTAATTCGAACACACTAACACCACATACAAAAAAAATGTCAATAATATTCTGCAGAGACAAATTATTTTATTGTGTAAAGCGAGATCTTGTATTTTAATAATTTTCACTTGTTTAATCGTTGAATGTTTTCATATCATTATCCAATTTGTTATTCACTGAATAAAATGACATAATTCGTGATAATTTAAATGCATCACTTTCATGACAGGATGTAGTAATTAATTATTATATTTTGAATGCTATTTTTATCCTTTTCTGCAAACCAAAAACTCACTGAGTATTTAATGTATTCGGTTTAGGTTCTATCCAGTGACTACATCCACAATTGGGACAATATCATAAATTTTTTGATAGATTTTATTGTAAAGAATGTGTAATTCCCTTCTACTCATCCGATTCAAAAACAATTAAGCCTAGCATGGGCGAATCAACTGACTATCAATTCTTTTCTAGCATCATCCTTCAATCCTTTTCAAAAATGAGCTGTCAAGTCAATGAGTTGTTGCAAACCTACTTTGGTTAAGATGCCATGTCGAAATCCATATACTTGCCACTTTGAAAAAATATCCCACTTGGGGTCTTACAACAGTATTAGAAAAATAGCTAGTTCGGTGTACTATATAGCAATTTTACTTTATTTTGTATATTTTTTACAGCTTCGAACAGTTTTGCATTAATTTCTGCAACGAGAAACTGCAACAACTCTTCATTCATCTCACACTGAAGTCCGAGCAGGAAGAATACCTCAGAGAAGGAATCGAGTGGGAGCCTGTGGTTTTCTTCAACAACCAAGTCATCTGCGATCTTATTGAAGAGAAGCATAAAGGTCCCACTGTTAACTGATAATTAATATAACTTATTCACATACATATTTATCAAAGATCTTAAATTTGTCATATTTTTTTATAATACAGTATTCAAACAACAGACAGTTCTTGACATTAGTACATTCTACTTTTACTATTGCCGATAATGTTTGTTGCCAGCTTAATTGTTTACATATTTATGTGTGAATATATCAAATTTTCAAACATAAATCTAAAAAACCGTCAAGTCTATACAGACAAAAAGAAATTAAGGTCTCATAAGCTTCGCACAATCAAGACAAAAAAATAAATAACTGGGCATTTAATCAGCTCAATATTGAAAAACAAGATAACTAAGATAGTAGTTCAATATTATGAACAATTTTCATCAAACATTGTTTTAACAAAACATGACATAGTTAGGGTTGCCAGGCGTCCCGATTAACCGGGACTGTCACCGGTTTTGAGTCTCGTGTCCCGGTACGACCCACGCTGATTATTTGGGGAAAGTGGTAATCGAAAGTCTTTGAAGAGTTAAAAAAAAAAACAAGTCACGCTAGTATTTTGGGCAAATCGGTAAATTCCTGGGTTTTTGGATTCGAAAGTCTTGAACAAATTAGGCAAATCGGACAAATGTCCCGGTTTGACTTGCAATCTGGCAACCCTAGACATAGTACGAGATCTTTGTCATCGTGGATTAGAGAGCTGATTTTCACAAATCGATAATAACTTATTTTATTTACCACATACCAGGTATCATAGCTCTGATGGACGAAGAATGCTTGAGGCCCGGTGACCCAACTGACCTGAGTTTCCTCGCCAAAATGAACAAGAACTTAACTAAGCACCCCCATTTCATTGGACATATGAAGGCTGATATTAAAACACAGAAGACAATGGGTAGAGATGTAAGTTAGCTTCATTATGATTTATCATGTTTTAAATCCCAAAAACACTTTTTTCATAGATCTGTTCTTGAAATTTTAAATTATAACGATAAAACATGCATGAATAATAACAACAGTAAAACAGCAAAAATTTAGCAATCATTCGCCCACCACTACTTTTGCCAATATCAATTGCCCCCGCGACCACATTGAGATTGAGATCCTTTACGGTAGATTTTAACACAGACAAACAGTGGGTTTAAAGATGGCATAATATTTTTTTGAATCTACACTTTTCTTGGCAGTCATCGTGCACTTGTTAAATAGATATTTAAACAGGTCGGAATACTCGTAATCAATAAAAAATTCTAAGCATTTAAATTGTTACCATTGCAGGAGTTCTGTTTATCCCACTATGCCGGCGATGTGACATACAACGTCAACGGATTCTTAGAGAAGAACAACGATTTGCTGTTCAGGGATCTCCGAGAAGCCATGTCGCAAACAGAAAACTCTATCATCAAAGTGTGCTTCCCTGACGGAGAATGGGAAAGTAAAAAACGACCCGAGACAGCTGTGACACAATTCAAGAACTCTCTGAATGATTTAGTCAAAATCCTTATGGGAAAAGAACCTTCCTATATTAGATGCATCAAACCAAATGACTTGCAAACTTCAGGTGAGAGAATATGTAATTAATGGAAGGAATGTTTGTACAATATTCATTTTAAAAACAAATCTAATTTAGTATTTTTTTACTCTGCATTGTTATTATTACTGTTAATATATTGTCTCAATTCTATTATTGGTTCAAGGATTCACAAATTAATATGAAATCAACAGTTCCTTTTTAAAATAATATGAAATCTTTTTGATGAATTCAGTGATATGTAACTAAAAATGAAATTGATACTTTGTTTTTCCTCTTTGAGAATCATTTTCAGACAGTCGGAATATGCTAATATATTAGTAATTATAATCATTTATATTTACAAACTAATGCATTTTTTTTATTACACTTTCAGATAGATTCGATGACCAAATAGTGTCCCATCAGGTAAAATATTTGGGTCTGATGGAGAATCTGAGAGTCAGAAGGGCCGGTTTCGCCTACAGGAGACCTTACGAGTTGTTCCTGCAGAGATACAAGTGCCTGTCCAAGTCTACTTGGCCCAATTACAAAGGACCAGCTAAAGAAGGAGTGAGAGAGTTGGTCAAAACCCTTCAGTATGGGCCCGATGAATTCAGGATGGGAAAGTAAGTGGACGATGTTACCGAACAGTAGATCTTTTATAATTTGGAAATACATTATCTCTTCATTAATCACCTACAATACACTCCGTTCCCAAAATCAATAATTATGTAACTATTGTTTATTTCGTAAATGATATTATAAATGAATGTACATTGGAAGAATATTTATCATTGGCTTGATTAGAAATGCTAGAAAAGTGTTTAATATATTCAATTATTTGTACGATGAAAAAAGAATACAAGCAACGGTGCACACTATTTGGTAATATGCATTCACGCCATACACAGAAATTACTTTAGTACATGATGTACTGCATTGCAGTTTAAATTACTTTCTACGGTTCGACGTATGTAAATATGATTTCTGGACTTATACCACAGTAACTATAAACTACTCATATAATATAGAAATAAACAATTTATTAACCAACTTAAATCGATATGTACTCCACTTTCCACCAAGAACTGACAGTGAACACCTTAAGAGGGTGAATCATGTTTAGTTTTCAATTATTTAAATTGAATTATTTAACTCTGAGTACTTAGAGTGATTGAATGAGCTTCAACAATGGCTCAATAGGATACTCATTAATATTTGTCTGGTCATTGTGTTCACTATTCCAATCTATGGATATAAAAATTACTATTGCAGTTTTAAAGGATGGGCAACAATGGTATCACATAATTAGTAATTGATAATTTAAAAGCAGAGTGGGTACATCGGCAAGCACTTGCCTACACCTAATAAAATCAAATTTCATATTATTGAAACTATTTACATCAAATACCTCTTAATTGACACATTGCCTGCTAAGCCCGAACAAGATACGGACATATTGTTTCTCTAGAGGCGCTCTCACTATAACCATTACAATTAATTTACAGCACCAAGCTGTTCATCCGCTTCCCAAAAACCCTGTTTAAAACAGAAGACGACTTCCAAGAGAAGAAAAATTACATCGCTTCCATCATCCAGAGTCAGTGGAAGGCTTTAGTGCAAAGGCGTCGCTATTTATTGATGAGAGCTTCCGCCATTATTATTCAGAAATGGGTGAGAATGTTACTTGCGAAACGGGAACGCGAACGAAGAAGAAAGGCAGCCGATACAATCAGAAAGTTCATCAAGGTCAGTTTATTTTTTAAAAAATATGTATGTTCGAGTTACCGGCAAGCTAAATTAAATAATTAATCACAGCTTCTTTAAATTGTATATTAAGCAACGATAATCTTCATTGTAGGGATTCATTACAAGAAACGATCCTCCAAACGCAGAAAACAAAAACTTTGTCGAAATAGCTAAATCTCACTGGCTGAAAAAACTCTCTACCCGTCTTCCCACTAAACTGCTCGATATGTCATGGCCTCCGTGTCCGTTCGCCTGCAAAGAAGCTTCCGCCCATCTTCACAAGATGTACCGAAACCAGCTCGCCCGGAAATACAGACAAGCCTTGAGTCCTGAAAAGAAGGATCAATTTATGCTGAAAGTCTTGGCTGAGAAAATTTTCAAAGGTGAGACATTTTTTCTTCGACAGATGTACAAATCAATGATGTTCATAAAATGATTAAGAAGAAATTGTTATTTTTATTTATTGGTTTTATTTTCAGGCAAGAAAAAGAGTTACCCGAAGAGTCTAGCGCCTTGGTTCAAAGAAGAACGACTTACAGCCGAACAGCAAACTCTCAAGCAGAAGTTTGTAGCCATTTCCCTACCTGCTGGTGAAATTGTCAAGGTATTATAGTTATCAAATAATTTTTATGAGCACTTATTGATCACATCTTGTAGAAATTTGATAATGCCCACACGCCCAACAAACTCATCTAATTAATTTGCAGCAGTGATTATTTTTTTTTTGTCATCATTTAGACCAGACTGGCAAACTTTTAAGGGGCCAGAACGTAAATGTTGGGAAAATGAAAATGAAAATTTATTTGAATAAAATCAATTTAAACTATAACGGTTGTTTAAAATAAAATAGTATCTGCATATTTGAAAACAATTAAACAATGTTCCATTGGGACTCTAAACGATCTTCATTGGTGACAGACATACATTAAGAGTACAAAAATAATATTGTTCACAGTATTCCACGGGTGTCGAGAAGTATGATCGTCACGGCTACAAACCCCGCGAGAGAGTTCTTCTCGTCACCAATAAAGCTTTCTATTTACTAGATGGCAAGAAGGAATTCAAATTGAAACACAGGCTGCCGTTGGATAAATTAGAATTCGTCGTCACCAGTGAAAGCGACAATCTCCTCATTGTCAGGATCCCACCTGAACTTAAGAAAGATAAGGTAAAATTTTACATTAATAATTTTTCGCTAAATACTCATAAAACTGTATCTTCTGTGTATGTTATAAAATGCCTCTCGAATTAAATTAACACAATCAATTGAGTGTGCTTAGCAGAACTTAAATATTTTCGGTATACTGGCAGAAGGCTTTATGTCGAAAACTGATTGGTAAAATTTAAGCCATATTTTGTGTATTTTTACATAATTTGAACATAACATACATCAAGTTAATTCTGTTGGTTTTGTTAAAAACAAACTATAAATCTCATAAGTGCGATATATAGAACGATATAGTTATACCAATAGTTATAGTCCATAAGTGGAGATGTTAGCTTACCACTAGTCGCATCCTAGTCATATTCTTCTATTTCTACTCTCTTCAAAAAAGAGAGGTTAGCAACTGAGCAACAACCAGCTCTTGTAGAGAAACTTTTGTCCAAACCTAGTCCAAGTCCAAATCTTCATTACCATGTTATGATCATAACATCCGTGAAGTCAATTTGTATGTTTAATTTAAATTAATAATTAAATTTCAATTTTAACTTTCCAACTTATAAAAATCATAATTAAGACTCCATCCAAAATTGTTGAAACATGAACAATGAATGTGATGAAATAAATTTTGAAAGTATTTTTATAAATCATTGTTAAGCTTGGCTTCGTAACATACAAAATATTATTCTAAAGTAATGTTAAATTAAAAATACTATTGAAATGTATATTGTTTTACAAAATGAAGTTCAAATTTATTTGTAAATATTAACTTCAATAAGTCAGTGAATTTTTAAGATATTCTTATTTGTTATCAGGGAGACTTGATCCTGTCTGTCCCTCATCTAATTGAAGGAGTAATGAAAATCCTAGATGTCACAAATAGACCAACAACTGTATCCATTGTGGATACTGGATCGTAAGTACTCGTCATCTATAAATAATCTTTAGATGTTTTTATTTGTATTATTGTGATATATTAAAAATAAATGTTGCTCTCACAACTGCATTGAATGAGAATTACATATTAAATGTAAGTGTACTCACAGTTTTATATGATAACCATTTTTTCCAGAATCACACACAATCTAGTCGGCGGGAAGCAGGGTGGACTAATCGAAGTTACAACAGGAACCCAGGCTAATATTCATAAAGCCAAAAGTGGAAACCTTGTTGTGGTAAACACTCTTTTATTTATTTAATAGAATTTGATTCATAATTTGACTATTATAGACTTTTTATCATGTTAACTTCTGTAATGAGAAATTATGTGAAAACTCATCTCTTTTCTGTATTAAGATATTGACTGTGGTAAGTATTAATCTTAACATGTAGAGAGCAAACACAAAAATCATTACATTTGGCGTAAAGGTGTACACAAATTAATCTTGTTTCGTAAATTGAAATAGCTGAATATGAAATCAAAGGAGTTGTACAAAAGTACCCAAGACAACTCGGAGAGAAAATGCATCACTAACATTCATACTCACAATCTTAAATCAGAAATTTGATTGAAAAAATCAGCAATAAATTATTGATATATGATCATGCAAAAATTCAACCCACGACTTCTTTTTCAAGGAGCAGTGTTTATACGCCATCAGACTACCACTTTCTGTCTTAGGAGTCCTTGTATTATTACATTTTAATGCACAATCATGTACACGCGCATACACATTATTAATTATGGCCTGTATTCAGTCACGTAGGCATTTAAAAAGTTGCACCTATTTCTGAATCCAAATCAGCTGTAATTGTTACTTTTTGGTTATTTTTATATATTTGCCCGATATACTAATAAGACCCCAAATAACAAGTAGCTTAATTGTATTACCTTTTCTATACGCAGGTTGCCGCACCCTGATGCCGCATTGATGATGTCCTAAATGCCATATTATGCCTCCTAGTGATAACTTAAGATGTTGAAATGTTATTTATATAGATTTTTATAAGCAAGGAAGTCTTCGAAAGATGATGATGTTAAACAATATCTCTTATATGAACATGTAAATGGTGTGTAGAAATGAACTTTAAAAGTCAGTCAAACCAATGGTTTTGACAAAATCCATTTCAATTTGTCAATTTTTACAACATATTTATTATCTATCTGCATTTTAAAATTATCTTCAAATACGTGAATTACTTAATTCAATCATTATTGCTACAAAAATGTAGATTGCAAAAGTAAACTATTACAGTAACATTAATTAAAAAGCAGAGGATAATATAACGCTTCACGTGTTTCTTTTTTTGGAATTCGAGATAGACTTTTATTTATAGAATGATGTTGTGAATAAATACTTAATAGTAGGTAAGATTTTACAAGAATTTATTATTTTCACTAATTTGGCAATATTTCTGATATACAAATATCCTCTAATCAATTTGTATTAAAACATATGATGATATGCTAATGCAAACACGCTCGAGTGCACCAAAGTTGTCCACACCATGCAGGTTGCATTTATGGAATAACCAGTCCACAGAGAAAGATTTAAATATGATTTATTTACATTGGTACTTTTAAAGTATTTATTCTACTTCAGAAGTAAGTGATGTATAATAAAACATAATTCAATGTAATAAAAATAATTTTAATATTATTTTTATTATAATGCCATTCCACCAAGTATTGACAGTGAACACCTTAAAAGTGAACAATTCAATGTACTTACTTATTCAGTGACTCAGCGAAAATATTGGGTGTGGTTTTTCTCAGCAAGTGGCTATCACTCCATCTATTTGAAATGCTCCCTTCATGGTGAATCTGGACTTAATCATAATAGAAAGTTGTAGTACAAGTTGTGCTATTTTTATAAGAATGGTTACTCACCGAGAGTTGGTAAAGATCATATTTTCTGTCTCTTTTCAAATTTACCATTCCTCACCTTACTCCTGCTAAAAATGCAGTAAATTATTTAGCAGTGACTCTATCTTGAAGAGCTCATAGACAGTCTAAGTCTATGTTGAAAGTGCATTTTTATTGAAACTATTGAATCGGTACTGTTCTTTCGAAATATAACTTTTACCATCTCTAAATAGGAATATCATTTTCACTATCTACATACGGTAAGATTATAAAATATAATTTATATTTATAAATCTCGATTGTATTTGGTTTCTTATTTTGATAAATGTTTGAATATTTCGGAAATATTACCAAACAAGTGATTTTATAGTATAGTTTTATGTATATAAAAAAAGTTTGTTAAATTATTATTACAAAATAAAATTAAATCAATATTTACATTGAAAATGTTTGACATATTTATTGAAATAATTAACACTCCACTCTGTTTTTTGCAGCTCAATAAAAAATGATTAAAATTACTGAAATTGGACCCTTTTAGAACATAAAAATTCAAAGATTACATGTGACAAATACAGTATTGTTTTAGACAGTGGCGGATTAAGCAGTTGGGAGGCCCGAGGCGCAATTAAATTTGGAGGCCCTTTTTTTCGAATTACTAAAACATAATTTAAAATATTATATGGGTTTTGTAGAATATATTTTATTTTGGGGGCCCTCAGATTGGAGGCCCCAAGCACGCGCCTCTTGCGCTTATGGGTTAATCCGCCATTAGTTTTAGACCATTTTATGACATTTTACAAAAACCTAAATTTTACCTCTGAATGAACTTACATCAATAAAAAAAACAAATGAATCATCCAAGCATTGGAAGGAAAATGATTTTTTTTCTTAAGTCAACATATGTATGTTTTACATATCTACTGAAGAGAATGATACTGCTTGAAGATCTTGACAGCGCTCCTCTGTCGTCAAAGAGTACAGATTGTTAACTGAAAACACATGTGCAATAGAAATTGTATTTTAAAACAACCAAAAACCATCCAAATATTATTTGTTGTTATTGAAAACAAATATATATTATGATTTTAATGACATTTATATAAAACTATAGTTCACAATCTACGTTAAACAGAATTATTCATCAAGAGTAACCCTTTAAGAAGCATCACTGCAACCATACGAGTGTCGCATTGTATATTATCTATGGCCATTTAAAATATATTTTTATTATTTGTTTCGTGTAATTAAAATCATTTTGGGTTAATATTAGAATTTGTTTTCTAACAACTTTATTGCAATTCATCTGTAGGCATGTGGTTCTTATTTGCCATTGATTCCATGAAGGAAATATAGAAATGGAATTTTGGCGGACTCCAAGTGTGAAATGAATGCCAGAATTGGAAGTAAGAGCTTCAGGCTATTTTTTTGTTGAGTTATAATTTAATAAATTTATGTTAATGTGAAGGTCAAAAATACTTACATTGAAAAAAATAAAGCCAATAGTTTACTTAGATTATAAAGTATTGTCAACTTCCTTCAAATCGTAAAAGTGTGTTAAAGCTTGTCATGGATTATTTTGACAAAAAACTTCACAAACTAAGCTAAAAACAACGCCACGATTTAAATCTTTATTGAAACTTTGATAATCGCGTTAAAATCACACATTAATACGAAGAAGACTGATAAATTATGCGAAATACGAAATATTTTTCCCTACTACGCCTCCATTATTCGATATGGCCGCGGCCAATTACTTATACGCATATAACATAAATTATGCCGAAGGCAATTCGTTACGGGTGCTGGCCGTGCGTGGCTGGAGGCGGCGGATGGGGCTTATAAAAAGGTTCAGTGTTTGATCTGTATGAACAATGTTCGGTCATAATTACTTCGGTCCGGGTAATAGTGTGGATAAATTTAAAAATCCGTTTGACGACGAAGATATTATCGCACTTATATACGATTGGAATTATGTATTATCAAATTCTGAAAAGGATATACAAGCTGTTGACGATTTTATAGATAATTGGCAAAATAATCATAAGTTATCATTCTCTTATTGGAGGTGTTTCGTTATTTGTTAAAAACAAATTAGAAGATGTGATTGGTGTCCAATATCCATCTATGGACAAAACTACTCATCGTGGTCATAAACAATGTGCAAATCGCATGCATGCATATGCATCATTGTATAAAGATTATAAAAGAAAGAATCCTGGTGGTGATGATTGGAATTCATTTCGCAAGCGCCACGCCTCTGAACGGACTTCAACTACCAGTGAACAACCTACCATTCCATCTGATCTTGACATTAGCGATATTGATTGGGATAGTATGGCTAATCAAATCAATAATCCAGATATTTGTAATGATGCTCCCATGGATGCGGTCCAAAGCACCGGAATTGCGTGTAGAAGTGGAGGATCCAGCTCAGAAAGTGCTCCTTTAACATGCAGTATGGATAAAATTCCAGAAGTTCAGTTTTTAGCATATACTAAACATCGTACTCAATTTTCCTGGGGTTATACTCTACAAGAAATTGCCGAAAATGAAAAAACTTTAACTACTACGCTGATGGCTTTAATCCCTGTTGATTTCTTACCATTTTATTTAACAACTGCTGAATATTTGGATTTAAATGCTGGTTCGTGGGTAGAAGAAGTAACATGTCAGGTCAAGTTTGTAGGAATACAAACAAGTTATGATGTTGGTACAACATTGACAGGACAAGCTAATTCCGAACACGTAAGTGTTGTTTTAAGTGCCATTGGATTGAATTTATATACTAGTAAAAACACAATATTCCTTTGTACTTCATTCCACTTTATTTAATATGTCAGAACCAGTTTCGCTCATTACGAGCATCATCAACTGATAAGAAATATAATTTAACAATGCTATTTATACAAAAATGAACAGTTATAAACAAAAATTGGCATTGAAAAGAAATTACCAATTACATTAAGTGATTCTAAAATAGCACAAAATTAAAATGTTTTAACACATCTAACATTAATTTTGTGCTAATTAATGTAATTAATGTACGAAAAGGCAATATGAAAAACAATATTGCTCAACCACAAGTTCATGCGGATGCCTCCGGAAAGCCTCAATCCTGCCTGCCTTTTCTTTCGACTGGTGGGATTCCGGCGTCCCGGACGTCCGTCGGGTACTATCCATAGAATGTACTCGGCGGAACTGAGGGATGCTGGCATATCATGGGAGGAAGCAAAGCAATTGGCGGGAGACAGGGAAACATGGAGGTGCCACGTGGCGGCCATATGCTCCACATAGGGAGCGAACATAGCCAAAGAAGAAGAAAGAATCAGCATGAGTCGTAATCCGGGACATTTGGTCGTCCCGAAAGGTTTGTTCAGGATACCGGGACACGAGACTCAACACCGGTGACAGTCCCGGTTAATCGGGACGCCTGGCAACCCTACATAATTGTCCCTTTCATTACTTGACGCAAACTGTACTATTGTGAATATCTTCGTCTTGAACTGCAAGTTCCTCCGTCTTATCACTGAACGGATTAATTCCTGGAGTCGTGTTACTAGAACAGGGATGCTCATCTCGTCCGTCAAAATCACTGAATTCTCTTTGTCTGAAAGCAGGTAGTTGTCCAATATCTGCTATCTGAGTCTCTGGCTGGCTAATTACTCATTTGAATCGATTTCTTCCATGATCTTGGGTTGTTAGTGTCAAAGCCATATACATATAACAAAATGGTAAATTTGTCATACTTCACCACACGGACTAAAACGGCGAAAATTATTTTTTGAGAGCTTGATAATCGCGTTAAAACCACACATTATTACGAAGAAAACTGATAAATTATACGAAATATTTCGTATTTTGTATAATTTATTAGTGTTCTTCGTAATAATGTGTGGTTTTAACGCGATTTATCGATGCTTCAATAAATATTTTAAATCGTGGCGTTGTTTTCAGCATAGTTTGCCGCAATAGTCCGTGTGTAAGTAAAGGATAATTTAAAAAGTATGGCGGTGTACAGTGAGAATATGTCATATTTAGGATAATTTATTTATCGTGTTCTTCATATTAATGTGTGATTTTAACGCGATTTATCAATGCTTCAATAAATATTTTAAATCGTGGCGTTGTTTTCAGCTTAGTTTGTGAAGTTTTTTGCCGCAATAGTCCGTGTGATAAAGTATGACAAATTTACCTATAACAAAATTAGATTAAAATTTAAGAGTAAATAAAAAATACTAAAAAAGAGGAAAATGGGTAGATGACACGACAAAATAACAAAGTTCTATGTAAATTTATCACAGAAAAGATGAACATATTAAAACCATATTAATAATCGTAATAAAATTTATAAATAGAATATAGAGCAATTAAAATGTCACTTTGACAGTTATCAGAGACAATCTGTTACGGTATATTACACTGACCATAGATTTTTTAATGCTTCAACCAGGCACTTCTTGTGTGACATTTCTTGTGTAATACTTAAGCAATGGTATGAAATACAAACATCAAAAATTGCCCATTGTTTAGGTTTATTTACACGAATATATCAATACTATCTTCATTGCTTAACTCGTAGTAAAAATTACGGTAATAGATGAGCCATTTAAATAACAAACCGTCTATGGTAACACTAGTATGTCGTGAGCGAGATAAGTACGTATCTTCGATTCGTAATATTATTTAAAAATGATACACGTGCGGGCAATATTCTCATTAGTTCAAGGTCCCCCTTTCGGTAGTGGCGAGTTGTTATTGTTGCATGTAAACAATCTAGTTATTCAAATTATGCGCTGTGTTGTGTGATATATATTTCGAGTGATATGGAAAGTTGACAAGACACGCCTACTGAAATGAACGTAAATTGCAAGTTTTACGAAGGCTGCGGACAAGAAGGTCCCATAAGATGCATTTTTCTGTGTGAATTCCATCCCACAGCTGGGCCAAAAATTACATGTCAAGTGCCTGAAGGCTACATATCGAAGGATATCTTCGATAACGTCAGTCATTATATTATTCCAAAGGTCCAGTTGCAGAGATGTACTTTGACTGTGTAAGTATTTTGTATTTATATCTTCGCTTTCCTATTCAAAATATTTTAAAAGCTCCGTCCAGAAATAACTGCTTTCGATGTGTAGAAATTCCGATCATTCTTTAAGCGACATTGTTTACGTTTTTTACTCACCAATTTTATAAATAAATAAGTGATTCGAAAACATATAAATGTATGCTATATCCAGCTTTATTTGTGTTTCGATTGTTATTATACTTACAATATTTACTCCATTGCTAACAAATATTTTATATTTATTTTCGAACATACCATATATCAAGTAAATAAAAAGTACATACGTGGGTAGCTTATATTATTTTTTTATTGTTAATGTTGAATTGAATGTATTTTTAAATTATTATTTTTGAAAGAATAATAAATTGATAGACACATTATGAAAACTTCCGCAGACTGTGTGACCCATTTCATTTTTCGTCCAATAATCACAGTGAAAACTCTCTCATATATATTTTAGGATTTAGACCAGGGATGCACAATTTGCGGCCTACAATTTTTTGTGACCCTCGAATGTTTCATTTTAAAATTTAAATATGTGTAGTGATCACATATTTTTCTAAGTAAATCATTGAATTTAACAAATTTGAGAAGTTCTTTCTTTGATGAAGCAGAATAAATTTGAATTCTTAATGCTTCAAATTATAAAGAATTAGTTTGAAATTTAAAAAGAAAATGTTCATATTAACTTTTGAATTAATAATACAACATGTTTACTTAAATATTTCACAACAAAAGCATTGTTTGTAAATAAACACACCTAATTCTCTTTTCGCACGGTTTTGAAATAGCACAGTCAAACCATTCTTGCATTCATCTATTTTATCTTCATGTTATATTTACATTGCTGTTTTATTTTTAAATATTCGACTTTAAATTTCATTTTTCTTTGCTACCTGAAACCAACATAATTTGTTTTTATGCAGCCTGCTAGAAGAAAAAGGTTGTGCATGCCTGATTTAGACCTGTTACGAAAATTCTATTATTTCAGATGCATGTTAATTGTAAATAACATCGTCATTTATTAAAATATTATATTATATTAATATTTTGCAAAATAATACTGCACAATATAATGCATAAAGTTCACTTAAATCCAACTGTGTTAAACATTAAATCAGAATATGTGATCTAGTGGTAAGAACATTCCCCTAGCATACAGATATGTCTGGATTCGATTCCTGACAAAGCTGTTATCGAATTTATTTTTTTTCAATTTGAATATGAGACATTGAGCAGGGTGTATGTGATGTCATTTCTCCTTGGGTTGACCTCGAGCAAATTTACAAAAAAAGTTTCATTTGAGTTGATTTTAAATATTTGGTGCCTTAGCTCTTGAATATTAAATTATACTATAAATATTTAAATTCTTAATTTCAGAACTCAGTTTTTTTTTTACTTATTAACGAATTTGTGCTCTGCAAAAATTTTCTTTGTGATTTTGAAAAATCAAAGCTACAACGTGCCTTATAAATGAGAAAGTAAAGAAGAAATAGCATTCAAAATGTAATAACAACTCGCTATGACCACTAATTAAATTGATTAAAACTGGCAATGATGCGGTTACATTATCACCAAAAAAAAAACACTCATTTGAGTAACTAATGACATGGACAATTCAAAAAAATCATATTTATAGATGACGTGCCCAACAGCAAAAAAATATTTTAGCATATTTCTCGCACATATCTAAAGCACAGCTACCTTACTTAGAGTATGAAAGTCTTATAGCATATATTCTACCAAATCCAATAATTTTGGATTTACACTTGGGTATGAATTTTTTTTTGTCAAATATAATAAATTGAGTGATACTTTCCCCACAAAGTCGCTCTCAATGTTGAGCATAAAGACTCCTAATGGAGGATCTCTGCAAAAGTATTTTTGAAAGAAAACTGGTTGTTATTTGGTGGCTCATCCTCTCTAATTTGAACAGAGTAACAATGACAGATGACTCTAGCAAACGACTATAGTTATCAATTGTCTTATGCTTAAAACATAAATCAAGTTATAAGATTGTCCACGAGGATACAACTTTGTACAAGACAAACGCCCAGTGGCACTGACCACACATGAACGACAAAACAGCAAAACTGCATCTTTTTTTTAAACACTGATATGTTGCTGGCCCTTAAAGAACCAAGTGAAAAAATATGTTTTAACACTTACCACCCTTTGATGGGCGGTAAAAACACAGGACATATATTTAAAAAACATGTTTTTCACTTGGTTCCTAAAGGGCTAGCAACATATCGGAAGTATTTTTAGCACTCGGTTTACATAAACGAATGCTCTGAAATTACTCCGGTTTACCATCCATTTTACCAACTGAAAATTCACAATTTAACAACAGAAAGGTGTTATATTACATTCAGATATCAATTACTCAAAATGACACCATTAATGCGCAAATCATTGCTATTATTACTTTACTAGAACTCACTTTTAAAACTTCTAAAATTCAAAATTGCATCATCTTGTTTTGTGGTTGGCAGATATATGCGCCAAAAACTTTTCGAATTTAATGCTTACAAAACTGATTCTCACTTCAAACAAGTTGTGAACAATTTTTATCCCTTTTTTTGTCCCTGTGAGGAATACTTATTTTAAATCTTCGTAACTTGGCATAATATTTTATTTTGTGTAAACATGTACCATCGCAAGCCAGAACTATAAATTATCGTTCTATTTTCCTTATCACTGCCAAGTACAATAGTAATGTGATAAACGACTGTTGATTTTTGATCATTTGTCACTACCCCAAAACTCTACATATTGCAGAACTCTCTTAAGCAAAGATTAACTCTTTGACGAGTATCATGTAGTCTAATTAACAGCTTAACGACCGCGGACGCGTATTTGAGTGTTTTAAAAACAAAGGTTGCTGGCCGGCGGACTCATATATGCGTATAGGCGAAGTATCTGGAAGCTAAGAAAATTAAATTTGTTAAAGATATCTCAATTGGTTTACAAATTATAGTGAATTTAGTATTACAATTTTTGCGAAAATTTCGCAAAATTCTGTAAAAAAAAACCTACGGTCGTTAAGCTGTTAATATCAATTGTCATTCTCATGATTTTTATTGAATTGTCATTATTTCTTCATATGTGGCTGAAAAAACATATATATCTAGAATTTTGTTGCAAATAAACAAAAGATTTTTTTTGAAAATGTTAATATTTGCAAACAAATCGGTAACCATATAATATTGAGCGTAAAATTTCATTTCGGGTCGATTTCTTTCCTTGAATCAACGACAATAGAGCGTCACATGTACACAGATGCGAGCAAAAATGATCTAGGCCCAAATTTGAAGTAAAAGCTTCACTAAAATTATTTAAAAGTAATAATAGATTAGTTTACCTTACACTTTTAACTATGCATTTCATATTTCAAAAACATTTATTTACTGCTTAAAATAATAATTAATATTCTCAGATTGATTTGTATCTAATAATTTATTTTTGTGTGTAAGAACAGTACAAATAATCAAAATAATAAGAAATAAACCTAATTTAGTAAAAATTAACTCACTCTTCAAACGGTTAAGCATTTCTATGGGTACCTACTCCTGAAAAACACAATATTATTTATGATTGTTGCCCACGGCAACGTCCTGTTGGGAAGACCTATGTTTTTTTCTCCTGATTTACATGTAGAGCTTTTCATACCAACTACAAATCAACAAATGAATTACACCAGAATATTAAAAAATAACATTAGCAGTGTCCCACAAACAGTGCAAATACTCTTCTATTTATTATTTGAGCATTTTAGTTTCACATTTAATCAATGCACCCTGGATTGTTTTTATTCTTTGATGCTCCAACTTTATTGCTATGTTTTCTGACACGGCGAAGGACATACTATAGCTATATCTTCTATTATTTTTTTGATAAAAATGTAACACATTATAACATAGTTTTTTTAATTAATCCTTCTAAAAAATTGTCTTATAAAATCCAATCTATTCAATCATTTCATCGTTAAAATAAAGTCTGTTGTATCATTTTTGCATTTACTTCATCGACCTTTAAAAATACAATACTTCAAGAGGCAGAGAATATAATTTCTTATATGGATAAAACCATGATACGTTCCAATGTTAAGCAGAATAAAATAATAATTGTACGCTTGAGTATTGTTTTATTTTACCATATTTGTGTCTACCCTCCGGGCATCATGAGTTTGAATCCCTTTATAGACACTTCCTCTTCTTAATGTCCTGTTTGTCTATAATCCTTCAGGCAATTTTGCCTAAAATAGATTTTGAATAGTTACTGATTCATAAGCAATGATAAACAAATAAATAAATGTAAAAATTGATCTTTCGTTTTGAAATACATTTCTGGTGACATTCTTAGCAAATAATATTGAAACCAGTGGTA
Source organism: Himalopsyche anomala (assembly GCA_031772345.1). Lineage (NCBI taxonomy): Eukaryota > Metazoa > Arthropoda > Insecta > Trichoptera > Rhyacophilidae > Himalopsyche > Himalopsyche anomala. The sequence goes on from CM062835.1 coordinate 24,476,269, forward strand.
ATCATTTTTTTTTATTTATAGTAATTACTCACAGACTGGTGTTTATCGGTGCTATATGGTAACACTAAAAATCTCTAACCGTAGTATCGAATATTTTAAATATCATTTAGATAATATAGCTTCATAAAAATAACTCCTTATATTTTTAATCAAATTCGAAAATTCTACTGTATTTTTTAGTCAACAGTTTTTTTTGGTTAAAAAACACAATAAAAAGTATAAATTACTAAAACTTTAATCTAATCTTTATAAGAAATCAAGTTATATGAATGAAATCGGTGAATGACATCAAAACAAGCATTTTTTTGGCATGCTGTGTATGTCATTCGGATTTGAAAGGTAAAATATTCTTTATCTCTCGAAATCTGAACTATACGTTTTGTTATTTTTAGTAAAATTGTATTTTATCATATCAAAGAGTGAACTCAAAAAAGAAATACATGCTTTTTCGAACTCAGTTCATATTAATCTTTATGTTCTTAAAATTAATATAAATGCTCTTCATTTGTTTTGATTGGCCTTCTGTAATCATTTTCTTATCAGCCGTGTATCAAATATGATAATTATTATTGTTCATCGTGTCGTAATCACCAAATGGATAAAGCAAACTCCTATGTTTACATTCTATTTAATTCTCCTTTTTGTCTGTATTTGCTTAGCGAAATTTTTATCTACATAATTGACATCAGGTGTGGTAAACCTGCGGGTTACACAGTTGTATGCGATTATAACCAAACGCTCACAGTCTACCAGTTCTGCTTTACCTAAACCAGTGCTTTTTTGATAGATTTTGTTTTTAGGATTAATTTATGGTAAAATTTTATGTATTTATCTCGATTTTTCGATTTCTGTTCGAATGCATGGCTGTTTGTGATGTCTGAAAATTCTCTCCACCATTCCAATCCTAAAATAACAGGGTGTTGCAAGAGTGATAAGCCAACTGCTAGTCCTATACTTCTATAATCAAGTCGGTCCGACCAGCTGTTTGACCCACAGGCCACTCCGACTTGGTAGCTACAAGGGCAAACTACTTAGCATTTACAAAATTGGCAGTGTCATATGAAGAAAGAGTAGATTTACACTTATAATACATCTGAACATTTTTTATAGGGCAATTTTTCACACACTTAAGTGCAAGCCACCAAGTATTGGTTAATTTTTCACAGAACAATCCTAGCACAAAACTAAACGACGCATAACGTTTGTTACGCCACAGGAAATGTCTGTTGAACATAGATGTATGGCGGATGGTGGAGTGAATTGCGCAGTCCTATCCTTTCTACACCTACTACTCTCCCCGAAAAATAGAGGTTGAGCGACTGAGTAAAAAACATTTCCTGTTGAGATACCTCCATTAGGAAGCCATTTGCTTCACATTGAGAGCAGACATTGATAAAAAATACAATAATATGAAAACTGCATGTCAGAGAACAACATTCAACCATATATACCAACAGTAAGGAAAGATGTCTGAAATATTTGTTGTATATTACTTTGAAATTTGCCATAAATATTTTCCTCAGATATAATAAATTAAATTTATTTTAAGAACTGTTTTTTTTATAAAAGATTTGCAAAGTACCTCACTGGTACTTACGAGGCTACGGCGATCGGACGTTCGTGACTAGGAGTTCAGTCAGATCAGCATTTCGGCAAACGTTTCTCGACTTATATCAGTCATGTATTTGTGGGTATTTTGTTAGACGTTTGACGGTCGCAAATACAACGTCAAGGAAAATGCGCAAACGATTTTGTCTATTCTGTATACGTTTAGGGATGAATTGGAATTGATGTACTGGCACCTTTTTTTACAAAAAAATCCTTGACCATTGCCAATCATGGCACCTGACAAAAAATAGATACTTTGTAAAGATAGATACTGATATTTATGTTGAAGGTGATACGGTTTGATTTAGGAATTCGAATATAAGCGAATTGACCGGACAGTCAGCTGTTAATGATACTCAAACAAGAAGAGACAGCTGAGTTACATGCTACAGATGCCTTCATAGAGTATTATAACCAACCAGGCATACTGTGTGCCTCGTTATTACTTTATATTATATATGCCTCATATACACAGAACAGATATAGCCGAAGAAGAGAATGGTAAACTCTTTTCATAACTACATTGTTTATATGGCCCCCAATGCCAAAAATGTCTGCAAAGACCGGTAATAATGATAAAACAATTTCAGCTCTACTAATGTGCAATTTCTATACAAAACACATACGCTTAATTCCGTTCGTAATATTGAATCTAAATTGCTAATTTATCGGCGGGCTGAATAATAATCTTCCTAACAAGTCTTCATTGTGCTAACAGTCGATTTATTGATTACATTCAATGGTATATATTTAAGCCCAATTAATGTGTCCAAAAACATTATGAAATTAATACTACAAACTAATGAATCGCAAAGCGTTTAACGACTGAATATAATTAATTATAAAATTTTCAGTGATTTTTTTTCCTTTTCAAGTTATGTTTTAAAATTGTCTATATTACTTCTTTATTGATTTAATATCCGTGCAATATAAATTTCCCTACAGTTATTTTACAAATCGTTTCTACGAGAAAAACAAAAAAGAAGTGTGAATAGGATATTAAGTGTTTAGATTAATTTCAATTGTTCGACCTGTTGGTTACTATATTTTTTTTCATCCATGTCCGCTCCCAATGTGGAGCATATATACTCCTCTAATAGAGTTTACCGCAACATAAGTATTTCTGCGAGAACTGCTTGTTAATCAGTAGCTTAACCTGTTTTCTCAAAAAGAGTAGGGATAGAAGGATAAGACTAAGACAGGACTAGTGGTTAGCTAATCGCTCTCGCTATCCTCATTTTTAATATTGGATTGGTGAGAGGACATTCAAGACATCACACACATCCATTAATGGATTCAAAAATCAATCTATAAAAGATGACTTGGATTTGATTCCGTGATCTCTGTTCTTAGCCAACAACGTTGACTATTCGACCACTCACTTGGTAACTTATTTTAAGATTACATGAGTATGAATGTATGTACCACAAATATTCATCCCATTTCGCAAACCGAATGCCCATCCATACGGAATTCATTTGATTAGTAGACGAGGCAAGCAGGATTCAAGCTTCCTTGGAGCATCAGCAGCACATCTTCAAGCCAGATTTGTTTCTCTTTTATTTTTGACTTAATTAGGGCTCGGTTAGTCTGCTCTCCTATCTCCATATTCCTACCATATCCCTAGTATTCACTGAAGATATCTGTTTTCAAAGCAAAGTTTACGATAACTCTGTTTTGTCATTTTTAGATTTAGTTACTGCAGCTAGCTTACTACTCTCTTCGAAAAACCGGAGTTGAGCTACTGATTAACAAGCAGTTTTCCTTGAGGTAAACTCCATCAAGAATCCATACGCTCATTGGGAGCGGTCATGGCTTCAAAAAAATATCTGTCATGAGAAAGTACAAAAATATTCAATCATTACTTACGTGTTGATTGTTTTATGAAAATCTAATTCACAATATTGAAAACAATTGTAAAATCAAACCATGTAAATACTACATTGTAAAATTGGTCCTCTGTTGCTGTTAATCTGAATGTTGAAAGTGCATGTTTACTTATGTTTATGAATTTTCCACTGTTTATCTACGAACAATCAAATCTACATCAACATAAAAAAAACAAACACTGTCGAGTGTTAGATAATCTCGAGTTATGGCATAGTTGTGCACGACTGGCGTGTACTTTTTATCAAATATAGGTAGTGCTAACTCTTAAGTAAATATTTGTGAACAAATTTAAAATGTCCATCGAGATATCAAAGTTTGCTCGGCCACTAATCCGTAGCCAAATTAAATATTTAGATGATTTTTTTTACTTATCATTCGGATGGAGTGGAATATTCCCATGCAGATTATATGGAAAATGAGTATGTGTGATTATATAATGATGGGATGGTGTGTGTGTGTGGATCAGCGTTTCTTAAATAGTACTGCATGAAGAAAAGCTAGAGATGTCGCAAAAAGTAATACACAATATATATATATATATACGTAAATCTGCATTTATTCTATATAGAAGAAGAAGAAATAGAAGATTTTTAAATCGATTTACTTATTTCTGTCCGAAGGCATGGATATGTATGTTATGTCTTGAATTCCCTTTCACCAGTCCAATATTTCACACTTTCGTAAGTTGCGATTTTCGATCATAGCAAAATAGTTTCTTAACATTAAATATCGGCTGTGGAAAGGAAAAAGCACGTAACCCACAGTTTTTTTCGATAATCACAATGTATCAAACTTGATACGCGTTCTATCAATAGGATTTAAGCTGCAAATGCCGAATTAGTATCTAAATTTAGCTTTTAAGTTTGAAAAAAAAAAGCTTGTGAAAATTGAAACTAAGAAAAAAGTTTGAAAAAAAAGGTTTTTCTTAGACAATTTCTTTAATTAATATTAGAATATGTCAATCAAACACCAGTTTAGAAGTCTCCATGCACTTCAAGGTAGTGTAAATTTCATAATTTGTATATGGCCCAAAATCATCAAAACACGTTTTTTGTGCCTCCCGTAAAATTTGATATGTGTGGGTTACGTCCTTATTCCTTTCCACAGTCAATATAATAAAGATAGATTGTGATTAAACGATAGTTCGTTTAGTTACCAGTGAAACCTCATCATCTTTCTTACTTAGACTAAAGACTTAATATACAAGAAGAGTGCATACCTGAATTAAATGAAAAAACCTATAGTTGAAAATGTGTTACTTTAGTTTAATTAATTTTGAAATGTTTTTTTAATGTAATTTGGTATTCTGTGTTGATGTACCCCATGTAAAAGGTTTCCCCGACTTAATATACTTGAGAAACGCTAATGTAGACACTCATTATGGATATACATTTTTTTCTCTTTAGTTGCCTTGCAAAGAACCGAGGGATGGGCAGTAGCGGGTTTTACATACCTTCGATTACGGATAATTGTGATGATTGATGGCATGACAGTTTTGAAGTGCTAGCTATTAAAATTGTTTATAATTATCTTATGTTTTAATTACACTCCATACTAAACAATGGAAATTAGTATCTAATTAATGGATAATCAATTTTGGATTTTATTTGTTTAAAGATGCCATTTTTGAGATAATTTTTGACTTATCTTCTTTTGTAGACATTAAGGGTGCATTGTATGATATGATTTATCAGTGAGAGAAACTTCAAAGTTCAATAGAGTTTATTTATAATGTTATACGAGTGCTCCGATAGAAAAACCTGATATGTAAACTTTTTTTAATTTTGCCAGAAAACTGTTTTAAATTTTAAGATTAAATGTTGATTGGGTATTCAAGTTTCATATTTTTTATTTAAAAATATGTCCACTCCTAATGTGGAGCATATGGAGATATCTCAACAGAAGTTTTTTTTCTTTGTGAACTGCTTGTTAATTAGTTTCTCAACCTCTCTTTTATTCGAAGAGAATATGGATAGAAAGGATAGGGCTAACACAGGACTAGCCTTTAACTTATTTTAGGATCGGAATGGTGGGGGGTTGGGGAGTTTTTAGACATCATAAACGTCCATGCCTTCAAACAGAAATTGATTAAAAAATTCTGTTCCTACTCCGATTCGAACCCGGTGAGGTCCGGCATGGCAGCCAACGACTTTGACCACCGTGCCATGGACCCAGCAAAACCCCGGAAAGTTTCATTTATCCGCGCTTAGTTGAGGTATCAGGTTTTGCCGTCTGACTGCTAGTAGTTTTCTTGTCTCATATTTCTTCAATTCTCGTGAAAAACAACTCTATTATGAATCCATATGCTGCCGCATTGGTAGCGGACATGGGTTTAAAAAAAATGAACACTCCACATTGTAATCGGTGTACACCAATAAAAAACTTTTTTTTTTAAATAACATTGTTTCCACGGCAAAATTTGTCATCGTTCAATAGAAGGAAGCCAAAAAAACAAATTTTAATGCTTTTATTAAATATCATCGTGTGAGTTGTAAAGAAACTAAGAAAAGTCTTTATTTATACTTTAATTACTCATAACTATTCTAAAATTCTTATCGTAGAGCTTATCATATTGACTGCTCTGCTTGTACGTAGTAAAAACCTAATGTTTCTTTAGAGACCAGTGTATCTTAAAATAGATATAACTGAATAAAATACAAACAAGAACACTAGCACATACCATCAGGTCAGTACTTCTACGAAATTCGAATGATATTTTGGATGCGCTAGTGTGTATCGGTGTATATCAATGTAAAAAGGTAACATTTTACATCAGAATTTTTAGCGCGTTTTCATATTTTCAAATGAAAGCATTTTGCCAGCTGATGTAGAATATCATTTCTAATACAATGGCACTCAAACATTAAGATTCATTTTTACATTTAAATTCTTGTATGTAATTCACTTTTCTTTTTTCTTTTGCTCCATCCAGGACGGTGCTAAACTCGAAGATATTGGGATTCCCGGTCCGGATAGATAACAAGAAGTATGCCAGGAACGCTTTTTACTTCAACCTATGTTTCGTCTGCGATGCATGGGCGAGGACCGTTCACTATGAACCTGTTGTCAAGAAGCTCACCGAGTACTTGGTAAGTTCATAAGCGCTTTTTTTTATTATGATTTACCCTATAAGTCTTGTGCTTTTCTATGACTTTTGCGGAAGTCTAGTTCAGACATTATATAGAGACATTAACCCTTCCAATTCTAACTTCCAAGAGATTCGCCAAAATATGTGTGAAAAATATCAAGAGGTTTTTTTGTCAGCTTCTAATGTGTCAGGAAAAAGATCATATCTGATCCCTTTTTTAACTGAGTCGAAAAAAAAATGTTACTTTGTCCCCCACTCTCAGTTTTTCAGAGAGTAATCCATCACACAATTGTGGATCTCAATTTCAAAACCTACCTAAAGACCATTTTTGATTTTTTACAAATTTTAATGCCAACTTGTTCTCTATTTCAATATCTATACAATCAATAAATTTACGATTTCAAAACCTCTCTAAATACAGAGAAAACGCTTTTTTAAAAACGCGTTCAGTCTCAAAACCTACTTGTGTCCAAAAAGCTCTCAGCAGTTTTTTGCACTGCCAACAATTTTGATTTTTGGAATTAGGTTGGTTTTGAAACTAAGGCGCTCAATTTCACAGCAGCATTCATTTAATTGATTTCTGTTTGAAGGCGTGGATGTTTGTGATGTCTAAAAATTCCCTCCCACTCTTCTAATCATAAAATAACGGGGTAGAATGGGAGCGATTAGATAACTACTAGTCCTGTCTTAATTATATCCTTCCTATCCCTACTTTTCTCAAAAATATGATAGGGTGAGCAACTTTCTCTCGTAAGATAGGTTGAGTTTTTTGTAGAAAAACCTCTATTAGGAGGCTATATGCTCCACACTGAGAACGGACATGTAGTTAGCTAGTCACCTTTGCTGTAACCGTATAGACAAATCATCTATGAATCGATTTGATCTTGAGGACACCGCAACTGATAAAGATGAACCACCGCATCCAAGAGTATTGGACTCACCTCCAACACTGGCTGAAATATGATCCATAAAAAGTGTCGAATAAGTATATATCTATGGCTTTAAATAATCGTTTAAAATAATTTGAATGAATATCAAAATAATTAATTATAATTAATTCAACAAAAAGAAACCTGTTATTTATTGAACGGCATTTAAAAAATCTTGCAATCAATGATTTATATTATACATAAATTTAACTAACTTCCATATCGCAGATACAGACTTTTGGCAGCAACCTAACGATATAATTGTTTGTAATAATCTAGAATAATATTTTAATCTATATTATGACAAATGTATTACCCAATTAATGATATCGCTTCAATTTAATTTTATTTCATTTTTTTGTTTTTCTATATTTATTTTAATTTGTCGCAATATAAAGATTTCTCAGACAAATGTTTTGCAGCACAGAAAGGTTATTAACCGCTGGCCACATAACTAATACAGCTCATTAATGTATTATGCAAATAGCGTTATTTGATTCAGAATGAAAAACAATAATGATAATATGACAATATTTTTTTAACATAAATGGGCGCCTACAAATGGTAAAAAAATTTACATTATTTTTATGTCCCGACCACCACTAGCTTTAATAGTTTTGTTTTGCTGATAATACATTTTTTTTTTGTTTGTTAAAAATAACACTGTTGCCACATAAGACCATAAAAGATCTGAATAATACATTAATTTTATATCACCGTCGTTGTCATGGTAACACCAGTGCTATAATTGTAAACATTTTGTAGTATATCGTATACAATATAATATATTCTGTATTGTACTTTCCTGCACTGTGGATGAGAAAAAAAATAAACAAAATGGTAGTGAAAGATGGAGATTAAATCATATTTAATAGTTTTATGGAATTAATAAAAAGATGCTTCATTGGAAATAATATTTTCCAAAAAAAAAAAAAAAATGGGCTTAGATTGGGCTGGGACGGTACTATTGCCATGGATTAACTCAGTGTGTGCATTTATCAGGTCCTCTGGCGCAGTGGTTAGCGTTGTGGGATTCCGTGTTGGACTTTGACTGGAGTTCGACTCCCAGTACAAGCATCATTTTTTCGATTGACTTATTGATTTCTGTTCAAAGGCATGGGTGCTTGTAATGTCTAAAAATTCCTTCCCACCCTTTCTGATTTTTTAATAACTTGGTGTAGTGAGAGCGATTAGTTAACCTCTAGTCCTGTCCTAGCCTTATCCTTCTATCCCTACTACTCTCTTTGAATAAGAGAGGTTGAGCGACAGTTATCGTAGCAAAACTTCTCTTGAGATACCTCCACATTGAGAGAGACAAAGATTTAAAACAAAAATGCGTTTATTATATAAGTTTGGCAAAAACATCAATTTCCTTTATCGATAATAATCAGTACAGTGGAACCCCGATCTACCGTTCTCGCATTGTTCGTTTTCCCGCATGGATCGTTCATTTTTCATAGTCCCGGCCAAACACCCATAAGAACAATGTAAAATAATCCCGCATTAACCGTTCCCCGATTTACCGTTCTCCTCGATCTATCGTTCAAATATTTTGGTCCCGTCAAAAATATTATCCCGATTGACCGTTTTCGTTGAATATTTCTCATAAATAATCTTACCTCGCATTTCGTTTCGCATTTTTTTCAGTGGAACCCCGATCTTCCGTTCTCACTATCTTCGTCTTTATGCATGGATCGTTTATTTTTTACTCGACCAAGACCCCACCCCGTAATAGCAATGTTTAGTAATTTCACGTTAATCATTTCTCGATTTACCGATTTCTTCGATCTATCATCTAAATATTATCGTCCCGTCCCAGTTACTAATCTATCCCGATTGACCATTTTTGTAGAATATTTTTTTCGCTCATAAATAATTTTACATTTCATCCGGTTGCGTAAATTTTCAAAAGTCAAAACTAAAATACCTAAATGAAGAAAACTAGAATTCTAGTTGAGAAACTGAAAATAATTAAGCCCATTGGAAAAAAATCAGGAGAAAAACGAGTCGACATAGCAAAAAGGAGTTAGTTGACTTAGAAATGTACGCGATTTTGAAGAGTGTTTGTTAAAATTTAAGTCCCAAACTGCAAATAGGCTACTTAGTTTGTATTAAACAAGTTAAAAATACATTTATTTGTTCTTTAATTAATAAATAAATGAGTTTTTTGAAAATTAAACATTTTTTGTGTTATTTGAAGATTTCCCGCATTATTCGTTCATTTATTACGATCCCTTGAAAAACGTAGAATCGAGGTTCCACTGTATTAATGCAGACATGTAAGCAGGCAATAGACCCTGTTTATTTGCGCCAGATTGGCATAAATCCATTTATGAGTGTATTACTTGCAAACCCGGCTTATTCCAAATTTGTTTTAACATGGACCATGAATGTAATTTAGTAGATAAAAACAAATTTTCAAAGTATTTTTAGAAATGTGGCTTGATAACATCCAAAATATCATTCCAAAGACTAAAAATACTTTTTAAATGTACACTTTTCAAAATGAAATTCAAGTTTCATTTTTTAACCATTTTGGAATAAGCCGTGTTTGCAACATGTAACTCATTTGTAACATGTCGAGTAGGCTTTTAAGCATCCATCATGAAAGCCAAAATCTACTATCAATATGTTATCAAATTCTTCCAGGACATTTGTGATATTATTTTATGCATTAGAAATAATAACAGAATTAAGTGATTTATGTTGCTTTGCGTGTCTCTGCTTGAACTAATATTTTGTCAAGCGATAGTATACTATCTATCACCCACACATTATTTTCAATTTTGAGTTATCTACTGATAAAACAAACTTTCGTCAGGACATTGACTGTAAATTTTTTTATAGGGAAGGGCAGTGTCACTGCTTCCCGGATGAATATTTGCATAGCACTTGACCTAGTAAAATCTTATTTTTATATAAAAACTAGATTACAATAAATAAATACTCAAAAACAGCTACAAATACAGAAGTGCCATAGTTTCAAAGCCTACCTAAATCCAAAAACAATTTTTTTTTGCAAAGCAAAAAACTACTGTGGGTTTATTGGATGTTTCCATTTGACTGAAACAGATTGAAAAGGTTTTTTTCGTCCCCTCCCTTTTGAAACACCGATTAGCAGAAGTCTTATTCTTGCATCATATTTTTCAAGAAGCTCCAGCACTAGCGCATCCTTTCACAGTTTTATTTGTAGGTTTTGAGAACACATTTCTTAAAATGCGTTTTGAAATTGAAAATTTATTGATTGTGTAGATCAGTGGCGGGGACCTTGCAGCCTTTTGATTTGTGCCAATTTTTTTAAAATTAAATCTGGATATTTTATATAATGCAATATATTCACTTTGATCAAAAAGTTGTACGCAAGCGTTTGGAAAAAGAGCGTAATCAACCCATCATATGTTCGACAGTCAAAGAAAAAGGTGGGGGGGTGTCAGCGATTTCTCTACTGCGGCCTCATGTTGAATCAGATAAATGAATGTGGCTTTTAGAAATGAAAAGGTTTCCCACCCCTGGTGTAGATATTGAAATAGAGAACAAGTTGGCATCGAAATTTGAAAAAAATCAAAAATGGTCTTTGGGTTGGTTTTGAAACTGAGATTCTCAAATGATAATTACAAATAAACGTTATATGTATATAAAATGCCCCTTATGTTTATAATGTATATGATTTCGCAGCTGTCGATGGAGATTGAAAGCGAGTGGCTGTCGAAGCAGTCGTCATCCGAAGATGCGGGTTCTCTGGGTATGCTCATGCGGCAGGTCATGCAAGATCTCAACTCTAGAAAGATGTGCACTCTTACAGGTAATGCTTTATTTATGGAAAAAAATTACTGCGGTATGCGCTCATATAAAGTATGCAATAACCGTTTTGCTATATTATGGGAAAAGCAGGTAACCTCGGGATAAATCAATCTACCGACAGACAAAAAATAAAATTCATTTTAGTTAAATAAACTGTCAACAAGTGTCATTATTTCATTTGCTTTTACAGCATCGCTGATTGCGCATACTTTTGATAGTATATTTATCATTGTTGGCAATCGTATCGTCCAAGTATTATTTAAAAAGATGAATAAAAATATTCGATACTATTCTCGGAGCTTTTTAGTGTTTCAATTTAGCGCCGGTCTGTGAGTGATAACTTCAAATAAAAAAACTTCACAACTACTTGTTTCAAAATAATTTACAAATCATTCTGCTATTCGTTGGATACAAATGTGCTGCTATTAAAAATCTATTTCAAGCATACGCGCCTGTAGGGTTAGCGGTCCAAATATTCCATGTAAGAAGTAAACATATCGACTGTGGAAAGGAAAATGGACGTAACCCACACATAGCAAATTTTACAGGAGGCATGAAAGACGTGTTTTGATGATTTTGGGTCATATGCAAAACAACCTTGAAGTGTACAGAGACTTCTAAACTGGTGTTTAATTGACATAATCTAATATTCATTTAAGAAATTGTCTAAGAAAAACCTTTTTTTCAGACTTTCTTTTTGGTTTCAATTTTCACAAGCTCAAATTTCAAACTCATCAAACAAATCATTTTTCAAACTTAAAAGCTAAATTTAGATACTAATTCGGCGTTTGCAGCTTACATCTTTTTGATGGAACGTGTATCAAGTTTATTACATTGCGATCAAATAAAATCTGTTTTGATAAAACTGTGGGCTACGTCCTTTTTCCTTTCCACAGTCGATATATAAAAATCTATTTGAAGATTACAGCTTCAAATCTCAACATAAATAATCAGAAAATGCAGATTGGAATTCGCGCTAAATAAATATTTAAAAACAAAACACTTTTTTGTACTAATTCAACATTTTTTCGTAAAGATCAACAAATGAAAATATAAATCGATATAGAACTATCTATATAACACTGTGTAAGAGTGTCGGGTCCTGTGGCGCAGCGCTTAGCGTTGTGGGTTCCGAGTCCCAGTAAGAACAGCATTTTTTTTCGATTGATTTATCGATTTCTATTTGAAGGCATGGATGTTTGTGACGTCTAAATTTCTCTACCACTTTTTCCATCGTTTAATAACTGGGCGTAGCGAAAGCAATTAGTTAACCACTAGTCCAGTCCTAGCCTAATCCTTCTATCCCTACTACTCTCTTTGGAAAAGAGATGTTGAGCGACTGACTGAAAAACAGTTCTCGTAGAAAAAATCTGTTAAAAAAAACCTCCATTAGGAGGCCATATGCTACACAGTGGGAGTGAACATGGATTTAAAAAAAAAACTACCTCATGTAAATTGGAAGTATTATTCGAATTAGCAAAACTTTTTCCAGCGACAGTAAATTTGTGGCATGTATCGCAGTCGTGTTGAAACCACAGCTCTTCAACATTAATCCCATTCAATTGAGGAATGAAAATGTCAGTAGTAATGGATCTAGAGCACTAAATAGATATCAGATATCATAGAAAAAATCTGTTGAGATTCCTCCATTAGGAGACCATATGCTCCACATTGGGAGCGGACATCGATTAAAAAAAAGAGTATTTTTTTATGGACTCAGTGTACATTGACTTTTAAATATTTCGGGCGTAATCTGCGGGGAAAAAAATGTATAGGCTGCTAAAACCGCATGCAAATATTTCCACTCACGTAAAATCACAGTACATATTAATTTAGTTACCCAAATTGCGCTTATCACAGCAGCCCAACTCGTCTACTATCTGTTATCGATTGATATTATTATTTCTGTTATATCTATTGTGAAATGTATGGCTTGGCAACAGTTAAAAGGTCTGTTTTGTATTAGCCGGAGCCCATACTTCATATTTCATTATAGTTTACATTCGATACTGCTCGTGTTACACAAAGGCAGCTTGTAAATTGGATAGATTATCTTGTTACCGACTGATTATGTCTTCTATAAATAGGTGCAGCGCCATCAATCACTCCCGGTGATGTCGAGCCCTTGCTCTTTTATTTTCGAGTGTTTCAAGTGTTATTATGTAGCCGTGTGTACACGCACTCTGCTAATAAATATTTGCTCTGTTCAATTCACTCAGGGCTGCAATCATTTAATAAAGATTACTTATTATTATTGCTATTTCTCTTTTCGTTTCGACTACTTGAACTTCCATCGAAGTGATAAATCAAATCAACTTACACAGTTTGACCTTCGAAGACACATCTGATAAAGCTTTATCTAATTACAATGTAAATTAATTGGATTGTTTATCTACTAACTTACAAATTAAATTGAATATTGGTTTAATTGTTATACTATAAACTTATACCCAAACAACCTGATGTAAATTTTTATTTTAAATGATGTTTTTTCTAGAAGTTTATTTTTCGAATTAGCTAAACTTTTTCCAGCGTCAGTAAATTTATGACTTGGTTGAAACCACAGCTCTTCAACATTAATCCCATTCAATTGGGGAATGAAAATGTCAGTAGTAATGGATCTATAGCACTCTATGGCTGGCATCATTTTTGAAAAAATATTTTTTCACGATTTGCAAGCGTTATTCTGCCGTAAATCTATTCGTGACAAAATGGCAAACCAAACTGAGCCCAAATCAGTCAGCTGTCAAATTGGATGTCGCTGGAAAAACAGATCTCTAAAAATACACCTGTTATTATACAGTCTGCTTGCGAGTGCTTATATGTTTTTAACATTAGGAAATCGCTGGTAGAATTCGACGAGTGCATTCTTGTATGTAAAGATAAAGATAAAGTCAATCCTCATGAGACAGACTCGCTCATTTCTTTGTGTAAGTGTATCCATGTACTTATGCATTAAAATAAGTTTAATTAAAATTGGTTCTTATTTTTCAAAAACCACTGCGAGAACAATGGTTTAATTTTTAAATTTCTTTCTTACTTGAGGACAAAGACTTATTAGGGTGGTTGCAGCAATGAAAATATCACTGATTTGAACCGTTCAAGAATTCTACCATTCAACGTATTCGTACACATGTCACTGGCTAAATATCTCTTTGAGTCTCGGTAATGGCATTTATAATTGTGACATAATAAAATTTTCGACATGTCTAATCAATTTTGACAGTGAACCATCATTCATTTCCGTATCGCTTACGGGCTATCAATACGGCGACACTGTTTTTTCTCATTTATTATTTTGGAAGTGAAATGGATGTTGATAATATTTTGTTTATCAGTATCTCTCGACTTGACAATGTGTTACAATAATGGATGTCATAAAAATACTTACTTTGACACTTTGCTTCAATAACAAAACACTTTTATAAATTGGTTTGACCTTAAGACGAAAAATCAATTTATCGTGTGCCATCGCACACACAGTGTGTTCAATTGGAGACTCGCTGATTGCTCACCTTGCCTTTCTTTTGAACTAGACGGTTTTTGATGTAGTACTAGTTAACCCTTCAGGCACTGATAAACTAAACCTAAAATAGATTTGGCGTAGCGGCTGATTTCTGTCCAATGAATATCAGAATGACCCGCAGATGAACAAATAATTGTAAAAACTGATTTTTCGTTTTGATAAACAATTCTGGTGACAGTCTGAGCAAATAATTTTGAAACCAGTGGTTGTAAAGTTTTTTTCATTAGAGTTTTTACTAACAGACCGGCGCTATATTGAAACGCTTATAACCTTTTAAAATATCACTTAGGTATGTATAGCTTTCATTAAGCAATGGCTGGAGCCACATTCAACTCAATGCGGACTGTCTGGGACACAGATGTACTTGATTAAAACCAAATGCCACTTATTCAACGCTTGCATTCTGCCGGTACTGCTTTACGGTTGCGAATCATGGCACCTGACGAAGACTCAGAAAAACCGTATACTGAGCTTTGAGAACAGATGCTTGCGTCGGATAATGGGGGTGAGGTGGTTTGATTTTGTGAGGAATTCAGAGATAAGGGAGCGTACAAGACAGCGTCCCGTCTCGTCAGTGGTTATGGAGAGACGTTGGAACTGGCTGGGTCATGTGCTGCGGATGCCTCCAGAAAGCCTCAATCCTGCCTGCCTTTTCTTTCGACCGGTGGGATTCCGGCATCCCGGACGTTCGTCGGGTACTATCCATAGGATGTACTCGGCGGAACTGAGGGATGCTGGCATGTCATGGGAGGAAGCAAAGCAATTGGCGGGAGACAGGGAAACATGGAGGTGCCGCGTGGCGGCCATATGCTTCACATAGGGAGCGAACATGGCCAAAGAAGAATGTATAGCTTTATAAAAATAATACTCACACATGACAAATTTTCCAGGAGGCACAAAAAAACAAATTTACTAAAGGCAAATTATGAAATATACACAAACTTCAAGTGTACGGAGCCTTATAAACTAGTGCTTAATTCGGGGTTTCGCAAACTATGTTCCTTGGTGTTCTGGTGTTCCTCGGAGCCAGACAAGGCGTTCCGCAAAAAAAAATGGAATGTTTTTATACGTATATTTTTATTTTATATGAATTACCCATTACAAAAAAATTACTGAGTGTTCAGTTAAAATTTCCGGACTTGCAAAGTTTTCCATTCCAGAATAAGTTTAGGAAACCCTGGTTTAATTGACTTAATTTGATAATAATTTATTAAATTGTTTTAAGAAAAATCATGTTTTAACTAAATTTTTTTGTTCGCAATTTTCACAAGCCCTTTGTTTTTAAAAATTCACATTCTTCTGATGGAATGTGTATCAAGTTGTATACATTGAGATTATCGAAAAAAAACTGTAGGAAATGTCGTTTTGCCTCGACGCAGTCCATTTATAAAAGGATGATATAGTGTTTAATATAGGCGCAGCAATTACTCAGATTATATGTGCATAATATCAGAAATAAAACAACAAATATTACTGCACAAACAGAAAAACAAATTAGATTAGAATATTGAATTTATTATTATCTTAATCATAGTAATTTATGTGTTGTATTCATTAGATAAGATGTTAAATACCAATAAGTGAACTTTAATGTACTATTTTGCATAATTAGTGAACATTTCGTGATCTATTTGGCATAATAAGTATCTAATCGACCTCATTACAGACAGCTAGCGTAAACTATTTAACATATCATATTTAATGCAGCAATGTCAGATTTGACCTGTTTGCTTATAATTAATGTATAGATTGAAGATTTAACGAGAAAACTTGTCGTGCATATGTGTCGGGGTCTAAGTGGCTCAGGTCGATCAATTAGAGGCCCGCCAAAGTCAATAGAGCAGTATTGATTTACTGTCTCGAATGTGAATGACGTAATTGAAATTAATTGATCAATAACTTTCATTCTGTTTACTGGCGATACTCGTTTGTGAGCCATAAAAATAAAAACAAAACTACGCTAGGTACTGATTAAATTAGATTTTATTTTATGTTTGCTTCCAGTGTGCAGCATATGGCCTCCTAATGAAGAACTGATTGTTACCTAGTTGATCAACCTCACTTTTTCAATTGAATTAGAAGAATTAGAATTAGTAGAAACTCCATTGCAATGAAGTAAAAAAAGTATTATGTACTCATTTTTAAGACGTTTTCTGTCAATACTTGGTGGAAAGGTATTTTATTCAAAAAACAAAACACTCTTTTGTACTGATTCCACATTTATTTATACGAGTTTTACATGTTTTGAAATTTCAGAAATATATTAACTTAGAAGAGATAAACACTAAATCAATTTTATTAGTCTAACATTTAAAGTATCTGTGGATAGTTATAACTATTCACAGTTCTGACGATAGCATGAAGCCAAAATAGCTAAAAACGAGAGTTTGAGCGACTGACTGACTAACAAGCAGTTCTCATAGAAAAACTTTTTTCGAGATTAACTTCAATTAGGAGTCTATTCACTCCACACGTGGACTTGTAATACTCGCAAAAAAAATATTATCTATTGGCTAACCACTTGTACTATCCTAGCTCTATGCTCTTATCCACACTCTCTTTAAAAAAAAAATAGGTTGAGTAACAAGCAATTCTCGTAAAAACTAGTCTGTTGAGATAAACTCCATTAGGAGTCCATATGCTCCACATTGGGAGCGGACATATAAAACAAAATATTTTGATATCTAAGAGCATCGCTTCTAATATTTTGCTTACTATAGACATAGCTTGCATAGACCATAATATAAAATTATTATTATAAATATAATATATAAATTGGGTTCAATATTTCACTTACAGTGATGGTAATATGTCGATTTTTTTCCATTAGAATGTTTCATGGTCAAAGACAAGGATGTTTGCGCATGCACTTGCAATTTTTTCAATCATTTTTTATCATATTGGCATTTTGTTGTTAACATTCTAAGGCACGGACGCTGCATAAAACAACTACAAAAAAAACTTGACATATTTATTTACTTGTACTGTATTTCGTCGGTTGTAAAACGCATTTTTTTCTATTTTGTTGTCTTTGAATACACAGTGCATCTCATAATCAAGTCTCTTACAATCACTGCCAAGAATGTTTGTCACAAAACCTAAAAGAAAACGCAGGGACTGTGTCAGATTTTTCTTCATTCATGTCCTTTCACAATATCGAGCATTTTCCCTCCTAATAGAGGTATCTATATCAACAGGAGTTTTTTTTTTCTACAAGAACTATCTAGAATTACTCGGTTGCTCAACCTCTCTCTTTTCCAAGAGAATAGGGATAGAAACGATAGGGTTAAGACAGGACAAGTGGTTGGGCTAACTTTCACTTTCGCTACACTCCTTAATCTTAGGATTGGAATGGTGGGGGGTATAGATCCTTCATAATAAAATGATAGATATAAAAAAAAGTTGCGATCATTGGTTGCCTCTAAAATCCTCTCAGGGGGTTGTCATGGCCATCCCCCTGGATCCGCCAATGTTTCGTACGCGGATAATAATAATTATATAACTTTTTTTAAAAAAAGTTTTCAAGACGTTTGTATTATTGGTATGTTAAAATCGCCGAGTGCTTTATAACCGAGGAAATGGAGTGGTTTACTCTTTAGCCTAGCTGAAAGCCGATGAAAGTTTGCTGTTGGGATTTTATACCTCGAGGATGAGATAGCGATTTTTTTCAATTTACCTATAAGTGAAATTGTTTCCATTTCAGAAGGAACAACGACGACCCATCTGACGGTGGTGAGAGTGAGCTCGGACCCTGCGCCGGTTCAAGATCATCAAGTGCCAATGTTCCTCTTCAATCGAGAGACCTTCATGCCTGACCAGTGGGATCTGACCACCAATCAGGTTTATAAATCCCACACAATGTTCATTATTAAACGCATTTGAAGTTCTTTTAAGGATTGCCAAGCCTTCTTTTGAAATAGATGAATATTCTAGCTGAACAGCAGACTCATAGCAGTGTCATACAACTTATGAAGGCCCAGCAAAAAGTGGAGCCCAAATTCCTACATACTCTGTACAAACAATTGCTAAAATCCTTACAAGATGCTAATGTAATTAATTATTAATAATCACTAAAATTTAAACTAATCAGCTTTGAATAATCCCATATTTGCTATTGTCTATCGATAAAGTAAATTTATTAAATTAAATACTATATTTTGGAAAATACAAATTAGTATGTTAAAAGTGGATGAGCCAGTAAATATTGCGAAGTTATTATAAGTTTAAACATGGTTCTGATGAGGGCACTTTGGTATTTTTTCACCATATCAGTTAGAGTTCTACTAAGTGATTGCCATTTCAATCAATAACAAATTGCGTGAGGGGCCTTGCGTGACGTTTGAATGAGGTCTCCAAATGTATAGCTACGCCACTGTTTGGGAAGCACTGATACAGCAGACTACTTCCCCCATTTATGCACTTACACTTTTTATACAATAACATAATATGTTGCAAAGAAAATTTATGTATCTTTTATGCAAATTGAGCTGCGAGAAGTAAACCTGTTATGCAAATTATCATTCAATGTTATTTTGCATTCATAATCTTTACTTTAATTTTCACACCTTCCGCTCTGCACTGACGGCATCTGCTTATTCAATCTCGGCAATCACCTTCAGACATACTTCAATGTAAACAATATTGTGTACCAACTTTTTTTTTCAACACCCATTCAATTTTGAATACAGACTACTCGGTGTGTGTGCAGCTTATGAAATACTGTTTCTTTTTTCATTTTGTAACAATACATAATGATTATTGTACAATTCTATCAATTTATTATCCGCACAAGGGATGGTGAATCTTTTTCTTCAAGCCGATAATTCTTAAAAAATACTCAAATGAAAAATGTTTTCTTCGTGTCTTGAATTATTGTGTTTTTTCAGTACTCGAGAAGTATAAACATCACAAACGCACGTTATCTACTAAGATATCAAATTAAATTAATAAAAAAATATGTTGAATTTGCTGCGAATTGTACCCGAACCGGCCTGATCGCAAAAGCAAAGCTCTTACCGACTACGGGGAGTGATAATATATTTCCATAATAACAGAATCAATTTTCTTATCCAGATTCTTCCATACATCGACGGTTTCAATCACGTATCAAAAATAGCCGCAGTGGCAGACGTCGAAACGAACTTGGTGAAGGCGTGCATACAGAATCTGGTTTATTACGGAGTGGTCACGCTCATCCCTATCTTCCAATACTGCGCCGTGTACTGCGCCACGCCTAAACTCCGGCAGCTGGCCCTCTGCAAAGGGCTCCAGAGACAGTGCATCGAATATTGCTCACGATCTGGTGAGTCACCGTTCTCGCTGATTTTATTCTCTCCGCTCAGAATCCAAATTGCAGATGGCTTATTTTGGAATACTTTTTGCAGGGCGTCAACCGGCGGCTCTGAAGAGCATCCTGTCCATGTACGCCGGGATGAGTTATGGAACAACGGTCAGAGATCTTTGCGTCAGGTTCAACCCGCAGGCGCTCGGTGTCAATGAGAGGAAGCTCGTGCAATTCGGCTTGCTGGAGGGCCTGATTAGACGTATATATAAGGTATGTGATCAGTCGAAACTCATTAGTTCATTTTGTCACATGTTGATGATAATTATGAATTAATTACACAAAAGAAACTGCTTGTGTCGATACTTATGATATATTTGAATAATATTAATAAAAATACAATATTCCTTTGTACTTTATTCCACTTTTTTTAAAAGGTCAGGACCGGTTTCGCTTATTGCGAGCATTGTCAACTGACAGTTGTCGACGATCAGTTGACAAAAAATTTTATATCGGCAAAACAGAGAGGACTTTAAACATCAGAGTATTAGAACATATGGCAGCCTTTAGACTGAAAAAGGACACGTCTACTTTTGCTAATCACTTAATTTCGGAAGGACACGTATTCAATCAGGAACAAGGGATAAAAATGTTACACCCAAATACGGACAGTCATAAGCTCTTTTTCCAGGAAATTTTAGAAATCAATAGGGCACAGTTGCATAGCCTTCCGATTTTAAATGAAATATTAAACCTTCCGGGATCTCCACTTCTATACCCTATATAAATAACATCATAAAACCTTTGCCGACAAACAAATAAATATAATTCTTAAAACCACTCACTACTCAAATCTTTGGGTATTCCCATGAGCTTATCCTTTTCGCCAGCAATGGCTTTAGACTCGGTGATACATTTATTTAATATATAAACACGAAACACTCATTTACTAAGCTTCAGTTCAAGTTCATCCGTGCACTTGAACGCCTGAAGATGCCGAAAGGTGATTTAAATAATAATACAAAAACTACCCACTGCTGCTATTTTCATCCTGTAATCTATTATAGCAATTGCCTTTTTGCATTTTGATCCTGGTTTTATAACAGTGTATCCGTGTTGCGAAAAAATGGCACTGTGTGGACAGTAGTTTTATCTTTCCAGACTTGCCGCGAGGTATTAGTATGGGGGTACCCAGCAGACTGCAAATTTCTTCGAATAACAAAACCCAATAAATATATATTTTTTAGAAATATATTGAAAGTATATCGCTGACAAAGCAGTGCAAAGAGTCAAAATTCAGGTATTTTATTTTGTATTTGCAATAATTGAATGAGAAATACATTTTACAGTATCCCGTGACCGTCGTGTGCGACGGGTCGGACCGCAGCATCAACAGCACGAGTGGAAATCAGTTGCACACGGGGCTGGTCTCGCTGGACGAGATGTGCTGCACCAGCGGAGCCGCCATGACCTCCTTAGAAGAGCAGTTCGAGCGAGACAGGAGCGTCGCTATGATATGGAAATGATATTATTCCGACATCCTTAATTGCCGCCGCCGCAAAAATTGGATATCATCTTCCGGCCCATCCGTGTTCAACATATTACCAGCTGCTGAGTAGTAGTCCAACGACCTCGGATAATTAAAATATCAGTCATGCAAATTTGCAAAACAGAGGAAGTTATCTCATCTCGAGTTCTCACAATCTGGCTCACAAACGATATAAAATGAACAGTTTATATTGCATTAATTCTTAATATAGATTAAACTTAAAGAAATATTTTTTTATTTGACACTTAAAATCAATAATATCATCAACACTTTGTTTATGACATTCTTCCTATAAAGATCAAAATCTAATAGATTGAGCTGTTCATACAATCTCTTGCAACTAGTACTGTTGACCATTGAATGACTCGTGGCTACCTGTTCTATTGTTAAAGATTTCTAGCTACAATTCGAGACTTGTTTATAGGAACTAATTGTCTCATCAATCTAATAAAATGAAAACCTTGTTCAAAGCGAGTTAAGAGATGTCGGTAGATATATTCTGAAGTTTAGCATAGCCGAGTGACTGCAACTCTTCCTAGTCAGCGAGGATTCTTATGTTAGTTTTGTACCTTACCGACTTTATAGCGTTCTGTTGTACAATAATATTTTTTGTGCCATTTCTGTTCAATTGAATGAACACCTTTGACCTATTTACAAACGAAAAGTGCAAATAAAGCCAGCTTTGACATTAAGATGTGTGATAATAAATGTACTCTTTAGGTATGTAAAATAGTTTTTTTTTTAATTCAATGATCAGTAAATTGAAGATTATGTTTCTCCGCACTTTCGTTTCTTTACTTATTATCGAGAAACCTTGTTCTTTCGTAAAATATCAACAGCTTAAAACACAAATGTGATGTTTATTGAAAGTTTAGAGTGACCAAATGAAACCGATATGATCTTTGTTTTGTTTATTATGTTAAAACAATGTTATAATTTGACTTCACTTTTTGTTACAAGGGCCGCATTGATTATTCAGCAAAGTCCATCCGGCCAAGGCCCTACCGTACTAAAGCACTGTAACTTCTCTAAGAGGAATAGAAAAAAAAATTACTGCAAAATAATATAAATTTATAGGCATCCTGGGTGACCAAAGTTCATTTGATGTACTCGGCAGATCTAAGAGATGTTGGCTTGTCATTGAAAGCGAAACATTGACGGAATCACGGTGACCGGATGATCCGCGAATCTTCTTTTAATATTTTTCTAAATCTACTATGAATGGGAACAATCATATATTAAATTATATTGTTTTATGTTTCGTATAGAATTGTTTTATCATGTTAATAATTATTGGCATATTGTACTCTATTCTTTTTGACCCTTTGAAATTATTGACGTTGCTCAAAAAAATAATTATGTCTTGATAAATTAGCTTTAATAGTTGTAAAATAATTAAGTGAACGAATTTCTGGAACCGCGTGTCGATGAAATCGATTGTATTGTAAAATTTGTAAGGTAAACTGAAATTTGTGAGATTGTGTTGCGGTGAGAGAAGAAATCTGATAAATGTTTTGTTTTTATCAATCAAGGGTGTCTTCTTTTAATTATGAATGGTCTGATCCTTTTTACTGTTCGTCTGCTGGTTTTTTTCACTTCAATAACAGTATTTTTATGTTTGTCTATGATATTATTTAAATACAATGCAAAAATAAATGAAAATAGGCAGCCATACGACACATAGACACACATTGGAAATGGGATCGGAACCGGATGAGAGTGGACCTTGATTTTCATTATATACATCGAATACAATTCAATTGAAATTATAAAACTCACTACGGCGCTTTACTTGTTGTTTTCACAGTACAGCATTGTAAAATAAATCATGTGAATCTCTAGTTATATAAAACGGTTAATATTCCAGCTTGTTTTTAATATCCTCGTTATGTGTATTGTATGTAATAACATGTCTGAATAACTTACGCTGACCTCTTGCTCGTTCTAGTTTAAGGATAAAAATTCGTCAATGTCTGAGAGTATCTATATTAAGCTTCAAAGGGCCAGCGTATTATCGAAATACTGTACTGCATAATGTATGCTGTGAAATTTAATATTAGCGTACCTACCTCGCGTGTTGCGATTAGTGAGGTGCCACCCCCAACAGGCTAGTGTGTAACGATCGAAGTACAAATAGACCGTATCATTGAAGATGATCAGCTCGCTTTTCAGTTTCCTTTTGCAGCTGACACGGTCAAAAATATGGAATAGATCATAATATATGGAAGTCAGTGATCGGCACTCGAATGCTCGCAGAGTATATTTAAAGTGCTTCCCGCTGAGGTGGGCATTTTAATATTTCGGTTATTTGACTTTTAAAATCGTACCTTTACTACAGTGTTGTGAAAAATCTCCAGCAAACTGCTATATATCGACTGTGGAAAGGAAAAAAGACATAGCCCACAATTTTTCAAAACAGCTTTTTCTCGATAATCACTATGTATCAAACCAAATACATGTTTTATCAAAACGATGTAAGCTGCAAATGTTGAATTAGTATCTAAATTTAGCTTTTAAGTTTAAAAAAAGATGAGCTTGTGAAAATTGAAAACAAGAAAAAAGACTGAAAAAACGGTTTTTCCTAGACGATTTCCTTAAATAACATTAGATTATGTCAATTAAACACCAGTTCAGAAGTCTCTGTGCACTTCAAGGTTGTGCATATTTCATAATTTGCATATGGCCCAAAATAATCAAAACACATTTTTTGTGCCTGTAAAATTTGCTGTGTGGGTTGCTTCCTTTTTCCTTTCCACAGTCGATATAAATTGAGGCAGACGGTGATTTGTTTTTCTCTTTGCCATTCAAGCTTTGATGCTGATATCCGGACGGAAGTCTTCTGTCACCTGACTATGACAAATCGGCTGATAATCAGCAGTGTCACAATAAACTTTCAACTTTTTATTGTACTTTATCATAAGTGAGCCGTTTGTTGCACCAGACTTACTAAAAAAATTTGCTGGCTTACAATATTGGTATGTATTATTTAATCTCTGTAGAATATAATAATAAACTTATCAGCATCAAATTGTAATGTAGGTGTAATTTTACCTATGAAATATCACAACGATGTGGATTATAATTTTAGATTTGCATTTATAGGCCTATCCTTTTGTGAAAAGAGAGTCGGTTTCCGTCGATGCTTCCGTATTATTTATTTCGACGAGTTTATTTGTACGGAAATCTAAAAAGCTAGTTGAAATGTGAGCGGAGCTTAATTTTATATTGACTACCTAGTGTGAAAAGAATTACCTAAATATGTGTTCATTAATAATTATTGTGTAAATATGCTATCTGTAAAACAAAATGTTTATATTTTTAATCAAATTATGTACTGTTACATTTGAAATGTGGTATTTTTTTTAATATTACATATCACAGTTGAAAGATTTATAAGGCTTTTTAATATATAATATTTCTATTTTATTATGGCTGTCGGCGTTACATGATTATGTATGCCGATCTGCTGTCGGACCATCGAATTTCATGTAATTTGATGTGATCTATCAAAAAAAAATTATCTAATTTGAATTAAATATAATTTATAGTATCTTATTCCACAATTTTATGTTATGATTTGCTAAATGAAGATGCACACTTAATGTGAAAGAATGGAATCAATACAATATTGTTCATCCATATAATTTGATAAACATATTTGTAAAAACAATTTGAGGTTAATAAAATCAAACATCGTCAGCAATTATCACTCTGAAAAATATTAATTTTCATGAGGAAATTGCTCCATAAGTCTATCACAAATTACGTCAGATCTCACGTGAATGTCTTTTAGACTGCGAGGAGATGAATTCGTTGACGTTGAAAATTATTCTTGAAAGAGAAAGGAATTGTTTAGTATGATGCACTGTAATGTTTAAAAAATCAGTGATCATTTCAAATATCAGACTGAGCAACTGTAAAAAAATATTTGCTCATTTTGGCTTAGCTTGTTTGCTATTTTTTAGTTATATTAAATAAGCATAATATATTTTAAATAAAATCTTTACAAAAAAACTGCTGCTTTTGATTTCAAATTTTCAATACCAATCCAAAATTAACATATTACGTATTGTTTGTTCCAACAGTGTATCAACTTGTATCCAACCAACTCAACCTTCCTGCCTTATCCACTTTTAAGATTCATCCTTCTCTTTTTTAAAACCATATCCAAAATGTAGGAGCATCTCAACAGAAGTTTTTTCTAGCTAATCAATCTCTCGGCCTCTCATTTTCAGTCACACAATTTCCCTGTTTTAAGGATCAGACAATTGAAGAAAATATAGACATCACAATCCACAAACCAAAAAAGACATCATTGATTACTCACTCAGACTCTGTGTAAGTTTATTTTTTAAAGAATGATACTATTAGCACGAGGAGACCACTACAGTTGGATAGAAAGGTATCGAGAAGAGGGTTTTGAGAAATACAGTAATAAAAACAACAGATTTATAAATAACAAATTATATTTTAATATCAATGTGCACCTATATAACATGAAGGCCATTAACGATAGGTTAAACGGAAACTATTTTACAGCAGAGTCCATAAAGTATCCTATTTACACCATTGTACATAAAATTAAATGCGGATGAGACGAGCCACCCGTCTTAGTCAGTCTATGATATTACTATTCCTACATTTTATACATATTATAATTTTCTCATATAAAACAGGGTAAAGCGTCGCTTCTTTGTATTTATATACACGATTATATAAAAATATTCTCTCGATTATCATTCTACGACGGTCGCTTAAAAATAATCGCCAAGACATCTGTTAAAACACAGAATTTATTTAATAACATCAAATCTTTGACATCGGTCTCTACGATTTTACTTCAGATACTTTAAAATATTTATATTCAACTCTCATCCGAGACCGATTTTTGTACTTCAAGTACAAAAACACAAATTAACCGTAAATTTTATTAGACTGGTGAAAATATATATTATATCGCTATCTATTCTTAATAGGAATTAGCCAAACATAATATAATACATACGTACAATATATTATTAACGTCAGAATGTTGGCACCGTCCGCATTCAATATATATTTTCAATCCTTCCGGATATGTTCTCGAGACGAGAGGAAGCGCCAATATATGCGAGAGCATCCGCGTTTACATCACAAATCACAGACTGAACTGTCTTTGGGTGCTCTTAAAGCAGTGATGCACAAACCGCGGCCCTTTTTAAATTTTGTGGCGGCCCTTAAATCTTTTTCTCAAACATATTTTTTCACGTAAAACATTTATTCAATAAATGTAAGCAAGCTCTATGATGAAGAAGAATAAATCGCTTCATAAAAACCGGCTTACAAATAGTATGTCAAATTTAAAAGAAAAAAGTTAAAAATTAACAAAGCCAAGATCTTATTAACTTTTTTTCATTTTCAATGAAAAGATTTTTAATAAGTAAATACTCACAATCTTTTTTTGCGTGGCTTATTTATGTTCACGTTTTTGAAATAACACGGTCAAAATAATGTAATGGAACCTATCATTCATTTATCTAAATTCACTTGATCTTTTTTACACGGTTTTTTGTAAAGCTGTTTTACATGGAACGTAGATATGCTCCGTGTAAAAAATAATTGAGCGTACACATTAGAACATTTTTTTCTTTGCGGCCTGAACCCACGATAATTTGTTTTATGCGGCCCGCTAGAAGATAAAGGTTGTGCATCACTGTCTTAAAGCTTCGCAAATAATCATGATTTCATATCGATTGATTGATGATTTACAGTCATAATTCTTTCATATTTTTCTTGATTTAACACAAAAGATATTTTGAAACTTCAATTCACTGACCGTTGCACCGGAGGCAAGCGATAAGAAAGTGTCTTTGAAACCTTAACAGTAAAAGGCAATCGATTCGATTTCATATAATTAATAAGGTTACACTATTTCTATTGATTACCAACATAAATTGCACATTTCACTTGTATTCAAAAGTTTTGTTTGACAGTAGTACACTGTGGTAGATATAAGAGTACACCTTAACCTCTTTGCACGGGCAGCCAAATATACAGTCGAACTTGGTTATTACGAGGCAGATGGAACCAACTGAATCTGCTCGTTATATAAAAGAATAGGTATTTTTAAATTCTTACAAACATACCCATCACATGACGACATTAAGATCAGGAGCGGTCACATGACACAAAAATACACAATTAGAATTTATTTACACACCCGTTAAACACATTACATTTTTCTGTCAATCCACTTTTCTAATAAAATGGTCATTTCATTGTTTTCACTCTCATTGTAATTAAATTTCCCCTCAAATCACTCAACCCATTTAAAGACTCTTGGGTGGTATCAGTGCTCTGTGCAAAAAATTCGACTAGCTATTGCAATATATCATTTTATCAGCTATTTTTGCTCAGTATGCCCTTGAAGAATGTCAACTAAAGTTTCCTCATTCCGTGATCGTAATAACTGAGTTTGACTGTATATTGAAATATTTTATTGATACATCTATTTTCTTTGCACGGCTGATTTGAACAGAACGTAACCTCGTGTAAAAAGAGGATTGAGTGTATATTGATTTAACACTCGCCAGGCTATTCTCAAATTTATTGTGGCCCAGACAATAATTCTGTGCGCGAAAAAGGGGAGATGTCGAATCGTAAAAATTGAGTTGAATATGTCATTATTACTACAATAGATAAGTGCGTATAGGAGTCCGAGAAATCAGCATTGCCGAATCAGTAAATTTCACTCTGAAAAGTACTAATTTAAGACATAACCCCTTTTTCCTTCCTTTCGCACACGGAATTAATGGGGTCTTTAATACTCCTTCTTTATGGTTGGAATACAGTAAATTTAATAATTGCAGTGATGATATAGTAGATTGCGCGCTAGGCGTGTTTTCAGCAGTGAACATGTTAAAATATGCGTAGTTGATTAAAAAAACATAAACAAGTATTATTTCTATATTTTCATTTAATTTTGAACTGTATATTTGGATTTAACGGATTGACATTAATCTTCGAGTCGACAATAAGCATGTGAAACTGCGTAGCTATTTTAAATTGAGACACTTTTAGCAGTATGTTGACACGGTGAACTTATTTTTCAGAATAATACTGTCACTTCAGAACTTAACCCTCCAAGAACGAGCGTGACCATATGGTCACAGTAAACACCGTTGTCTATTGATCCCACTATTCATCCTTTTTCTACCTGAATATCGCTGCTTTCACTCATATTTGGTTAAGAAGGGTACAGACTTCAGTTAATCATCAGCCGTGGGGACAGAAACGGCCACCAAAAGCACATGCGATTTTTTGAATTTCCGTTTTTTTAATTTACTTTTTGAAACTGTTAAGTTATTTTTTATCAAAACATCAAATTATTTACAGTTCTTTTGCTAATATATTTGTATTGAAATTATGTTGATCTAAAGAAATCAAATTGTAATATTTTTAAAAATTCCACGTTTAGCTATATTTCAACCCCGAATGTTTGCGTGGCCATACGGTCACTTTTGTCCTTACTACTGTCCGTACACAATATTACACGGTAATAAAAGGATGTGCATGACCATATAGTCATGCGGAGTTTCTATACGACTTGGCGTTTTTTTTTTTTTTTTTAATTTTTGTCGGAAAAAAGCTCTCGTCTCTGGGGGTTAAAGATAAATTGATAATTTTTGATGTTAAATTTGCATTTAGTGTTTGAATACCGAGTAATTATAACGTGGTAAAAAAATATCTTTCAGCTCAAAGGTGACAGTATCACACCCGACTCTCTGTACTGTACAGGATCAATATTTCAATGATAATGTACAATTTGACTACTCTACGACAAGGGTATCCACCAAACCGTTACTAAAATATAAATAACCAATCAAATTAAATCACATCAAAATATAGGAAGAGTCGGCGGCTCCGCAGTTTGGTTTTATTATTAACAGTTAAATCTGGTTCGATTCACATTAATTAATTAACAAGAGAAACCGATTTTGTGGTTCTCTCGTTCTAATTTTTACAAGTCTATTGTGCCGTTAAGGCTACTGCGCTTTTACAATCAAATAAGGCGTACGGTATGAGGTAAACATTATTAAATACATACATTACATCTACGAAACCTTCGCTATCACCAGCTGCGACACTTCACTTGCGATGGGAGGAGAGTTTTTCGAGTAATTCCGCTGATTGTACGTTTCACAAATCAAACTGGGGATTTAGTGATCCTGGGTTTAATTAAATATTTAATTTCAATATATACAAATGAGGTAATGAAATACAGTAAAACCTCAATACAACTAACCCCATTGACAGGTATGATAATGATCTATGTTACATTTATGCAGTTTTTGTCTAAATATACAGCAACGATCGCCAAAGTTTTGTTGTTTAATTTATTTTGATTTGGCAGCACTGTCACTTGTCTTAATCCTACGATGAGATTCTATGCAATATTAAAATGAAGAATGACACGGGAGTTGATATCAGTCCTGCGGATGCAAAAAAGGCTTAATAAAGGTCGAAAACGAAACACGTACAAATCGACAGGGGTCGGGTCCACCGGTGCTGCGCATCCTTTAAAATTTTGAAAATAAATAGTATTTTTATACAGTGTCAAATTTGAATTTCTTATTGTTTTGATTTGTTTATCTTAATATGTATACAATATTTTGAATCCTTCATTAACTTTATTATTAGTCGAATATTAACTGAGCGACGATGGAAACTGCAAATGAGTCGGGAATTCAATTTCAGATCTAGCTTTGTTCGCGCATGCGTTTTTTAAGGCAGTCTAAGTATCTTGGCTCGCGTTTACATAAATTAACATTCTATAGTGGACGCTGTGTTAGCATTTTCTTATCTATGAACGATTCGCTTGGAAAACACTTTTAGTTAGATTAGTACTATTGTACTATTCTACTTCATACTAGTTTTAATTTTTGATTATCGTTTATTATGACCATTGATATAAATGACACTTGACACATTTTATTACAAAAAAAGACAACATGGACTCATTGTTAAACTAAGTTGTGACAGAAGTTTATAGAAAATGAAAAACTCTGCATATGCGGAAGATGGGAAAATGACGTGTAAAATTCAGTTGTAGAAACTTGGGAAATACAAATGATAGATTTCGATATCAATTTTTAAAAATCTTTTTAAGGCACATACAATATAAATATGTGATATGAAAATAACTTTACAAATTTCCTATTTAACCTTTATACGCCCGTACAGGACCGCGGATTAGCATCGTTCATTGCCCAGCGGTCCCGTACAGGACCATTGATTATGGTTCATTTCGCTATCGGATTACGCTGATTTATGATAATATTATTCAAGATATGAATATTAGGTTACATAAATAATGTCTTTGAGATACTGATTCATAATTTTATTTTGTTTCGATAAATATTTTTTTCATACGAGTAATATAAACATCTGCGTTACAAGGTCTCTTAAGAAATAATATGTCCGTTTTGTAATTTTAGGCAGACCGTAATGAATCAGTTTGGACACAAATAAAGCTTTTGTAAATAATAAACAATCTTTTATTTTGATGCTTTTTTTTTTACTCAACCAGGATGACTAGTTTTAGAGATATAATTTTTTTAACGGATGCGTTTGTCACGAATATTTCGCGAAAAAATGTTCGGGCAGTGTGCTACTCCTTTTGCGCACAGCGCGCGAGCGGATAAAGGTTAAATCAGTCATCTTATGGAAAATAGTTTGATTTTATTAGATTATAAAGTGAACTAATTCACATATTCGCAACACCTGATTTTTTTGAATAAATAATGAAAGATGATCTAAAATATGTTTTGACAGAATTGATAAAACAATTAATTTGTGATTAAAAAAATGCGACAAAAGTAGCAAATTGAAGATACACTGTCCGCTCTCGCTTACATATCAATTGATTAATAAATAAATAAATAAATAAATAATTAATGGTACGTTTCAAAGATAACAAAAATGCATATGATGAATTTATCAACGAATTTCCCACAAACAAGCGAGGAATAAAATCAAATGAATCGGTCGTTTTTTTGGATAGCATGCCCTGGTTGAAAAGTCACCGACCGCCACCAATACGCATGTATATATAATACACATAAAAATATGGATCATAAAACAAAATAGTTTTCTTTGATTATCTCACAGCATTTAAATGTAACATAGATCATTATTGAGGGCGACGCTTCAATTGATTAAGCATTGGCATTCATGCTTAAATCCAAGAACGACAGCTAGAAAACAATGCACCGCTGCGGTAGTTTTAACGAGTGTTGAATGATGATTCAATGTCAGCTGAGCTACATCTCGACAGTGTATTTTTTTTTTGTTTTATTCACTTGGAAAAACTTCACTGACCTATCGATCTATTGTGTCGTTCAAAAAAACCTACTTACACAAAGAACTGATACATTTCACTAAAATCTTCATTTATTGCATGTGAATCCAGAATCCACCGTTCGATAATAAATTGTGTTTTCAAATAATTATTTATTTTTCACTTTAAAGCGCCTCCGCCGCTTTGAACTCCTTACGAAGAGTGCGATGGAGATGCTATGCTGTAGCGTATTAATTATTGTTATAATTACTGTAATGCACGTCAATTTTATTTGAATAGGGTAAAATATCAAGGTATTTCAGTTCTACAGTTTTAGAACTGTAGAACTGAAATACCTTGATATTTTACCCTATTAAAATGGAGTTCTACCAAGTAAATGCCAAATCAATAAATAAATTTTATTTGATGTTATGAGAACTGATTACAATTTTATCGAATAAATAGCAGGCACCCGTCGCCCAATCGCCGACTGCCGATATTGCCAAATTCTCCAAAAATACTATTCAGAATTGTCGTATCACCAGGCAATGGATAAAAATAAATGCGGCGCGGGCGTGAAAATCTTGACATCGATGCTTCCGCTATCAATTAATATATCAACACTACATAGTTCGGAATGGAAAGGTTTGTGTAACTTATGGATTATTTCACTAAGCGTAGATAGAGCTCAGGCATATTGTCAGTCAGGCCGACTCGAAACGAGACCCCGTCACTTGTGCACTCTTCCGCGATGGTCTTTTCAAAAAATAGGGTGGCAGGAAGAGAGCGCCGGGGAATCTAGGGCGTTTCTGTCCAGCGCGTGTCGTAGGGGGGCTCCGGCAGACGGAGCCAGAGCGCGTGCTAGGCGTCGCCGCCTTCTGCCTCTGTCTGCCCTCCGTGCGCGGCCTGCGACTGGCGGCCTCCGCCCGTCTGCTGCGTCGCCTCCTGGTCTCTGAGTTGGCGCCGTCTCTGCTTGCTCCAAAGCTCGTGGCAGTCCTGCCACGTAGGCAACTCCGGCCCGGCCATCCTGCGATTTCGAAAAGAACATGACTTACGAAGAAATGCAAAAGGATGGAAATTTTCTATCAAACAGAGATGGATCTTAAAATAAAGTTATCTTGTGTAAAAGTCAATTTTATATTTCAAGAGTTGATTAGTAAAAAATAAGTACATTTACATTCCGTAGCATTTGTTAAAAAACTATGATACCGAAGTGTTATTGTAAATTGTTTTAGCATTTCGTTTTGTTTTTAATACTTTGCATTACAACCCATACCAATGCGCCAGTTATTTTTAAGTTGAAAAAAAGATGATATGAAATAAACTCATTTTGTCATTTACTCAAGATTAATTCGAGGAGAATTGACATCACAAACATCCATGTCTTGGATTTCAAATTTAAATCGAAAAACATCTAAATTTGACATTGACCTTACCGGGAATTGAGCCCAGACCCACCCGGTCGGTGGAGTCTAACTCTTACCAACTAGACCAGTGCTTCCCAACCTTTTTCATTCCACAGCCCTCAATACAAAACATGTTTTGCGGCGGCCCCCAAAGAAATTCCGCAGCCCCCAATCTGGGAAGCACTGCACTAGACCACGGCAGGCATTTCTATAATATATTAGTACGTGGAGTAATCGCAATACTGACTGCTCGGGCACAATATTCTTGAGCCAGACGCTCTTGAGAGCGTCCTCTGCGGTGATCCGCCGCTCCGGATCCAGCTCCAGCATCTTGTCCAGAAGGTCCAGGGCGGGTGCGGGCATGAACGAGAAGTCTTCCCTGATCCGCCTCCTGTGGAACTTCTTGGGTTTCAGCGTGTGCCAGAGAGGGAGCTTGATGACGGAAGGCCACACCGCCGGGGCTGGGGTGCCACAAACTTTGGATATCATGTCTAGCTGGAGCATCTCCACGCTCGCCTGGAAACAATTGTGATTTATTTTTATTTTATGGACACGAAAATTATCAATTTGTATTTAGAAAAGCAAAAATATCTATTACCAGATTAGTTGATCAACATTTCAATATAGGTGCAAAGTACTACTTTTGGTCCTCTTCTTTAAGCTTTGAAGTAGAGATGATCAATATCAAAAAGCAAATTTGCAGAGGCATTAACCCATCCTTCAGGAATGTATACCTAAATAGATTTTAAATGAGCCGCACATGAGCAAATAAATAAATATATTAATTGAAGTTGTTTTAAAAAAATTTGTATAATAATTTAGACATCAGCGGTTTTTATTTGCAAACTGTTTAAAATACATTATCATAATATGGTTGGTTAAAAAAAATACAGTAAACCCCCCTATAGCGGTTTCCTATGGCATATGCGGCAGTCCCCCGTATAACGGTCCATCCAATAGCGTTTCTTACAAAAAGCTAAATTTTCAAGGTCAAATTAGAATTTTCATAAATATATTAGATTATAAACACATATTTTTTTGGTGCATTCACAACAATGGGAATGTGAAAGGAAATTCGTACAATTCACAAAATACAATTGAAAGAACCTAACCTAGTTCCTAGTCCCCTATGACATAGCATTCCTATAGTAAAGGCATCAAGATAATAGTATATTAAAATAATATTTAACTAAACTTAATCACTGTTCAATTCTTCATCTGTAAAATAGAGAAAAAATAAACGGCAGGCACCTGAAACAGCGGATGCTTGAGGAAGAGTTCCCCGAGGATGCAACCGCAGCTCCAAACATCAATCGCCGGACCGTAGCGCTCTTCGCCAAGTAGCAGTTCTGGCGGTCGGTACCAAAGAGTGATCACCTTGTTGGTGTACGGACGCTGCCTGTCCTCCGCGTTGTACAAGCGGGCCAAACCAAAATCTGCCAGCTTCACTTCGCCCCTGAAAATGTGCGAAAAATACATCAGAAGACTGGCACGCACAGATCGACAGACAGAGTAGAGCAGGGGTGGGGAATCTTTCTCTCTCTATAGGCCACATTCATTTATCTGATTCAACATAAAGCCGCAGTTAAACAATGGTAGGGAATTGACTAGGGAATCTTTGGCCAGAAACAATTTCATGCCAATTTGGGAAACCCAGAAATTTGCGGATTTCCCAATATTACCAGCGTGGGACCTTTTTTAGGTCTTCCAAGGATTTTGACATCCAAAATCTCAGAAATTTACAAATATACAAAAATTTTCAGTATTCTCAGAACAGTCAAAAGGCCACACCAGAGTAGCCAAAAGGCCGCAGGTTCCTCACGACTGGAGTAGAGCATAACGTTTCATCGGATGAAATACTTTTTTGTCATTAATAGTGCATTCTAGACAGTGCAAAATGTTCTCACTTGTTGTTCACGAGGATATTGCTGCACTTGATGTCTCGGTGTAAGAAATTCTTCTTGTGACAGTAGTTGAGGCCGTCGAGCAGCTGCCTCATGATGCTGGCGTTGTGCGACTCGTTGAAATCAACATACTTGGACTCCAGCAGCCCCATCAGATCGTGATCCATGTACTCGAACACCAAATAGAAAGATCCTTTATCCTGAAAATTCATTCAAAACATTCACAAATTTGTATATTTGAAATTACCACTCAAGCTTCATTGTTGTAATTGCACATTAGGGGTGTTAAATTTTTTAATTTGTGTTAGTTTATTATTCTTAGTAAATTCTTTTCAATGCCAATTGTTTATTACATTTTGTTTTGTATAAATAACACTATTAAATTTTATTTCTCATCAGTAGATAATGCTCGCCACGAGCGAAACCGGTCCTGATCATGCTGAATAAAAGTGGAAATAAGTACAAAGCTGTGTTTTTTTTAAAATATAATGCCTTTCCACCAAGTATTGACAGTGAACAACCTTAAAGTGATATATTTATTTTTTCTTTTTTTACTATAAACATATAATTATATGATCCAGGTTTTCAAATAGTGAGTGACGCAGATATTATTCCGAATCTCATTCAACCAGAAGTAAAAGAGAATGAGGCTGAGGAAGAGAAAATTACAGTCACAACACAGCACTGACTTATGTTGCCACAAAGGGACTTTGAATATAATTATATAATAGCTCTAAAAAAAATTCAAACTGATATGTATTATAAAATCGTTAAAAGATTCAAGCAAACAAACGATTGAATAATTCAAATTTAAACTAAATCGGTTTTTTAAAATAAATAATGAATATTAAAAAACATGTAAAAAATTTCGTCTGTTTTAGAAACGTATATATGACACGGTTCGGATTATCCATGTGTTTTTGTTATCAGTGCCACGCTTCCCAAGCATTAGCCCGGATAGTCGGGAATATAATTAGTCAGTGAAAATAAAATATATTCCAAATATAATAATCGTTGAACCTTTCGAAAGTCCAGAGCGTCCTGCTTATCGGTGACGATCTCTCTAAGGTTGACGATGTTCTTGTGGTTGAGCTGCCGAAGGATCTTGATCTCCCTGACGGCCGTGATGGGAAATCCCTCCTTCTCGTGCTCCAGGCGGACTTTCTTGAGAGCCACCAGCTGCCCGGCTCTCCTGTCGCGCGCTTTGTACACTTGGCCATAAGTACCTTCCCCGATCTGCGTTATCATCTAAAAATAAAAAATAATATTTGTATTTAAAATGCCGAACAATTTAAGCAGGCTACACACCATTAATAATCAACATAATTTTATTAAAGGTGTTCATACAATTGGTATAACTTAACTGTAATTATTGCAACTATATTTCACTGTTGTTATAATAGATCTTTTGATTCATTCGACCGATCAAAAGAGTATGTTAGGAAGTGAAATAGTATGTTGTAAAACATATTTATCTCATTACAATCACTTAAAAACATAAAAACGAATGGATATATTATATATCCATTCGACATATAAAACTTGAAAAAACAAAAGAAAATTCTTTTCGTCATTTATCGTTTGACAGATCAACTATAACAACAATTATTAATAAAATATATTGAATAAATCTTTTCAATAATGGCTTGAATTAATAATAAGAATCACACCTCAAACACATCGACGCAGCGCTCTCCCCAATCTTTGCCGAGAGATCCGGACGAGGTCCTGACTGTGCGTTTCTTAAGAATGCGAGGTCTCTTCAGTCGGCATTTGCGACTGGAGGGAAGGACGGGAGTGTTTACGGGAGGGGCGGCGCCTCCGGGCGGCGTACACGCTGAATCCTCATCCCCGCTCGGCTCTTCACAGCCAGGAATCACTGTAAAAGTAAGCAAATCAAAGCTCAGAATATTTGCAGAATAACTATTATCAGAACCAATAGGGAAAAGTGATTAACGGTCAGGACAGAGTGGCGATTTTATTGTCACACTTTAGGACTTAAAGAGATCACATGGCACTACATTTTATGTTGGTTTACCGCTAAAGACAGGAAGATCCAGGCTTTTGAGGGCTAATCGAATTCCGATTTTTTTTTTTAATCCATGTCCACTCCCAATGTGGAGCATACACAAAAACAAAAATTAAATGAAAAATAACTAATAACAGATCTGGAGGCAACCGATGCGCAATTACTCACCCGAAGGCATGGGGAGTGTCATAATACCGGATCTCTTGGGCGGCGGAGGTGCTCCGGTACCGTCAGTGAGGCGGCGGCGCCGGCGGGACTGAGGCGGAGAGGGGCTAGCGCTCATGGGACTGCCGGCGGGATGAGAGTCGGCGCCGGGAGGCATCGGTAGAGACGTCAAGCCGCGACCGCCGGCACCGCCCTGCCGTCCGCCGCGGCTGTTCGCTGTCCTGCTGCGGTAAACTCCTTCCACCACGCTGCCGCCGACCTGTTCCATTAAAATAGCAATGATTACAAAATGTTAAATCTTACATCATCTTAAGCCCTTTGGCTGCCGATGAAAAAAATACATCTTGGCCGGCTATAATTTGCAATTATTAATTTGATTATTTATTGTCAAGATAACTCATCTCTGGCGTGTTGAGCACGAAAAATTTTATGAGTTATCTTGTCAGTGGCTGCCATCAAGTTAAAACAGTGGAAACGTCAGTGTCAGAATCATAATATTTCAACGAAGAATCTAGGATAAGCAAGGGGGGGGGTATGATAAATGTGAGACATTTTTGGGTGTGTTTGTCCAAAACTATGAAAAAATGACAAGAATATAGGAAAATGAAAAATCAGGTCATGTAAAATGTTGATTTACTAAAATGAATTTATTCAACTGATTTTAATCAAAAAAGTAAAAATAAGCAGCGATCCAAATGACATTACCTTAACGATTGGCGGTATGGGAGTGCCGCTGAGTTGAGATTGAGAGGCTAGAGAGAAGGGAAGGACGTCAGCGTGTGGCGTTCCGTTGGTCTCTTTCATAAAGGAGTCGGTCCGGTCCATGGTGAATTTGATGGATTCGAAATCGGGCGGCGGTTTCAGAGGCGGCGGACGCGAAGGCGAGGGAGCCAGCGAATCGCCCGTCTGCGAGGGCATCGGAATGTCGACCACGTGCACGTTTGTTCCGTCGGAATAGGACGCCCCGTTCTCAGCGGATACGTCGACTTCATCGCCTTTCCCGATGTCTCGATTGGGATCGACGTCGGCGGGTAGTTTCTGTTCATCTTCGGATTTCTTTTCTAAGATTTCTTTCAATTTCTGTATAAAATAAAAGTAAGTTTTTGCTAAATTTACCCATCAATACCCTTGCAAGAGCATATGTAACCCTAATTTCGCCAAAAAGTATATTTATATACGTCTAAACCAAATTGACAAAAATGAGTGAAATGTACAAAAAGAGATTCATTGTCTGGAATAATTTATTTGGTGCATTGATTAGACCAGTTTGAAAAAAAAAGCATCTATTTTTACAGGCAATTAAAAGTTTAAATTTTTCATTTACTGTCAACTCAGAAGAACCATGAAATGCAAATGAACATTAAATATCCCATGAAACTATTTCTCTTGGAAATTATGTGTCGTGTAATCGATGAATTAAATCAATATGTTAGTTGCCATATTCTGCCAGAAAGGTGACGATATGGACTTTGAAAGTTACGCCTACTTGTTGTAATTTGTAAAATAATATATTTCTTCAATTAAAATGATGTATTACGTTGTAAAACATTAGCCAATTAATGAGAATGACACACAAATACAATATGTATATACAAAATGATGCATTCATCGGGCAATCGCCCTTGAATTCACAACCACTATACGCCCAATACTCTGCACGTGGGACAGGTCTAGGGCTTCCAAACCGGTTTAAACCGAAACCGGTTAACCGGTTTTTCGGGTGTTTTAAAAAAACCCGAAACCCGGTTTATTTTGGGCGGTTAACCGGGTTAATTAAAAAATCTTTTTCTGGTTTGAACACCACGAGTTTTTATTAAACTATTCATATGTAGAGTATAAATATTTAAAAATGTTGTATGTAATAATAGTATTATAGATAGTACAATATACTATAGTATTGTACTGTTCAATTGTCTAATTTCTGTGCCATATCAATAAGTATGTAGTCGTAATCATAGACAACTATACTGCTTTCAATCAAATATCTGTAATATGAAAGGATTCTCATAATATCAATGATAATAAAACAAGTGAACCTTATTGAACCAAAAATACACATAAATACGTTCATCATTATATCTTCTAAATGAAAACAATATCCGAACCGAAAACTTCTACTAATACAAAGCAATTTAAATATTAGTAAACACAAATTTATAATCTACATTTTTTCACGTATTCATTTGATCTTTATAAGTCGGATTATTTATAATTATTAACAATATAATATCGGATATAGAACTTAAATATTGTATAATATATACGATTGCTATTATCCCGAGAACGTGAACGAATCGAAAACGAACAGTACCTGAACTTAAAGAGATGACAATTTGTATTTACTCTTTTTGCAGCATACATAATACACACATAAAAAGGTTGAAGTGACCAAACCCATGTTTTATTACTTCCTTCAAGTTATAAAACAATTCAATTTAAATATGTTTTTATTTTTATTTTCAAACAATCGGTGCCATAAATCATCGGCTACTTTTAAGGGTCCATGTCTTTCCAATATGCACATGCGGCAAACAAAAGAAAAAATAAAGACGCGGAAGTAGGTTTTCGAAGTGTTATACAATTGAACACTAGATGTAACATGTATTCCATTTCTTTTAAATAATTATTTAAAAATGTGACAATGTTATTCATACAATTGTTAGGACACTAGGAAATTGGTAGTTACTGACAAAATTATTAATATTTATAATAGGGTATATATATTATACTAAAAATAATTGCTCTTGTAGATTGGATGGTTTTCCCTGGTACTAAGTGAACTTGATTTTTGATTTCGTTGAAAATATCACAAAATACATATTTAATATATTTTAAATATGCTATCACAACCATCTGTGCGTATTATATTTTACTTTAGTTCAAAAATAAAATATTGTAGCCAAACTAAGTTATATGGGTAGCTACACTACATATAAGTGAAAATGATCTAATCGAAAGTTCATTTAATTCTTAGCCTGTATTAATAAGGTATATTAATATACAATATGTACTACATGGTTATTCAATAAAAAATGTTTTTTATTTAAGTTATATTTCACTTAATCACTCATGACGAGTATTCTCAACTGATTTCTAAAATGATAAATGTGAAATTAGTATAAAAGAGTGTTTTATTATTTAAAAATACCATTTATACTCTAAAATATTAAATAGCTAAACACCAGAAAAATCATTATTTGATGACACTTAACCATACCCACTCCCAATGTGGAGCATATGGACTCCTGGTGGAGTTTATTTAAATTTCTTTCACGATAACTGCTTTTTACTCAGCTGCTCAACATTTCTTTTTCCAAAGATAGTAAAAATCGAAACAGGACAAGTGACTAGCTAGTCGCTCTCATTACGCTCTGTGCTCAGGATAGAACGGGTCGGTGGGGGGAATTCAAGACATCACAAACATCCATGCCTCCAAACAGAAATTCATAAATCGATTTATAAATTTTAAAAAAATATATAAAACTGTCTGTACCGGGATTCGAACCCGTGACCCTCTTAAACGAAAACAGCGATATGTGTTATCTACTTTCTAACTGTATGCACTTATTGACTGTTTTTAAGTAATCATAATACTTTTTTTTTGAAACATGGGTTAGTGTAGTACTAAAACTGGTTTTTTGAAAATAAATCCGGTTTAAACCGGTTACCCGGTTTATTTATTTGAAAAAAACCGAAAACCGGTTAATTCAAACGTCCGGTTAATTGGAAGCCCTAGACAGGTCCCATTCGAAAAAGGGTACATTCCATAACATTGGAGCGTGTGATTTTAAAACCAAGTAAAAAAGAAAAACCTGAGCAAAGAGAGAGAATAAGGTGTATGACATCAAATTTGAGTCAAATTTTTTACATTTCCATAAGTTTTATCACTATTGACATGGGTTTCCTCTTTCACCATCATCAGCCACAGATGAACATGACAGATAAGCCCTAGTTGTTAAAATTTGAACAATTCAACTATTTGATTCCACCAAGCACCTTCTGTCGAAATCCTAAATTTCATGAGCATACATTAATCTTTTCCTTGCGGTACTAAAAATCCCGCGCGCTCCGGTGATATGTATTTACTACGACATTTGAAAAAGTGATTAAAAACTCAGAAAAATTGATTTTATTAATCATATTTCAAGTAGAAATGTATCAATTTTTAGAATGTTAGCGCTGAGAACGAGAAAAAAGCATCGCAAACATCCGGCAGTACCGCCGCATACAACAACTTACATGCTACTAAATCATGTGCCGGCCGCGATGTTTCGTACCAGACAAGGTCAAACACATGCATACAGTACGCACACAGCGAGGTGCACCGGCAAACATTTCTGTATTGGTGAGTCTATCCCCAATATGTCGACAAATTATTTATTTCCTTCGCTCCAGATGAATAATTATACATAACAAAATTTGTATGTAATTCGTAATTATATTACGGAGAAATACATAAATTCTGAGCACCGTATCTATTATATTTTTTATTGATATTCACATTATTTGAGTCGAATTGTAGTATATACATATTAGGAGGGAAAGGTTAAAAAAACGTGAATCTTTAAAAATCAATTTGGCACCTTGGCACGCTTATGTTTGTCCTTCACAAGTTCAGCGAACAGACTGGTGTCACTGATCTTTTCTCGCAGATCGATCTTTCTATGGAGGACAGATGAACTTGAGGATGATCTGAAAAAATAAATAAAATTAGGACAAGTGAGGGGAGGGGGCAGCTGGCGTTCAATCGATGAATGAGAAATTTGCTACAGAAACTCACCCGGCAGGAGGCGGAGGCGTAGGAGTCCTGTATCGAGCGCGGTGCCTGGGCGGACTGCCGGGGGACGGCCGTCGGTGGGATCGGCACCTCGAAGGAGAAGATCGCCTTCTCTTCAGTCCTCCGCTTCGACTTCTGGACCTGCAAATGGCAAAATTTATCAATCCTGTTTTGAAAAATGCAAAAAAGAAAAATATTTTCAGTTTTAAAGGAAACATCACCTCCTGGTGGGTTGCCGGATTCTGTCCCTGTCCCTGTTGGAACGGTGGCGGCGGTGCTCCCTCTCGCCCCTGCGATCTCGATCTCGATCGTTCCGTCTCCTCCTGGGGCTGGCGGCATGCACAGGAGAATCTGAAACCGCAAATTATAACCGATAATTGAAAAAATTCATCCTTAATTGGGTTGGGTTATGACATCTCACATCTAGAACATTAACTCACCCGAAATGATCATGGGAGAAGGGTCCCGATAATAGTCTACAGGGGTGTGAACAGAGTCCTGGCGGCCGGAATAAACCACTTCGGGATCCGAATCGACGGCCACAGTTTCATAGCGAGTCGGGGGCAGCTGCGGAGTGTGAGGGGAAGCCGGAGTCGGCCGTCGTCTGCCGAGGTCAAAAATTTATTTAGTAGCTTTTCCAGAATAAAAAGTCTAAGATTTCTATTTCTAATATATTTTTTTTTACTTATGGTTGCCATTTTAACATGTTTGTACACATGAGCAACGTTCCCTCTAATTTTTCTACTGTGTGTGCGGACCATGAACTTTATAGTGTGTGGTAAATTTTCAGTAAAATAAAAAATGTGCGCAAATATGTTGATAG
Source organism: Himalopsyche anomala (assembly GCA_031772345.1). Lineage (NCBI taxonomy): Eukaryota > Metazoa > Arthropoda > Insecta > Trichoptera > Rhyacophilidae > Himalopsyche > Himalopsyche anomala. The sequence continues at coordinate 24,519,363 of CM062835.1, forward strand.
TTATTCTCTGACCTACTTACTGACAATAGATAAATTAATTCTTCATTTCAAAGCCGCTAAATAAAAAAATTAACTCTATTGTACAACATTTATATGTGCGGTCTGTACGAAGGACGGAAAAAAGTGTGCGGCCAAATCTTGCACACCTTAGCGGGAACATTGCATATGAGCCCCTGAGAGTTGAAGTGAACCAAATGGTATTTTAGGAAAATATGAGTTAGATACGTTTTAATATTCTACATATCTTAACCCTTTGAACTCATATGTCGAGGTAACATCGACATTGGTTTTTTACCGGCAACTCCCGCGTCGAGGCTACATCGACATTTTTTACGCTCGCCGTTATTCCGGCGAATTGTTGGCGGTGGGTCGCCGCAGGAACCGGTTTGAGAGAGGAAACATACATTTCTCATTTTATGACTAATGCAATTTATTTGCAACTCAGAATTACGTAATAAAACACTTGCCAAGGGTCACATGTTTGGTGGGTGCAGGTATAAAACACCGCTGAATACAATAGTTTCGTTTCGCATTGTTCCGGTCAACATTGCGTGTGTTTTATCAATTTTTAAGAAACTTATATGGTACTGGCCATTTTATATATAATAATCCCAACAAGCATAAAGACTGCACGGTATGTTCTAACCGTAAAATTCCCGGAGGAAGGCATGAAACCACTTACTTTTGTGATACGTGCGAAAGAAAACCTGGCCTTCACCCGGGAGATTGTTTCAAAAAATACCATACTTTATCAAAATTTAAAGATTAATTTGTAGCCTAAATATATAATAAACATAAACAAATTCTTAAAACCATTTTTTATTTAATTATTATATGTATATTTTTAGCTATAACACATTTAATAAAAAAAATCGCTAAAAACGCTAAAAAGGCTTGGAGTTGCTGGAACACTTTTGAAAAAAATTAAAGAGTTCAAAGGGTTAAAGCAGCGGTCGGTGAACTTTTTTAACCTTAACCCCAAAATATTTTTGAAATATATCGATATTACCCCCTCATTTTGAAAAGTAGACAATCAATGTAAATTTAAATTAAACATTTTTTATTGAATTAATTTACACGGAAAATAAAAAAAGTTGCATGAAATAGTAAGTATGTAATAAACAAAATAAAATTCTCATATTGGAACACACAAACTTTAATTGAAAACTTTCCCCCTTCAGGTTTATAAAATTTTCCTTATTACCCCCAAAAAACGCATTTTTACCCCGTTTCGGGTAATTTACCCCGGTTCCCCGAACACTGTCTAAAAGTCAAAGAATTATACGCAAGCGTTTGGAAAAAGAGCGTAATCAACCCATGTTCAAAAGTCAAAAAAAGGGGGTGTCAATGTTTTATTTGCGTGACCTTATGTTGAATCAGATAAATGAATGTAGCCTTTTCAAATGAAAAGGTTCCCCACCCATGGTCCAGACAGATGAATCAAAAATTATCAATTTCAATTGATGTGTGTAGGAAAACTATAATCACACATAATATACCAATATGCTAGATATGGTGTGAACATATATATCTTTTCTCAGAATACTCGGGCTAAAAAAAATCTGTTATCTCACATTGTTATCAAAGTTGGCCTACGACCACATACAAAAGGAAACGTTATATCCAGCCCTGAAACTGCAAATACAAACTAAACATCAAAAATTTGTTTTTGACGACAACATCAATAAAAACCTCAATGAAAATATGGCTGTATTACATGACAGAAGGGGGCGCACTCCATGTGGCGACATCAAACAGGGATATAGAATGAAATTGACAATTTAAAATAATACCTGGGGGAAACCAGAGGCGGTGTTACGGCAGGAGAGTAGCTGTTGCGGCTGATGTCACTGGCGTTAGTGAGTCTCCTGATAGGCTGCGGGGCGTCGCGTGTCACAGGCGGCGTAGAATAAGATACAGGGGAGCAGGATCCATTCCCTTCGTGGACGGGCTGAGGCGAGAGAGGCCTCTCTCGGTCGTCGGAAGGACGGGGCCGAGACTGCCGGCGGCGCTCGGGAGGAGGGGCGGTGAATGGGCTCTCCGGCGAAGCGTCCATGTCGATCTCGTCCGCCGACACGCTGTCCAGACTTGCAGTTCGCGACCTGCAGGATAATCGCCATAAAGCATATTAGTCTCTACGAAAGTTAGTATATCTAAATTACAAAACCAACGAAGCGAGTGAGCCATCATGAAGTGCAATTGATTTTTTTAATTGATAGTCACCATCGTGACCACATATATGCAATTTATAAAGTGTTGTCGAAATATAAGGATATTTCTTTTATCAGTCGCTTCCTAAAAAAATCATCAGAAGTACCTGCGCTTGGATTTCTTCTTGTGCTTTTTCTTGTCTTTCTTTTTTTTTTCTTTCTTTTTCTTGAGGTGAGCTTCGGTGTGGTAGTCGTGAGGGATAGGTACCGGTGAATCACGCGTCGAGCGTCGCTTACGCAGCGATACATCCGAAGACAGAGAGTCCCTGTGGGGTACGGCAGAGGGTTTGCCTCCACCGTACGGTCCCGAGGTGCTGCCTTCGCTCTGGATCTCCCCGGCCTCTGGGGCAGACAGAGCCTCGGAGCTCACGTCCGAGTACTCCACGAGCGGCTTCACTCGGTGCGGGGATGAAGACCTTTGCGATCCATCCGGACTGTTCCGAACACGCCTCCTGTGAGACTTCTTGGGCCATCTTCGGCCGCTGCCGTGCTGCTTCCGCTTTTTGTCCTTAGAGCGGTCCATTCTCGCGCGGACGGCTCTCCTTCAACGTTTCGGCGCTGCCCTGTCACATTTTGGCGACACCTGCAACGAAAAGTGGCGTCAGCGATTGACACGTCTCCGAACTTCCCCGTTCGATCCGCGAACGATCGTCGACGATGAACGGCCGGAGATTTGTCATAATTTAAGCACGAACTACAATTTGACAGAATAAGAAAGAATTGTAATTATTTTCTATCGCCGCCTACCCGATTTTGAGCATTGGCCGAATTCTTAAAATTTTGTTATAGGTTTTCGGTGGACTTCACGTCTCATTATTTGGGTGCGGTATGCGAATATTTATCATAATTTATCGATTAAATATAAAAATCGAACCAAAAAACATTTTATTTGTAAGTCCGAATATCGGCCGACGAGATCGTCGACCAAATTAAGCATCGCGATGTAATGATAATAGAAACAGATATGCAAACGGTGGTCAAATCACTGATTAATTGTAAAAAATAACTCACCTGAAATCTGGGCGCAAATTGAAATATCAACGTAACGCAAACCGAAGGGGTTCCTTAAAATTTTGCCTATCGGAGCGCCGTATATCGGTCGCCAATCTACGTATTGCCGGCTCTTATAGCCTTAATTCTTATGTATTATGATCATTCGACTCGGTAGGATATTTATTTAAAATTATTAAGCATCGATGAATCAATTAGAGAGAGATATTTTTAGATTAATTTTGATCCTTCGATTTCAGTTTGTCATTTCAGTCAGCCATTTGCTTTTGGATTTTCATTAGTGCCTGATGATGCCGCATGTTTAGCGTAGCGCTAGTCATGCGCTTGAGAGGGTTGCAATAAGCAATAATTCATTAATTGTAATAATTGACTGGCAGTCATATTTAGGAGTAATATTTTTTTCTTTCACGTGCCTAATATTAATCCAAGTTTAAATCAATACGGAGAAAAAAATTATTAATTTAACCTGTAAGCTGCTTTTCCCCACTTTTTTCCAAAGGCTTTGAGATCAATGAGATAGATGGTCACCCATTGAGTTTTTTGGAATCATTAGTAATGTTTGGCAAAAATTACAGTATGTTTATAAGTGTTTTAAAACGGATTTTTGAAAAAAATTACCAAATTAGTACCTCATATAAAAACTCTTTGAAACTCACATCAAGTACAAGGTTTGAACTAATTTGAATGCTATTTTTGAGTTGTACGTGTCACATAATATTCATATCATAATATATGTTTATTTACAAAAGTTAAATTAAAATATATATTACAATTATAAATTTAAATTCAAACAAAAGTTAAATTAAAAAAACAAAAGTTAAATTAAAATATATATTACAAAATTATATATTACAGTATTGACTGTGTGCATTTTTCATCTGAAGCAATTATTTTTTTCCGATTTTTTTTAGGTACTTAACTATAAAATTTTGATTGGGAGGGGGGACATGGAGATTTTTCGAATCGTCGAACTGGGGCATGACACAAATAAGGTTGGAAAACACTGCAGTAAAGCAATAGAAAAAATCTACCGCGGGAAAAAAAATGTTCGAAAGACGAAAAAACCAAAAATTTGTACTTATGTGAAATGGTTGCGTGAATAAACGAAATCGCTGCATTTGGAGTGAAACACGAGCCATTATTGAGACGCCGTTGCATCCACAAAAAGTTAGTTATGTGTGCCTTATGAGCTAATGGATCATTTCAATCGTTGGTTTATATATCTTCAAAAATGGTGGTGGCCAGAACATTAGTTAATGGCCGGACAAAAAATATTCTTGATGGAGTCCTATAAGAATTTAAAGAAAACAATATTTAGTATGTGTACTATATTCATATCGACTGTAGAAAGGAAAAAGGAGGTAACCCTCAATTTTCCAAAATAGCTTTTTTTCGATAATCACAATGTATACAACTTGACACACATTCTATCAAAAGGATGAAAGCTGAAAATGCCGAATAAGTATCTTAATTTAGCTTTTAAGTTTGAAAAAGATGACCTTGTAAAAATTAAAACCAAAAAAAAAAAGAAATAAAGGTTTTTCCGAGACAATATCTTTAATTAATATTAGGTTATGTCAATTAAACACCAGTTTAGAAGTATCCGTGCACTTCAAGGTTGTGTATAATTCATAATTTGCATATGTCACAAAATCATTAAAACATGTTTTTAGCGCCTCCTGTATAATTTTATATGTGTGGGTTACGTCCTTTTTCTTTCCAGTTGATATACATATTAAAAATCAGGGCCTGGATTTGGCGTAGTTTGGTGATCACTAAACAAGACCGTGTTATGTAATACTTTTTAATTGCCAGCCATGGCGCCCATATACCCGAAATCACTATTAAACTCTATTGGCATAAAATAATCTTTCCAATATGGCCAGTACGATTATCGTGTTTTATTTCATTTTTAATTTCTATATCTCTCTTTATACGTATAACTTATAAAATGATCTATACCAGGCCTTGGCAACCTATGACCCGCAGGTCACCAAGTGGCCCATTTGATGATTTCAAGTGACTATAAAATGTGTTGCCTGCTGTGGCCCAGTTGGTTAGAGCTTACTCTACCAATCACGCAGGTCTGGGTTTGATTCCCGGTCAGATCACAGTGAATTATTCAATTCAAAGTTGTGATCGAAGACTGGTTGTTTGTGATGTCAATTCAGATTATTTCCTCTGCTCCCATCCTTCTGATCCTTTAATAACTGGGTGTAGCAATAGTGATTAGTCAACCACTAGTCCTGTTCTAGCTTTATCCTTCTTTCCGTTCTACTCACTTTGAAAAAAAAGTGAGGTTGAGCAACTGAGTAACAAGCAGTTCTCGTAAAAAACTTCTGTTGAGAAACTTCCATTAGGAAACCATATGCTCCACATTGGGAACGGTTACTCAACCTCTTTTTTTTAAAAACAATATATCCTTTGTTCTGGCCAGAGTAAGTCTATGGACCTGGTATTGTTTTGTATTATGACATTAACTTACGAGTGTCACGTTATCTGCCACATAACATTCAAAACGAACCTCAGACAGGAAGAAACAGCAAATAGTTTCCAATGAAAAAACAAGTTTTTAAAGCAAAATAAAAATGAAATTTTGCAAATATTAATTTAACTAAAAATCACTTTTAGGGTGTTCACTGTCAATACTTGGTGGAAAGGCATTATATTAGTAAAAACACAATATTCCTTTGTACTTCATTCCACTTTATTTAATATGTCAGGACCGGTTTCGCTCATTACGAGCATCGTCAACTGATAAGAAATATAATTTAACAATGCTATTTATACAAAAATGAACAGTTATAAACAACAATTGGCATTGAAAAGAAAATACCAATTACATTAAAAGTGATTCTAAAATAGCACAAAATTAAAATGTTTAACACATCTAACATATAATTAAAAAGTCATCTCAGATTAATAAATTTAGAATGGGGATTGAAAGTAATTACAAACATAATTAAAATTTGGGAATTCTTTGACAAAGTGATACAATGAAAATAATGACATTAATAGAGTGAATAGGCTTAATGATAGTTTCCTATTTTTCCCCGCTTCCAAGTAGTTGGTGAGTGTACATTCTTAAACAAAATCGACAGCCAGGAAGATTCTGAAAAAGAAATTTTTCAAAGACCATATCAATTCTAACAAAGAAATATATACATACATATATACATATATATATTTTAAATTGTATAAAAGAATAGTTAACAAGGGCTAATGCAATGGATAAAGTAACGGGGAACTAGCAAATATTATTTGATCGTTCAAAAGATCTGAATCAGGTAAAAATTTGAATCTATTGATTTCTAGGATTTCCTGTTTGTCTAGTTTGGCAGACTTGTTATTTAAATGTAGAACTTTAAAATTTCTACTAATATCGAAAGTGTGATTATTTTGAAACAGATGGTTTCCAAATGAAGACTGTTCATCCCCTTTCTTAGCACAACTCAAATGCTCTTTGATTCTAATATTAAACGATCTACCTGTTTGACCAATATATTTGGCGTTACAGGAATCGCAGTTGAGTAAATATATACCGCTTTGGTTCAAAAAGTTTAACTTATCTTTGGAATTAACTAAAACACGACTCAAGTTGAGTGTGTTATAAAAGGTTACATTAAATTTATTTCTATCAATTTTCCTAGCGATTTTTTCTGTAACTCTACCCAAGTAATTTAATTTAACCCACTGTTTTATAACAACAGGTTTATCCAACACCAGGCCAGAGCTAACATTTAAAAAAGCAAGTTTTTTAGTTTTATTAAATAAAAGACGATCTACTATATCCGTAGCATAACCATTGTTAACTGCTATTTGTTTAATGGTTTCTAATTCTAAATCAAAATTTGCTTTAGTCATCGGAATCACATTGCATTAGCCCTTGTTAACTATTCTTTTATATAATTTAAAATATATATATATTTCTTTGTTAGAATTGATATGGTCTTTGAAAAATTTCTTTTTCAGAATCTTCCTGGCTGTCGATTTTGTTTGAGTATGTACACTCACCAACTACTTGGAAGCGGGGAAAAATAGGAAACTATCATTAAGCCTATTCACTCTATTAATGTCATTATTTTCATTGTATCACTTTGTCAAAGAATTCCCAAATTTTAATTATGTTTTTAATTACTTTCAATCCCCTTCTAAATTTATTAATCTGAGATGACTTTTTAATTATATGTTAGATGTGTTAAACATTTTAATTTTGTGCTATTTTAGAATCTATATATTAATACTCGATAATGTCCGAATGATTGCATGATTGCATGATTGTCCGCGATTTCCCCTCCCCCTGCCCCTTCCCCCACCCTCCTCAACAGCTCCGCTGACGCAATATTTTTATTCATACTAAAGACATATTTTCCCAATACACTGTTTATTATTTGACGAAACAAATCAAATCGCTGAAAAAATTTCATACAAAAAAACGCCGCGACCGTGGATCGAACACAGAACTCTGGATTACCAGTCGAGCTCTCTATCAACTGAGCTAACGTCATAAATATCAGATCCGATAAAAATACATTATATAAATCAAGCATTTGAAAATGGAACGATATTTGTGATTCACAAACTGACTTCGATTGTTTGTATTCAAGATTCAAAAATGGAACATTGTGACGTCTGTCAAATATGAATGTGGCATATTTTACATAATATAGTTTCGACAGTTAAATGCAAATATTCCATGTGTGTCATATGCTGACGGCTATTAAATATTTTACTTTTTAACAGAGGGTATTTAGAATTTATCCCGATAATTTAAAAGTTTTGTATCTTTTGTTTTAAATAACGAGTAAACGAGTCTATGCTTTGGACAAGGTAAATTTATGCTCAAATACAAATATAAATAAAGTAAGCGAAATAGTTTGATAGAGCGCCCGGCTGGTAGCCTGTAGGAAGCCGGTTCGAATCTAGCCTAGAGCGCTTTTTTTTGGGTTTATAACAATTTTTTTTTTTGAAAACTTTCTTTTTAAATCACAGTACATCTTGATCGTATGAAAATAAATGCTACCAAAATAACAAAATCCGATTGACTAGCGAAATATGTTTTTCAAAAAATAAATATAAGACGCAATTATTTCAAGATTTGTTTTTAATCTAGGTACATATGTGGTATAGTTAGTTGTTGGCGAAAGCATAATGTGTAATAAAATAACTTCAGTAAAAATCATTATATATATTTTAAAAAAACAATTTCTGTTTGGAGAATCAGTCAACATTTTGATAATTTTGTTTTGATAAAATGTGCAATTAATTTATACCATTTTGCATGTGAAAAAATGATTATTAGCAAACTTAAACATTATTTCAAAAATTAAGTAATTTACAATTTAAAACTGCAGGGCTGTCGATATATGTGCCGAGGTCGATTTATGCTACTATGAAAAATGATTGTTAGCAAACGTGAACATTATTCCAAAGATTTAATATTTTACGAAATTTCTGTCACTACGAAAAATAGTTGTTAGCAAACTTAAACATTATTCCAAAAATTAGGTAATTTACGAGGTATATTTCTGCTAATAGGAAAAATAATTGTTAGCAAACTCAACATTATTCCAAAAATTATATAATTTACAATTTAAATACTACAGGGCATGCTGTCGATATATGCCCCGAGATATATTTATTTTATTTTTAGAATTTCTGGTTTATTCAATAAATAGGTTTGTAATTTTCTGACTTCTTAAAAATGCAACAAAAATCCCCCCGTTGAGGTCAACGGGCTTACAGCTAGTCACTTTTAATGTAATTGGTATTTTCTTTTCAATGCCAATTGTTGTTTATAACTGTTCATTTTTGTATAAATAGCATTGTTAAATTATATTTCTTATCAGTTGACGATGCTCGTAATGAGCGAAACCGGTCCTGACATATTAAATAAAGTGGAATGAAGTACAAAGGAATATTGTGTTTTTACTAATTTAACTAAAAATGCCGAGAAAAATGTGCTAGAACACCGTTCCACCACGTCACATGGGAAAAAAAGCCTTGCATATGCTCTTAAGTCAGCCTAGTATGCAGTGACAAGACTATCGACTCTTTTGATTTGAATACACATCATTAAAGAAAATCAAAAAAACACCTGACCAGTATACATTACACATGTGACATCTTTGCAGTGAAGACTAAAAGTGTCTTCACAGCAAAGAAAGGCGCTGTCTTGTACATTCCATAAATTGGAGTTCCTCACAAAATCAAACCACCTCATCCCCAGTATTCGACGCAAGCATCTGCTGTCTTCGGCAGATGCCTTGATTCGCTACTGTAAATCAGCACTGCACAGAATGCAATCGTTGAACAAACTTGGTTTAAGTGGCTCCAACTATTCCTAGGGAATAGCGAGCTCTTTTTTTATGATGCTGTCTAACGGATTATGTGTTTAAAAGTTATCAATGATGATCTGAATAATTGGTAAGAGAGCCCTAAATGAAGATGACTTCATCAATTAACTCACCTTTCTTTGAGCCAGTCGTTTAGTTTGCCTTCGTGGCAGTTGAGCGATAATTTACAAATCTGCAGCCCAAACGATAAGAAATGAAACAGGCATACCATATGTGACACATTTATTATATAAAATACAAAATGTAGGTAACGAATCAGGTGACTAGTATCAATTTATTACAGAAGTAAAAAAATCTTACACAGGTTTCATAACACAAAACACATAAGAATATGAGGAACATATACTCTGAATACGGCGTAAGTTTTCGACAACAGTGCAGCGGCGGTCAGAATAAACTCAGAGACGCCGCCGTTGAATTCCTCCGCAAAATATTCATTAAAATGAAACATTAACATGACGGCTCAGTGTCGAGCGATAGTGCAAAATAGTCTATCAAATAAATTATACCGATGAATGGATATTCAAACAAATATGTAGAAATAAACTCATAATAAGTATGAAAAAATATGTCACATCTAGTAACACAACCAGTGCAATAACAAAGTTATTTATTTAAATTTTGTATTAAAAAATAATTTCCCTTCAGTGCCGAATCGATAGCGACAATAAAAAATAATAAAACCAGTTTAAATAAAAATTCCATGCAGTAGGTTATCATGAATGAGTCTCAGTCCTCTTATTCTCCTTCGGCTAAGATCAATATAGTGTACATCAGGGTTCAAAATGGGAAATCTCACCAGAACCGGAATGGTTGTTTGTTTTTTTTTAGATAGCATTTTTCAATACAATTTTTAAACTACAAACTGCTCACAATGTGGATGGGAGCAGTAGGACTGCTAACAGAGGCCTTCAACAAAAGCAATTCTATGATAACTGACACTAAGGATAATAGAATGGGGCTAGTACAGGACTAGTAGTTAGGAAATCACTTCGGCTATGCTTCATTTTCAAAGATCATCGGATATGCGGGAGGAAATTTTACAAACATCCGCGTTTTTGAGAACAAATTCATAAATCAATTAAATTTATGAAACAATTTGCGCTAGGATTCGAAATGACTGACACCGCAACCGAAGAAGATGACGACTGTTTGGCTACAAGTACTGCTCATAATTATTGTGATAAAGAATCGGTGCACTCCAGTGAAATTCAAGCCCTGGTGTCTGAACTTAAATTAAAATAATGCAGCGACAGTTGCCAATTTAGTACGGGAAAATCCAATTTAAAAAGTACGTGTGGTAAAAAATAAATTAACGCTCATAGATTGATCATCTAAAAAAATTCAACTGAGACATCACAGTGGCGGAGAGTTGAGACATACATTTCAATTATATTTACCACATGCGAAATATCATATTATAAAATGCAGACATTAACCCTTCGAGTGTGTAATGACTTATTTTCTATTAATATTTTAGTACAGAAAACTTTTTTTATACCTAATCTAGGAAGAATATTATCTAGTAGCATATTTCATACAGTCTGTAAATTATTTATTTATTTAATTGTTTAGATTATTATTTTCATAAAATTATCTACATCCAATTCGGCATCCGGCAGATCCTCATTGAGCAACTTACTGTGGGCATGCAAAGCTATTGACATAGCTCCAGGAAGAGAATCAAGTAAAAATTTAATATCATTTTACAGTTTTCCAAAATTTACATTTTTGTTTTTCTTCTTTTGAAACCACTCATAAAAAAAGTGTGCCAAAAATCAGCGATCAATGTTTGTAATAATAATTTAATAAAATTTACGAGTCTAGCAATGGGTAATAGATGACCCTCCACTTGCCTGTGCATGTACAGCCATACTGCTCAAAGGGTTAATGTAAAAAAAAATACATAACAGTATAACGTTGCAGTGCAAGACAGAAACCTTTGCTAACCGGCATCCACCGCTAGCAATATAAAATTACACAAAACGATGAATATAATATAACGTAATCAAACAACCAAAGGTTTTGTCTCATTCCACAATAAAGTGCAATCATATTAATATAAAAGGTTTGATAACGTATCGAGCCATATAATTTTTCACTTATCGATACGGTTGCAGAATGGAAAAATTTAACACTACTGAACAAACAAAATAAAATACGAAATGGCGAGACGCGTTCGAATGCTGACAACGATCAACTCGCGAGACTATAATACACAGCGAGAACATTTTTGCAAATTTCATTTGCCACGCAAAAGTTTTATGATTCAAATCAAATTCAATGCAAATCGTTCATTTAAATACATAACGATTAGTGCACTAGCACGAATTGCTTCGACGCGGAACACTCCACGAAAAGATTGCGCCGCTCCTCTTCACAGACGGGTCACTTAAATATATTAAATTTTCTATATAATTTTTTATTACGGTTTACAAAATAGAAGCGCAATCGAGTGCAGCTCATAAAATGTACGTCCACTCCGGCGCGTTCGCATCTTCGTCGTCGAACGGAAGAATGCCACTTCAATTTTTTCCACATGTTGCAAGGGTCCCCTTTTATCCAGAGCATATTTCAGAATGATCGTCCCAAGCCGAAACCTGAAATATTTTCAAATAATTTATTTTATTAACTGCGAGACTGATTCACGACTGTCATCTCGAGTAAGTATAACCGTCTCTTTGTCAATTAGCAATAAGTTGAGAGAGTGTGGACGCACCTGACATTCTCTGCTGCAGTACCATTGATTCGCGCATCCGGCACACACGAACTGCGCTTCCCTCCTGCGGCAACCCTGGCACTCCGGCACTTCGCTCTCGTTCAGTTCCACTCTCTCTCGGGCGTCGGGACGGTTGCTCGATCTTCCTTCGTCGATCACAAGCGGCCGGTCCGCGCTGTCCTCTTCCGCTTCGGTCTCTTCGTAGTCGTCCTGCGTACGATTTGAAAAGCTTTGTGTTCAAAAAAGGAAACTTCTACACTCCTTCTAGCTTGATATAGTACAACTAAATAACATAGACGACCGCTAATATGAATATAGAGCAATTTACACTACATCTTACACTTAAACTTGGCCATTGAAAATAATGTAAGTCTTTGTTTACAAGTGATGTAAGATTAAAGAAACACATCTCATTTCTGCCATTTGGGTGTTGAGAAGTTTGATTATCAGATAAAAAAAAATTAAAAAACAATAAACTAGGAGCTACCCATCAAATCGGATTTTGATTCATATTTTTGAGGACTTATTGATACTGTAAATGATGTGCGACAAATCATATTTTGCCAACCACATCAAAATAGGTTATGTCCATAGAAGAGATTAGTTCAAAATATGTTATGTTAGTTATATAATTTTGTTCTCATATATTTTCAGTTAAGCAATAGTAAATTATACATACATGGTTTCATTAAAATGCATCTTTTCGCTCTTCATTCTTCAATCAATCATTTTATTAATATTTCTAATATCAAAATAAGATTCATTGAGTTATTTTTTACCTACACGATTTCGAGTATCATGTATATGTTGAACATATTTTTTAACAGCACTGAATTAGTAAGATATCAGTTTTCCTTTATTATGAAAAATAGACTAATGTGGACAAAATACGATTCGAAGAGTGTCTCCTCGTTTATTGTTACTGATTGACAATTATGATAATGAGTTTTGATTAGATGACTTTTATCACACCAATACTACCGCACGGTAAGTATCTGAATGTCAAACGAAAATCGAAGTGTCGTTTTTGAAACCAGTCGCACTCTACCCGGCTGGGACTACCGTCATTGACGACAGCATTCAATCATAGAATGGACACCGATGTATCGATTTTTGCAGCACTTTATCAGCAACCCTACTAGACAACATAAATATTTTGACCCAGGAATGAAGTAAATTACTCTCTACGACAGTAAAACACAAGTGACAAAAACACAAAAGGATGAGCACAATGAAATTTGATTACCTTTGTACTAGGTGGCAATTTATCCAATAATTTAACCAGGTCACAGTCACGACTGTGCCCTGGTATTGTGTTTCGAGTTTCGCATGCAGTAAAAAGCGATATTTATATCTGAAATAATTTCCTGCGGTCGTACAGTAATAACATTGGCGCTCACCAATTGAACGATTTCCGGTCGGGATCTGTCAGCCGGCTGATCAGCGACAGACTGAACCGGGGTGATGGTGATTTCGCTGCAACTCTGCTGCAAACCGACACCGTGATCAATTGAAAACAATTTACATATTTCATCGATTATCGAGTGCAGTGTCTACCAAACTTTTTTGCTTCACAGCACACTGGTGAATGGGATTTGTTCCGAGGCACAAGAGGAAATGTACCTTACCAATATGAATATAGAAAATCATGGTGAGATAACGTTTAATCAACATATATTATGTCCATACATGGTAATAATTTTATTAGGGAGAAGGATGCAATTGATTTTAATGAAGAATTCTGTAAAAATCCTGCTCTAAATTAGATTTAAAAAAACACTAACCATCTACCATCTGTAACTGCGTTCGTTAATTCATTTCTACGTGCGCTGAAAAACAAAATGCACAAAGATACGACGATCCAAACAGCAACAGAGATTTGATTGTTGTTGTAGTCAATTGAAGATATTGACTTCATAGCGATATCCAAAATGCTGACAACTCTAGCTCAGAAAAGAGGCTTCGTGCACAGTTTCACATGCACATTTCTTTCTCTGTTAGTGTCAGATGTGTACGGTTGATGGTTGAATCAAGTGATGGAAAAGAAGACTACGCTGCTTATATACCATCGGCACTGTATCCCTGTGTCGCGTCTACCACTATGGAAGAATGAGACGAATATTTGTTTGAAAATTTAAATGAATAAAAGCTTTCACTTTTAGGGTGTTTACTGTCAATACTTGGTGGAAAGACATTATATTAATAAAAACACAATATTCCTTTGTACTTCATTCCACTTTATTTAATAGGTCAGGACCGGTTTCGCTCATTGCGAGCATTGTCAACTGAACTGTCAACATTGTCAGTTGACAATGCTCGCAAGGAGCGAAACCGGTCCTGACCTATTAAATAAAGTGGAATGAAGTACAAAGGAATATTGTGTTTTTATTAATGAATAAGCTTTATTGAAAATGAACAGTTTTGAGGCTCTTTCTTCGCGGCACAAAGTTTGGCAGACACTGATCTAATGAAACCGAGAATGATTCATGTCATTGAAGGAGTATTATGTACGAATTTTCTGTGGGCTTGTGCACTGTACGCGCTTACAAATAATTCTTTATCACGAGTGAACGCACAATCAAAATTTAATAACAACCTCTATAACACGGTGATAGGTACGTTAAATTACATACTTTGGTGCGCCCAGGTCACTGACCCTGTCACATGATGGGTAATAAGAGGCGAGTTGAATATGAATATGATTATCGGTTATTAAAACTTAAATACCATTGTTTATAAGTATGCCATGTGATCAAACATTTTCTGAAAAATGTGACCCACACACACGCTTCATTACCAGCACCGTCTATGCTAATAATGTAGTGATATTTTATCCAAATTTGACAAAATTCCCTCGGCTTAATCACAACTGTTGATAAAGCAGATATGCAACACGCGTGCGTCAATTCTCAGTTGTCTAGTCGGTAAGAGTTTTGTCCTAGCAATCAGGCGGGTCTGGGTTCAACTCCCAATCTCACTCAGTATCTCGGGTCACATGAAATGTTCTACGATATGGCGTGGACATGTAAATTTTGTGTTCTAGTTCATGTTTTGGAATAATTTGTTCCCTATTGAATTGGCAACATTATTTCAAAAACCGACTGACTCTCGTTTCCACCAAATTTAATTAATCGATCGAGTGACCACCTGATGAGATGAGAAGATATTTGAAATATTACGCGGTAAAAATAACTAAGCATTTAGTTGGACGAGTATTATTTGAATTGGTTTACAGATATTCAGTTTCATACCAACCGTCAGAGCTATTAACGCGATTGATTATTTTCGCTGAACATTTGTCATCCCACTCAGAGACACGTACGACTCTATTCACCCGCTATTTTGTTGTGCTTGAAACCGCTATCGTAAAAAAAGACAGACTGCAAGTGTCGCCACGTTTTTATGATGCTTCCGTTGATGACTGCTCACCTACGAGCACCTGTGGATAGACTGTTCAGTCATCTAATTGATAACGAGGGATACCTGTATTCAACTAATGGATAGCTAAATTAAGCAAAATTCAAAGTTTTTATCTGTTTTTGTAACACCAGTTTTCCATAAGGAGTATCCTTTTTTTTATTCCATGCCCGCTCCCAATGTGGAACATATCGTCGACAATTTTGTAAGAACACATAACTGAACTTTTTTAATCGTTGCAATATCTTTTATTGTATTTACACATATCTTTATTTTCAGCGCAGAATGCATTAATTAAATGCTGCAATATCAAATGAATGAAATTTAACCAAATTAAGATAAGTGTTCTTGCAGTATTGCCAACGATATGGCCTCCTAATGGAGGTATCTCAATAGAAGTCTTTTCTACGAGAACTGTTTATTACTCAGTTGCTCAACCTCTTTTTCAGAGAGAGTAGAGATAAAAGAATAGGTGGGAGAAATTTAAAAAAAAAAGGCTGTTCGTACTGGGATTTGAACCCGTGACACCCGTCACGAAAGCCAATGACGTTGACCACTGCGCCGCAGACCCGACAATAAGGTATGGCTGACATCATATTTGTACATTGTATTACAATTTCGATTAGAACAGTGCTACTCAAATGCAAGTCTAAATAATAAAAATAATAAAAGATTTTTATTTCTTTTTCCACTTAAAATTTTTATTTGATCAGGACCGGTTTCGCTCCCCATGAGCATTATCAACTGATAAGGAAAATAAATTAAACAGTGCTATTTATACAAGTTGAATTGAAATAAAAGGTGTAAGCAATTACTAACAATTAAAAGGATTTACAAATTACATAATTACAGTAATACCCCGCTTTACGCGAGGGATACGTTCCGAAAAAAATCGCGTTAACTGAAATTCGCGTATATCGAGGTTTATGATTAAACATAGTCAAAATTTAATACAAAAAAATACAAATCATTTTAATCAATCACTTTAATTCTAAGAACACTTTATGCAATACATACTCTTATTTTTTACGGAAAAATACATCTATTGTCTTTTGGGTAGCGTTTTGTTTACGTTCTTGTAAAATACGTTCATAACACCCAACACTGTTTTTAATTGTTTGACACACGGTCAAGACACGGTCATCATTATTGTCTATACTCTGAAATATGTCCAAACCTGAATAAATTTTTGAAAGTTCATTTTGTATTTCCCCTGAAGATTTTTTCCCGATTTTTATAAATCGTTCTCACAGTCGATTCTGAGAGTCCAAAATCTCTTCCAACAATTGTTGCTTTGCCTCCATTTTCCATTCTTCTTAACACTTTCATCTTCAATTCCAAAGTGACGCTTTTACGCTCTTTTTTCTTTACATGCGGCATTTTAACGTAGGGTTAAATTATGTATGTATCTCCAATAAATGTTAAAACAAAACTGCCAGCCGACCGAACTAACATTACGGAACAAATGAACACACGAAACGAACGAGGAAATCCCCATAGAACAAAGTCGAAGGACGGGGAATTCCCAATTCTTCAAAGAGAATATTCAGAGAAAGCGGGGATCCCGCGACCATAGAGAAGTTAATGACTAAATATGTTTATACGCACTCTTTCGCGTAATGCGAGGCATTTGAGCGCGAAATTTGAAATTCGCGTTATAGTGAAACCGCGCTTAACGGGGTCGCGCTAAGCGGGGTATTACTGTACACAAAATTAAAATGCTTAACACCTATAACATACAATTAAAAAATCATCAATAATAAGTGGCAAATGATATCAATTATAAACACAATTAAAATTTGGGAAATTTTAGACAAAATGAAACTACATTATTAAAGTGAATAAATTAATGATGATTTAGTGTTTTTCCCGCTTCCATGTAATTGATGTACTTCAACAAAATCAGCAACAATGAAGATTCTGAAAAAGACATTTTTGAAAACCATATCAATTCTTACAAAAGAAATGAAATTTTTAAAAATAATATAAAAAAAGAAGTTAGCATAGACTAGAATTAGGTTAATGAAACGGATATAACAAAGGAGATGATACAAATACAACCTGCTCGTTTAATAAATTCTAAAGATAAACTCAATATTCTTAACCAAAGTGGCATTTATTTAATTGATTGCGATTCTTGTGGTGCCAGCTATATCGGTCAAACGGGACGAGCTTTTAATATCAGATTTAAAGAACATCTAGCCTGCTCACGTAAAGGGAATGAATTATCTTCATTTGGGAACCATTTGTTCCTAAATAAGCATACATTTGATATGTCAAAAAACTTAAAAATCCTGCATGTTAACACTAAATCTTTAAAACTTGATAAACAAGAGATCTTAGAAATAAATAGACATAAATTCTTACCTAACTGTAATTTATTAAACGAGCAGGTTGTATTTGTATCATCTCCTTTGTTATATCCGTTTCATTAACCTAATTCTAGTCTATGCTAACTCCTTTTTTTATATTATTTTTAAAAATTTCAT
>CM062835.1:24537664-24615500 GCA_031772345.1 Himalopsyche anomala
TTCTTTTGTAAGAAATGATATGGTTTTCAAAAATGTCTTTTTCAGAATCTTCATTGTTGCTGATTTTGTTGAAGTACATCAATTACATGGAAGCGGGAAAAACACTAAATCATCATTAATTTATTCACTTAAGTAATGTAGTTTCATTTTGTCTAAAATTTCCCAAATTTTAATTGTGTTTATAATTGATATCATTTGCCACTTATTATTGATGATTTTTTAATTGTATGTTATAGGTGTTAAGCATTTTAATTTTAATTTTGTGTAATTATGTAATTTGTAAATCCTTTTAATTGTTAGTAATTGCTTACACCTTTTATTTCAATTCAACTTGTATAAATAGCACTGTTTAATTTATTTTCCTTATCAGTTGATAATGCTCGTGAGGAGCGAAACCGGTCCTGATCAAATAAAAATTTTAAGTGGAAAAAGTACTAAAAATCTTTTATTATTTTTATTATAATGCCATTCCACCAAGTATTGACAGTGAACACCTTGCAAGTCTAAATATATGCATAGTTGCCTATTATTTATTATATTTACATCATACAGTCAGTAGTCCTCACATAAATATATACTGCTCCGCGCAACGGTCAGAGTTTGAGTAGCACTGCATTAGAATACATATGCTCTACGATGGATGCGGACATGGTACAAGAAAAAATATTATACTGTAAAAAAAAAAAAAGGATCTTACAGAGTTGGCAAGGTCTGGTGTGCGGCCATCGGTAGAAACGGCCACAGCCGCCTTCTCAGGGGCTGTCAGCAATCTAGCCAGAGTGGGAGAGAAGGCTGAGAATCTGCTCTCCTGACGAGGACATGCCTGCATGCAATAATAATATAATCGATTTATCATAGTCAAAATCTTTCATAATTTTATTTTTTAGACATTATTTTCACAACTGTACCTTGGTGAGTATCCCGTGTAATAGCGAATTAGTTTGGGTGTTAATGGTCTTCGGTGCCGAAGGAGCGGAGCAGACGAGAGAAGACGACGAAGAGACGGGATGGAGGGTAACCTCAGGATAGGGTGGTGGGGGAGGCAATCTACCGTGCGCTGAGAGCGATCCTACGGGCAGAGGTTGCCGACCGGCCATGCTCGCAAACTGCACCAGAACATCCTTGAAACTCATCGTGCCGTTGGTGAGCGCCCCGCATGAGGGCGGCGGGATGCTTCCATCTGACTGAGAATTCTGCAATGAGGTTAAAATATTACTAAGGAATGAATGAAATGACTGTGTGACTACGGAATCCAATCCCGAGCCAAAATGTTGATCCCGGGATTTTGGGATTAGAATTTTTCGATCCCGGAATCCCGGGACTGGTCCCAGGATCAGTACATTTTTTAAGAAATAAAAAAAAGCAAAAAAGCGACGATATAAAAAACGTATTATGCCGTGATCCGCATTCTACCGACAATACGCTAAAAACGACTTTTGCCGCGATCTGCATTCTACCGACAATACGCTAAAAATGACTTTTGCCGTGATCCGCATTCTACCGACAATACGCTAAAAATGACTTTTGCCGCGATCCGCATTCTACCGACAATACGCTAAAAATGACTATTGTCATTTCCCGCCTATTAAGTGTTAATAATAAAATTGGGCATCGTTTATTGCATATGCGTGAACTGCTGACTTGAAAATCAACACGTTTCAGTTTTAAAAACTGAAACTTTCGCGATCATGTCTTCTAATCCCGGGATTGAAATGTATCGAAAACTGTACGGGATCCCGGGATTGGATTCCCTATGTGTGACCTTATCTATTAAATATTGATTGAATAAGTATGTACTAATAGGAACGTATAGTTTATTAGTTTGCAAGAATTAAAGAGTTGATAAATATTTCAGCTTTATCAGAACTAAACAGTTTAGTTGGTAACTGTTGTGACATTTCTCAGAAGCGCTAACACCCAGCAATAATTATGACTAATTATTTTACATAAACTATTTTATCCGGTTATCTTGGAAATTCACACTGGAAATCATTGGCGGATCCAAGAGGGAGGCCATGGGGACCACAGCCCCCCCTTAGGAGAATTTATTTTCCATTTTTCTAATTTATTAAAACTTTATTGTGACATGGGCTCTTCAATTGTTTAGTTTACTATGTTTTATACAATACATACTTAATTATGTATCGACTATCTTTATAGATATATTATTTTAAAATCATCTATTATTTAATGTATTAGTTATGAATCATGTTTATTTTCAAATTGAATGGCCCCCCCTGGGACAATTTCTGGATCCGCAACTGCTGGAAATACGATTCCTAAAAATATCTTAAATAATATACTTTAAACTCATCGTTTGAAGCTGTATTGAAAGAACCCATTTGTGATGAAGTACTGAAAGATATTTATTATTTAATCATATCGCGCTCACCGAAAGTGTTCCCCCCATAAACAGTCCTGGATGGGTGACATGGGCAATGGTGTTGATGGGTGTAGTGTACCTCGGTCCGATCCCGATGTGCGGAATTCTCGGGGCGAGTATGGATCGCGCCCGCCTGCCTCTTCGAGGAACCTCTCCCGGATGGCGTTGTCGATAATCGGCGATGATAGATCGCACGTCTTTGGTCGGGCCCTGCCTCCCTGGAGGCCGAGGACGGCCAGAAAGCGTTTGCCCATCGGATTCTGCCATCCTGCGGAATGTGGGCCTCTGATGGCCGGCCGTCTCCCCGTCCGCTTCCGAATCCAGCAGAGGGCGAGCCGGATGATTGGCGACATTGCCATTTGTCGGGACTGGATCGGCTTCTCCGGCCCCAGAAGTCGCACAGGCCACGCGCAACGGAGACCGTTCAGGGGAAACTTCCCTTGTCCCCTCGATGAGAGCGACGGCCTTTTTCCGAAATAGTCGAAGGAGCAGCTCCTCTTTCACCTTTTTCAGCCGCAGTAAGCCGTTCCACTCGAGCTCGGCGGCGCGAGCCAGATCTCTGAGCGTTTCGATTTCAGCAGTGAGTCTCTCCGCGTGATGGTCCATCTCTCGGACATTTCCCGCCGTGCAATCGTCGATGTAGTCGCCCAGCATGGTGTTGTGCCTCTGGAATGACTCCCTCAATTCTCTGCGGAGTTTTTTCGATGGTGACATTTCGTTTTTAAGGCGTTCACCCCTACGCTTGGAAGCGCTACTATCCTGAAAAAACATTTTCAATGGAAGCTTCAATATTTGATGTTTAAAAATGGTGAACTTATTATTATTTATTTTATACACTATTGACATACTTAATAATTAAAATTAATATTCTTTCAAGATGTCATAATTACTGTTTTTAGAAATGAGAAAAGAAGTTAACCTTTAAAACATAATGGCAAAAAGAACCACTAACGAATGCCTCAGCATTCTATTCAAAAAAAATGTTTCAAGATAAAGTGGTTTCTCTGATAGGTTTACTTTATTATTTAAATCAATGTGATGGTTCAAAAAAAAACCTTCTGTTTTGAATGGTCATAAACTACCCAGTTTGGAGATAATCCGTCAACTCTGCGATATCTTAAGATTCTTACGTCGATCACTTATCAAGCTCAAAGCGGATAAGAATAAAATACTCCCAAAGGGAACACAACCTTGACAGCGTCACCTTCGGCGACGTTCGAATCCTCCGGTTCGGAATCTCCAGAGCTCCCGTCGTCTGGCCGGTAGAGCCGCTCGATCGAGACAGGTGCGCGGCTATCGTCTCGGCCGCCGTCCCCGGTCTCCCCCGGTGACCCGTCTACCCCTTCACCCGGCAATCTTTCACGCGTATCAGGGGGGTCCTCCTCTCCCGATTTCAATCGCACGCCGTCCCTGTTTTGGGCGGCGGAATTAAGATATTTTTCAGCCTCCGCGCATGCCTGATATGTTGAAGTGTTGTCATCGAGTTTTGATTCACCGAGGCTCAACGATCCATCGGTCAGTCGGTTTTCATCAGTGAGATTGGGCTGGGGTGATTTTTTACAATCTGTCATGGCGTCACCTAAACAAATTTAGGAAAGCTGTTAAGCACGTTATATACGGGCCATGGAAAATTCCGTTTTTAACAGACTGTGCATTATCGGCAGTACACGGATCATTTCTCGCTTTTAAATAATCATTGAAGCTACGTCATCTGTTTAGGAAGGCATTTTCTAAGCAAATATTAAAAACAATACTTATTTTTCTGTTTCTCAGTTATTTTTAATGACCATATACTAAAATGCTCAGTTCAATTTTGCAAAAAAAATCGATTTATTACATTTTTCAAAAAATATTATCCGTTATACTTTCAAATAAAATAAAAAAAATACATATTATACATAGTAGATTTTATTATAAATATTTAATTGTATACAAATCAAACACATTATCCGTAAAAAATGACAATCAGCTGACATTTCTGCCTATATATTCTTTGTTTTTTTTAAGACTGCGTCCTTTGAAATATTTTTTTTATGAGCAGATGCAAATGAATGAGAAGTTTAGGTTTAATCAGTGGCGGTCGGTCAATGCACCCCTTATATATGCAGGGACAGTTATATTTAATGAAATAATATTCAAACATAACATTTAGACCAGAGGTGGGGAACCTTTTCTTCTGTAAAGGCCGCATTCATTTTTCAGATTCGACATAAGGCAACAGTAAACATTGAATAGGACAGGAATGATTAATTTTCAATCCCTTACCCTACTTTTTCCACAGATTATCTTTAAACCTCATTTCTTTTTTTTTTTAGCTCACCGAGGAATTTGAAATCCTCAATTCGCTATACTTTTACCTCAGATTATCTCCATACCTCGTTTTTCCGAATTTTACATAAATGTACAGAATTGCAGAATTGGCCAGAAGGTCGCAGGATCCCCACGCCTGATTTAGACCATTCACTCGTTTTAAATTCTTCGTGTATTTATTTTGTCTATAATAAATATTTTAGACAATAAAAACATGAAGAATTTAAAATGAGTGAATGGTATAAATGTTATGTTTGAATATTATTTCATGAAATATAACCGCCCCTGCACAAGGCGTGCATTGATCCAATGCCACATTGACCAGCCGCCACTGGGTTTAATTTATTGCTTTTGGGTCAATTTGTAGCTATTAATCATAGGTCGGCATGGATTAGATTTCAAAGATGATTTTTAAAATAAAAATAATCTATTCGTAGTTTTTAATGAATTTGACTTTATTTATGTCACTTTAAAAATGTTTACAAATGCCAGGCATTAGAATTTTGCGAATTTGCAAAAAAAACCCGCAGATAAAGTGTTGACGTTATTATTCATTATTCCAAGTAAACTTAGATGGTGCAAAACTAAAAAAAAAAGGTATACCAAGGCTTCTAAGGGAGAATATGAAGCAGGGGAATTCCGGTTTTTGAGTCTTCATGAACAATAATAAAGAAAATGTCACAAAAAAATAAAAGCTTTTCGGGTTTCTACATAAGAAGTTATGTACGACAAGTAAGACTTATGTCCTAAGATATAATTTAACATAAAGTGCTATTTATCTGGTTATCCGCACTACGCTAATAAATCACCAACTTTTCGGGGCGATTATTGCCGACCGAAGCTTTCAACGCTGTCTCAAAGTGGGCGAGACAGACTCAGACAGAGACACACATATCGAGCAGAGGGAAAAGGGGATAGATTTATGTTGATAGCCATATTTGTTGATAGTCGAATTTTCGATGTCGATCGATATTACAAATACAGTTAAATTTTTGACAGTTTTGAATGATCAGGCATGGTAAGCAATAATTGCCCCGAAAAGTTGGTCGTTTAGAGCCGCCTTTATAGCTTACGTAGTACTACCCTGCCCACATTACAGTATTGATCACGATAAAACCTAGTACCAATTTGTACCAACACTTATGGAATTAAAGCATTATTATAATCTCTATGAACCTATTCATAAATTGACAATCAAGTTAAATTGTCTATGAAGTTTACAATCCAAAAAAAAAAGGTTACTATCTTTACCGATGGTAATAGTCCTTATTTCTTCTTTCTTTTCATCGACGAGCGTCAAAGTTTCTCGGCTTACGTCTGTTTTGTCACTTTTTGATATTTCAGCGCAAATTGGCGCTGATGAGACTTCGAATTTTTCATTGACCTCTATCGAATCCTGTTTCGAATCACTTTCGACGTCGTCATCTCCGGTCGGCTCTCTATCGTCGTCCGAAGCGAGAGGATCCGTGTCAGACGTTCCATTCTGGCTGTTGCCATTTTTATCTTCGAGTTCGAGAACCCCTTTCTGGACTCCATCAGGAACTTTCGTAATCGCATTCGCTTCTACGTCCGTCATTTTGAAGATCCGCGTCCGTTTTAAATGCGGTTCAAAGGAGAGGCTCTTTCCTCAATGAGTCGCAATGTGCTGAGTTGAGACTGAAAAAATAATTCATAATCGAAATGAGCGCATTGCATTTTCTCTAACCCCTGACAGATATTTTGACAAGTTTTTATTCAGCAGTACTTTATCATTATAACCTAAAAAGTTGAAACAGTTGCGTAGCAGACAATTATGTCTTAAATTATATTTTTACGCATCTATAGACCGAATTCAGGAATGATAATATTCATCTATTACTTTAAGTGGTTGAGTAGTTGACGTCGTTGGCTTCGGGTTCACAGGTTCGAATCCCAGAATGGACAGTGTCATAAATTCAATTTAATCAATTTGTGGATTGATTGTAATGTCTAAAATTCCCTGCTTAACCATTCTCATAGAAAATCTTCTGTTGAAATAAATTCCATTAGCAGTCCCTACACTCCACATTGGGAACAGACATGAATGATAATTGATAGTAAATCAATTAGAAAGACTCCATGACATTTTCAGAGAAATAGTAAGCATTTATCATCACAGCTTCTTTTTCTCTTTTTAGAAAAGAGAAATATTTTTATCAAACATGTAAGAAGACAAACTAAGCGAAGAATTGGGAAAGGCAAGCAATTAATAAAATCAGATAAAAATAGAAAATTATCTAAATGAATTACATAAATATCACTGTTTCATTGTATTTCTTATCAGTTGACAATGCTCACCATGAGCGAAACCGGTCCTGATCCAATAAATTTTATGTGGAAAAAGTACTAAAAATGTTTTATTATTTTTATTGTTGTGTATGTTTGACAGAAGCAAAGCCTAGTTTAAACTTAACAGGCAGCGTGATGCTATTAGTTATTTTTTAGTGAAAATGACTGTCGAGTCTTATTCGAGTATGCAAACATAAATAACAGTTCATTGACGTCGATGTATCAACTCTGGGCTGGTTGTTTATTTAAAATTAGAACTGAAACTATTAAATATATACGATTTTCAGAATATTGTAGTTTTTTAGATTCCTAGTAACCTTTTCTAGATGATTAGGAGCAAACACGAGCGCATTTTGCAGAGTGGAGACTGGTGTCGCTGTCACGTCACATTCGCTTAATTTAAAACATCACTGATTTACCTCGGCGATCTGCGGGACCCACGGGCATGCGGAATATTCATAAACAGATGACATTTGACCATACCCGGTAGATCGATTCCGTGACGTCCAGTGACGGACCGACGTTAACGTTTGGCGAGAAGGATGTAGCCGTTGTAAATTGCATATAGCATTCATAATCAAGGCGGACGTTACAATTTCACCTATGCTATGGCTGAATATTATCACTCATTATCACCCAGTGTCAGTATTGTCGGCGATATCGGCGGCAAAAACGAGCTACGAATGTAATACAGAGTGAGCACACTACTGCCTTTGCGTCATTATCTTAATATATTGCCGACAACGCGAGTTATGTGTGTTGTTATTGGAGTATTTAATGAAATAGTGGCGACGTAAAAGAATCTAGGCATTCGATACCCCGGCGAGCGAGGACCGAAACGCTGTGAAATCAACGGGGTACTCACCGTGCCTCCATTTGTCGATCGCAAAGAGAACTTCTTTCAAATCGAAACTCCTCAAATTAAACATTTTGCATATTAGTCAATCTTTCATTCACTTGCCCGGAATTGTCATTTTTAGGTCATGCAACCGCAATATTTCCTGCGCGTGCGTTTGTTTAGTTTACGAAATATAAAGTAATCATAATTATATTTCTAGCGGCAACACTGAAGTCTGGATTTTTATTTTGGAGATTCTTCTGCGTGCGTTTTGCGGTTAGCTGATGATTTGATAAGTTCACAATGCTTTCGTCGAATTTGGATTTTGATCTTTTGGGGAAAACTGGCGTGAAAAGATTTTACGTAGGTAGTTGGAATTGGTTTATACTTTAAATCGCTAACTTTCGCTGACCACTTCAACTCCAACTTTTCTATCAACCCTAGAGTGCCAAAATATATATGAGACGACCTAAACACGGCTAAATAAAATACCATAGAAAAACATAGCAACATAAAACAAAAGTTCGGTAATTGTAGAGTATAGCTCGTCATGAATTATTACGGCGAAAAACTTCACAAACCAAGCTGAAAACAACGCCACGATTTAAAATTATTTTTTGAGGGCTTAATAAAAGCTGAAAGGAAATGCTCTAAAATATTTCGTATTTCGCATAATTTATCAGTGTTCTTCGTAATAATGTGTGGTTTTGAGGCGATTTATCAATGCTTCAATAAATATTTTAAATCGTGGCGTTGTTTTCAACATACTTTGCCGCAATAGTCCATGTGTAAGTAAAGGATCATTTAAAAAGTATGGAGGTGTACAGTGAGAATATGTCATATTTTGGATAATTTATTTGTCATTGTTCTTCATATTAATGTGTGATTTTAACGCGATTATAAAGCCCTCGGAAAATAATTTTAAATCGTTTGTAATTATTAAGTTTCGTAATCGTAAGTTTGTGAATTTTTTCGCTGTAATGATCCATGACGAGCTATACTCTACAATTATCAAATTTTATTTTAATGCCTTGAATGATAAATGGTTGTGTAAAAATAAAATATACGTGAAATATTTTGATACTTAAAATAGCATTTACTACAATTATAGCCTATGTTTTTAAATAAAAAAAAAATTGTTTTCAATGCGATGATATTTAGATAACTTATGTTCTCTATAACTCTGTTTGTGAGAAAAGATCGTTAGTCTCCATTTGCACTAATTTTCAGTTGGGTTCTTTGATTGCGATCTGAGTTCGTTTTCAACCCATTGATAGTCTCCTGGATCCCCTCAACAGATTTATTGAATATGACAGCATCACCGGCATATTCAAGGTCACACTTTTCGAAAGTTTTCTTCGAAATGCTAGGATAAGAATCTAAAAACAGGGACGCCTAGCAGCCCTATTCGTGGGGGGCAACCAGGTAAATGTAAAAAAGAATGTGCAGGGCTGTGTTTTACAGTAAGTAGTTCCCATACTAAGGTGAAGTATTCTAGTCTATGGTAAGTCCCAGAGATAACGTAAGTCCTCTTATTTGGTTTTGTAATAATGGGATGCGAATTTTAAAAACAATTAAATTCGTTTGTTTCATAATCGATTTCTTTATCCGCCACTGGAAACTATGTATTGTAATGCGCCATATAATCCAACCAGTGGCGGATTAAGCACATCAGAGAACCCAAGCGCAATAAAATTTAGAGACTGTTTTACGGATAACATAAAAATTTCAGAAAATTCCAAGTAAAATAGTCGAAATAACATGTGTACAAAAATCTGAACAAAAAGTTTTGTGTATCCTATTACTTACTATATTGGATTGTTTTGAAAGAAATTTCGTTTATTTTTGGTAAAAATGAAAGACGATTTTCTCAAAGTGTATGAATATTTTATTGAATTATATATTCTCCATTTTGGTCCAATACCTTTTTCCATCTTTCTGACAGTAGCATGATTCCACGCTCATTAAACTTCTGATCTTTGCTGCAAAAAAAAAGATCCAAGTCATTTTTGATGTTCTCATTTGAAGTAAAGGTCTCACCATCTAAAAAAATTTGTAGAGACCAGAACAAGTAATATCCCGAAGGTGCCAGATTTGGAAAATATTTGTCTGATCGCAAATACTGACGTGACACGTCAAAGAATGACCATAAAAACCACGAAGCGTGGCAATAGCAGTTGCACCTAGAGTCAGGTTATGCTAAACATGGCTGTCGGAGTTAATTGTAGACCAGCACCTTCCACATAGAAGATTTATTCTAAATATTTAAATTTGTACAAAATATTAACATTTTTCTATTAGCAATTAATAAAAGATGACATCAGCTGATATATTTTTGATGTTTCTGCAATGGATGCCTCGGCAGTCTAAAAGGGATCTTTTATATGATTAGCAGTCCATTCAAAACATTATGTCGATTTCAAGCAGAGGTCAATGAATGAGCAGTTTTTGTTAGGTACTTTTGAGTGAATATAGCTTTATGCGTCACTTTAATCAGCATGATGTGTTTTTCTAAACGCACTGATTTGCTGATTCTTCTAAGATAACTATCAATTAAAATGTACATTTGGATGAAAAAAAAACTATTGCGATTTCGGTATAGTCTCAGCATATATGGATTCTTCGGTCATATTTGAGTTACATACAATCGAGCACGCTGGTTTCTGCAAGTCAACAATTTCGGAAGATGTCTATGAGATTTTCAAACAGTTTGATATGTTCGAGTTTATCAAAAGTTACTGTTTAGTATTTTGATTTTTGGACCGAAGCATTTATCCTAATGGAAGATAGGTCACATTTTTTTGGTTTGTGAACTTTCGACAGTATATTTCAACCTGACGCTTTCTGGTCGATGTTCGTATAAAAAGGTAGTCTTCAACTAATCTTCGCTGCAACATGTTCAATTTCCAAACTCGCAGCACCCTAAGCGCGGCATCTTGAATATTTTCTCCTCCTAGTCGACTTTAGCTTTTTCGTAATCTAAAGCGACAACCATTAAAGTCCACAATGTTAACAATCTTTCTTTCAATTTAAGAGTTCAGACTTGACTTTTAAATTTTGCTTCACGCTCATGCACTGTCATGTGTCCTCTCAGAGTGCAACCTTGCGTGAATGCTCTCCCACAAACATTGCAGACGTGCTTCTTTTCGCCGGTGTGAATTTTGACATGCTGGGTCAGCGCAGTCTTTCTCTTGAATCCTTTCTGGCAGTGTTGGCATATGAAACGTCTCTCGCCGGAATGTGAAAGCATATGATCGGCCAGTCCTCTTTTGGTGAAGAATCCCCGTTCACACTCCGGGCACGGGTAGTTTCGCTCTTTGAGATGCACCGATCGGACGTGCTTCGAGAGCGTCCCTCCCAGCTTAAAAGTCTTTGCGCAGAGTTTACAGCCGTGCTTTCTGTCTTTGTCATCGTGGATCTCTACTAAATGTTGACGACGGCGGTTGAAATCTTTGAAGCGCTCGTTGCAGAGCGGACATCTGGAGAAGAACATATTTTCAATATTTGAATTATGAATGCATGATTTATTGAGTATTATTGCATATTATGATTGATTTTAAAATTTTACAAGAAGTGATCTCAGATTAGACCCTGTCTTCTTTACACTTTTATTCCGTTGATTGGGATTTCAACTCAGCTTAAGCCGAACCCGGTTAATCTACTGAACATGTATCCACAAAATTTTTTTGAACGCAATAATTATTCTATCACTGAGTGAGAATATGAGCGATAATATCACACACTTGTATCTATCAATCATGCCGAGGTGTCGTGTTCTGGTGTGACTGCGAAGAGCGCCGGCGTCTTTGTACCTTCTCTCCGGGCAGAGCGGGCAGGTGAGCAGGGACAGGCGATGAGTGGCTGAGTGGGTGACGGCCTTTTTCTGCGTCAAAGACAAGTATCCGCAAATTTCGCAGACATGATTGGGGTAATGCGTCGACATGTGCATTTTTAAACTTCTGTGCATGACAAATGATTCGTTGCACAATCTGTGGTGAGAAAAAATTAAATTAATTAAAACTGATAGAATATAAAGTGAATAAGCGCATTAAACGTGTATAATTCTGCTCACTTGCATTGCAGGTCTGTCGTGTTTAATTCAAAAGGTAAAGTCTCTTCGCCTCTCTTCAATTTTCTACGTATTATATATTCTTTTCTTATCTTCGAAGTGCTATTGTTAACATATTTAGCAGATAGTATGGCGGCACGATTCCGACTAAAAATGAAAATGAATACATTAAAATGACATGGCA
Organism: Himalopsyche anomala; assembly: GCA_031772345.1. NCBI lineage: Eukaryota > Metazoa > Arthropoda > Insecta > Trichoptera > Rhyacophilidae > Himalopsyche > Himalopsyche anomala. Next base: position 24,549,756 of record CM062835.1, read on the forward strand.
TACTGCATCCCTTCGAATCAATGTTGGGCGAAAGTGGCAGTTTCTAATGATTTTTTTACAGCTAACACTTGGAACTAAGCTCAACATAACAATGATAATAGAAATATAAACAAATGTAGAATACATGCAACATGTATAGGTATATACTATGCACATATGTGTGTTATTTGGATTTGTTTTGGTTAAAGGCACTGGCGTTTTGTTTGCATCAAGATTTTTGCGTAAGTGTGATTTCAAACCTCGAATTATCCCTACATCCATTGTTTGCAATACCGAAATGGTGTTGCGGGGACAGTAACACCAGGGCTAGGCTTCACAAGTCAGTAATTATGGGATGAGTTGGACAGTGAGTTGTCAACCGAAAACTGTTTTTCTCTTGATCGTGGATGTTGTTAAATGATTTGTTTTTTAACTTATTAGATACAAAACTTATTCTAACCGGATTTTTTTTTAGTAAATTACGTTGCTCAAAGCGGAGTTGTGCTTTTGCAAACGGATTTACTTTTACAATAAATTGTATAAAAATCAAACTTGAGGTTGCATCTAAGATGCTAAAAGCAGTTGATTGGTTTTAACGAAGATACATTAGGGGGATTTAAATGTAATCGATTCTATAACAAAAAGTGTTTGAGACTTCATCTATGAATAGTGAGAGACAACTATCACCCGTTAATATGATTCTGGCTCAGCTCCCCATCCGTCTGTCGGATTTTTTTTCTGGTCAATATTTTTACCGTGTCAACAGGCAAGTTTTCAAAAATGGGTTTAATGTCCGCAGCTTCTTGCGAATCAATTTCCTCGCACATGATGTCGTCAGTTCCGAGGGAGCCATTTTCATCAGGTAAAGTGAAATTCCCGATAGGTTTCGCATCTACAATTATTGGTATTTGAAGTTAGCATAAATTCGTAAGAGTTGTAAAACATCATCAATTATAAGGTGCACGATAAATTCAGATACATCAAAAAAGGAAGAAAAAAGATAATCGAAAAAACATTGTAGGTGTATTATTTCGAAATAGTGGTCATCTTCACACAATAACTGAAGACTTTTAATTAAATTCATCAAAAAGGGCAACAGTTGAAAGGCTCACTCTGATTAATATGACTAGAACTGACCTAAGAGATTTTTAAGCGCGCTCTGAGCGTCTTCCAACTGGCGTTTGAAATCGGCGGCGTCTCTCAATTTTCTTATACACACCTCACAGATAAAATTGAGATCGTTATCTTTGTTGATTTCTTCGAACTAAAAGTAAACATGCTAACGTTACAATGCAGTATAGTTATAAACGCGTTTCAATATCAACGACAGTTATAAAAATAAAGCCTTTCGGACCTTAAGTGAGAAACAAAACATCAACATTTCCGAATAAATCTCCGCCTTCCCTTCGTGAAAATAGGTATTTGTCAACTTTTTTAGGTTAACAATACTTAAGCAACCTATACATCCTCCATTTAATATGTCCCGCTTCGAGTTCCATTCGCCGATTAATTCATCGGCTCGTTCAAGTTTGACTTCTTTTCCGGTGACGATTATCGGCACGTTTAGAGAATTCATTGACATTCTAAAAGTATACTAGCTATGTATAACTGCTTGTATCAAAATTTGACGTTTCTGATTGTATACACCTTTTTTTATTCTACTGTCAAATAAAAGCGGCCCCTTACAAAAAATATTACTAGCATAGTAAATCGTAAATCCAAATAATCGGTACAAGTCAAGTTAAAGGGAACTATTTTTTTTAAATCACAGCTCGCAACCAAATCATTTTACGTTAATGATATGATCGATCTTTTTATTTCAAACATAACCAGGAAGGCTTTAGGCTAATTATTTCACAATCGTTATAATTGATATTTTATGTTAGCCCTTGCTTAATTTTACTTAGGCAAGCAAGCCCCTTGATATGTTTGGAACATGGAATTCTAACGAAAAGAATATCAATCGTTTTCAGCTGATTTATTGATTGATATTAATTATTTTACGATAATATATCGTTTTGTTAAATAATGTTAAAAAATGAAGGAACATTAAATTGGAACAATAATAATTTTATAAAAGTGATAAAGTAATCTGCCTGTAGACTGTATGCAGTTGTATGGGAATGCAGGTCGTGCAGCTGGGCACAACGCTCACCTTAGCAAATACGGTATACTACCGCACAACAAATACACAAATATATCGCTTTATGTTCTAGATTTTGCGGGCGTATATTCAGGATGTGCGGCGTACACCTTGCACACCCTGAATCATAAACTAATATACTTTATAGATGGGCTACTTAGAACTATGAAGTTGCTCAGAGTTTATACTGGTTGGTAGGATGGTAAAACAGTTACCTGTAAGCCGAACCCAGCTAGAAAATAGTTATTATTATTATCCTTTTATTATTTAAAAATATGGCGTCCGAAAGAAAGGGGGTGAAGGAGGGGTTGGGGGGGAAGAAAAATAGCAGCTGTTAAACATAAAATATTTTATTTGTCAGAAATACGCACAAAAAAATACAGTCAGTAATCTTAACAATGTAAAGATACAAAATATGAGGATACAAGTACATATTATTAAATCATTGAATAAACTTTTTACATGAGTTTTACAAAAATATAGCTAATGTAGTAATTAAAGACAATTATATATACATAGATAAATGTTAGTAAAATAACACAATGTCTGAATTAATTGACATAGGCTGTCAAGTTTGATACACCTATCAAAGTCGCAAGGTGAATTTTATTGCAAATAACAACAGTATATTTTGAAGGTTATGACTTTAAGCACATGTCATATTTTTTTACTTTATAACCATACAAGTTATTTGCGATAAATATAATGATATCTTATACATGGTGATGCTCTGAGATATATTTCACTATTACCTGGAATATGTAGTTGGCACTGCCAAATCATTCAACATCTTTTGAAAAGTTTGTTGGATAAGTTTGACGTTTAACGTTTGACGTCTGACGCAGTCTGACGTTAGATGCGTGTGTTGCCAAGACCACGTAAATCATATTAAAGTCTAAGTTAATGTAACGGGTTCGTCTACCAACTACGCAACTATGTTCATATTCTTCAACACATCTGTGCGTATGTATGTATAAACGCTGTTCAGGTTGCTATATTGAAGTAGCACCCCCCCTGCCCTGAATATACGCTCTTGGCCCGTTCCAAATGTAGAGAATATGGTTTCCTAATGGAGGTATATCAACATAAGTTTTTCTACGAGAACTGTTTGTTACTCAGTCACTCAATCTTCTTTTTTCAAAGAGAGTAAGTAGTATAGAAAAATAAGACCAAGACAAAACTATTTTTAAACTAACCACTCTCTCTACGCCCAACAATTGAGTATGAAATGTAGCGTTCTTTTATATTGAGAATTACTCAAAAATACAGATAAAAATCCCTACGCAAATAATGATTTTATTAACCGTACTAAATTATTTTTGAAAGATATTTATAGAATTGGATTAGATCCATTTCTCCAAACATCATTTTGCGGATCAATCACTTCCAATTGAAGGACTGACGGAAGCTTTTCAATTGTACAGTTATATGGATTGTGAAATAAGGAAATGTCTTTTGTACTTGCATCGAGATTAACCGCAGGCCGGGTTCGGCCTGAGGTTTCCCAAACTATGTTCCGCGGACCCAGAGTAGATGTTCCGAAAAAAAATGGAATGGTTTTATACGCTGCAACACAGTTTAAAAATAAAACTTAAAAATTCAGTTAAGTGTTCCGTTATATTTTCCGGACTTGCGAAGTTTTCCATTCCAGAAAATGTTTGGGAAACCCTGCCCTAACCTATACCTCTGAGTTTGACGTTTGCGCCAGATTCGGTTCTAAGAGTAGAATAGGATTATCAAAGTCTTCATGGATACTCCGAACCTGCCAATAATCTTCGCCCGGAGCAAAGTCAAACTTGAACGAACTTATGAATCAATCGGCGAATGGGACACAAAGCAGGACATGTTAAACGGAGAATGCAGAGTAGAGGTCTGCACGGGCCCGGGCCTGGCCCACGGGCTCTTACCCGACCCGGCCCGTGGGCCGGGCTCGGGCGGGTAAGCGCAATCGAGAGTCGGGCTCGGGCCGGGCCGGGCTTTGGAATTTGGGATATAATGTTGGGAAAAATATACCAAATTGAGGATTTCAAATTCCTCGGTGAGCTAAAAAAAAAAAAAAAAAGGACTTTCGGAGATAATCTGGGGAAAAAGTATACCAAATCGAGGATTTCAAATTTCTCGGTGCTTCGGGTCGGGTTCGGGTAACAAGTGCGGCATTAGACTCGGGCCCGGGCCGGGTCGGGCGTGAGTTTTTCGGGCTCGGACCGGGTAGTTTTGTAAAATTTTGGCCCGTGCAGACCTCTAATGCAGAGGTTGTTTTGGTATCGCTTACCTAAAAAAGATGACCAATACTTATTTTCACGAAGGGAAGGCAGAAATATATTCGGAAATGTTGATGTTTTGCTTCTCTATACAGGTCCAAAATGCATTATTTATATAGCTGTCGTTGATATTGAAAAGCATTTATAACTATATTGTATCGTGACGTTAGCATGTTTACTTTTAGTTTGAAGAAATCGACAAAGATAACGATCTCAATTTTATCTGTGATGTGTGTCTAAGAAGATTGAGAGACGCCGCCGATTTTAAACGCCAGTTGGAAGACGCTCAGAGCGCGCTCAAAAATTTCTTAGGTCAGTTCTCGTCATATTAATCAGCATCATAAAACGTACCTTTACCTGATGAGCATTTCGAACTGTTGTCATTTTTTGATGAATTTAATTGAAAGTCTTCTATTATTGTGTGAAAATTATTACTACATTTTTCACCATTTCGAATACCTACCATATTTCCTCAATTGTGTGAAAATATTTTTTCCTTTTTTGATTTCTTTGAATTCATCATACGCCTTATAATCGATGTCAAAAATGTAGCAGTCAGATGTTGACCGGAAGTAGAAAATGGCAGCTTTTCAGAAGACAACCCCGTATTAAATACTTTAAAGGATTTCACAATTTTTTTATTCTGGTATATAAAAATATAGATGAATCTTAAAATCGAGCATATATGGTATACATATTTTGAATAATATAATCACCATCATGCCTCTATTACACCTAAGAAGAATGGTGGTGAGAGAGTGAACTTAGTCGAATACTATAAAATCTGAACAGGAAGTACAGTACTCAACCTAGTGAGCCGACAAGTGAAATGAACAAACAAGTGAATAGAAACCATTTATATTTCCTGGGCTGAGGTATACCTCCACCACCCGTAGCACGTACTCGGCGTAATATAAACAGTCATTCGTTGAGTTTGTTTTGTTGCTGGACCGAGAAGGCTTGGCACCATACTTGTTCGGTGTAAATGAGGCATTAATATGATAATGTCGCATAACAACTTTAACAAATTCATGCTAACTGCTAAGTCAAATAATCGCAGATGTGCAACCTATCGCGAATTTCATGTTACCTGATGATGATGGCTCTGTCGGAAACGAAGACATATATGATGGAATCGATTTTCAAGAAACTGTCGACATTCAAACTCACATCACCAAAAACTTGCCTGGTGTCACGGTGAAAAGATTGAACAAAAATATAACACGACGGATGGAAAATGAGCAGAGCCCGAATCATATTAAAGGGTAAGAATCGTCCCTCATTAATCGTCATAGCAGTGTTAGTTACGGACCTAATTATTGTCATCGATTGCGACCTTATTCTCAATAATACTAATCTTAAAAAAATTCCAGTCGAATAAGTATTTGTTTCTTGTGTGCACGTCATGCTTCATTGGTTGGCAAACCTTTACCATACAGGCAGATCCAATGGCTTCTTTATGACAAGGGTACTGTATTTAAATTTTGATTAAGAAAACAGCTGAGAGCTTGCCAAAATCAAAACACACTTATTTAATTAAAAAGCATTTCATTCAATGAACTAAAATACATCATACTTTTTTTTTTCTAACATGAGTACTCCAAAATAGCATTGTGAGCAACTAAGCTGCGCGCGTGCGCGGCTGCACAGCATTTGAGAAGCCCCCGCGCACTCATTCCGGGTTGGCGCGCACTACAAGACAGTTGTTCAATTAATATTTGATCGGTCCGCGCAACCTCCGCGCAGCCTTTTAAATTTCCGAGCAGCTAACTCTTCGGCTTAGAGGGAACGTTGATTGTGATCATTTGCATTAGAGATCATTATTTAATGTGTCCTAATATGTTTATGGTGGACTTCAATGTGGACTTCATTTTTGCCTACCATAGTTTTAAGTAAATTCAGCATGTTGCATACGAAAAATAGTTGTCAGCAAACTTAAATATTATTCCAAAAATTCAATAATTTACAATGTAAATACTGCAGGGCTGTCGATATATGCCTCGACGTCTATTTCTGCTACTACTAAAAATGGTTGTTAGCAAACTTAAACATTATTTCAAAAATTAAATAATTTACGAAATTTGTACTACTACGAAAAATGGTTGTTAGCAAACTTAAACATTATTCCAAAAATTAAATAATTTACAATTTAAATACTGCAGGGCAGGGCTGTCGATATACAGAATCAGAATTTCTGGCTTATTCAATAAATAGGTTTGTAATTTATTTTTCACGCCAGTAAATTTTCTGACTACTTAAAAATGCAACAAAAATCCCCCCGTTGAGGTCAACGGGCTTACAGCTAGTAATGTACATTGTTTACAAAAGAATTTAGTAGATGTTCTTTTTTTTGAAGCAGCACATACCACACAACGCTTTTTATTTATATTTCTAGCAAAAGTAGATAGCTCAGAGGTGGAAGTGGGCAAAAAATCCATAAAGTGTGTGTTTGCTCCAATACGGGAATGTAATGCGACAGACTTACGCTTACGAGTGATTGTTTTCTTATGACTGAGGGTAAATGTTATAAAAATGCATTTAGAATATTGGGATAAATATCGGAACATGTTGAAAGCATTAACTACATGTAAATAACATTTCTCATAATATAACATCAAAAAAACACATGTGTGCCCTGACCCGATTTAACCTTTACAGAAAACGGCAAAAAAGTATCATGTTACCTACCATTTTTTTTTTGTGATGCTTGCATCTCAGACTACCGCCCCTGCAGGGGGCGGAGATTGTAGGATTAGTCATATAAATCAATGTTGTCAATGTATGTTCAAAACGCCGCTTAGCTAGATGATTTTCTAACTGTTTAAATCAGATTGATGAAATGTTTACAGTTAAATTTCTGAGATTTGTAACTCCTTGGATGTGTCAACAGTGAGAAATTCATGGAACAAAATCTTGAAAAGACTATTCGAAAGTACCAGTAACACACTAGAAATTATTATAAGAGACATTGTGGAAGTAATAGCACAAATTTCAATATATGTGTCGAAGAAGATGTAACAGAGTGGTTAAATTGCGATGCGAACGATCTTGGATTTCAAATTTTGAATGATGTGAAAATAGTTAAAGAAATATTTGTCTGACAAGGAAAGAGACGTGCATTTACTATGAATAATTTTTATTTGTTTAGATTTTTAAGTAGCTCTGTATTAATTTATGTTATAATTAAGAAATTCAACTATTGATTTTTGCTTAAAGCGGCTACTTGTTCTTTTTGAAGATGCCAAATCGCGAATACATTCACCAGCTTCTTGGCTCTTAACCCACTTCATGGTTACATCTAAGCACTGAAAAGCTTCAGGATGTGCAGGACGACCGAAATCTCTTCTTCGTCTTCTCAATAGTTGTTCCTTTGAGGAAAATATTTCTTTAATTATTCTCTCATAATTCAAAATTTGAAAATGTTCGTTCGTATCGCAATTTAACCACTCCTGCATCTTCTTCGTCACATTCAACACATTGAAATTCGTGATGTTGCTTTCGCAATGTCTCTTATAACAATTTTTAGTGTGTTGAACTTTCCAACGGCCTTTTTAAGATTTCCAGACACATCTAAAGTTCCAACTCTCTTCTGTCATGTAGCAAGAGTCTTTTAAATTTATTTTCTTGTGAAAGCTGATAACGGTTTCTTCATTATTTTCTTCTGCCAGCAATAATCGCCGTAACATGTTTTCTATACATGCGTTTGAATATTTTTATAACACCCTAATCCATGGGTTGTATTCAGGGGCGTATATTCAGTGTGTGCAAGGTGTGCGCCGCACACTCGGAACATACGCCTGCAAAATCTAGAACATAAAGTAATATATTTACAGTATAAATGTTGCTCGGTAGTATACTGTATTTGAAAAGGCGAGCGTTGTCCCAAGCGCATGACCTGCCTTCCCATACGACTGCATATAAACGCGCAGTCTAGGTACGCGTAGCGTGGAGCGAATATTTTTGTACGCAACTTTAAGGTCCAAAGTCGTTCTCTTTCTTGACAGCTCACACGTCATGTATGAGGTTTCTCGGGCGTTCTTTCGAAAATTTCACTTCTCTACTTTTGTATTAGATTATTCTAACAGGTCATTTTTCATTGATATTTTGGCGTGATAATTTATTACTTATATTTATACATCTTTATTTTATTTTACACTTATAATTACAAATAGTTTTCAAAACATTTTGATATATATATTTTCAATCCATGTCCGCTCTTAGTGTGGAGTATATGTCCACCGAATGGATGTATTTTGATACAAGTTTTTCGACGAGAACTGCTTGTGATTCAGTTAGTCAACCTTTTTTTCACATACCTAATTGTTATGTTTAGTTTATTTTTTCATACACAGCACACCCAAACTTGACACTCACCATACGCCACTGGTTGTATTACCGATGTGGCATTTGATGGAAGAAATTTTACTGCAAACATTTCATCAATCTGGTTCAAACATTCTATAGATGGGTGAGATGATGCATTGTGTAGTTATAATAATGTTTGTCCTTTTTTATCTATGGAGTTTTGTTTTTAATATACTGTGTGTGCATTTGGGGGAAAGATTTCCTGGAAATGAAATGGAAGAATGGTCTGTGTTTGACATAACAGGAATGGCACAGTACCATTTTGATTTTGGAATTGAACATATCCGTTCACTTTGCTCAAAGTATAAACAACTTATTCAGGAGGAGGAAGCTGTTATTCAGCAGTATAATGACTTTAAGTTTTTAGTCTCAGAAAAAGTCAGAGGCAAAACGATAAACAGCTTTCCAGATATGATGACTTTGGCATTTCAAAATGATCAATTTGCAGAGTTGGTGAAGTTCGAAACATAGGATGCATTTGACTCAATCATCTGCTTGTAGATAAACAAATAAATCACCAATTTTTACTCTGCGAATCCATTGAAGATGGCATTTCTGTTTCAACGACTTCGGAGACCCATTTCATTTTTAAATGATTGCAGGATATCTTTTTAATGATCGCATTTGATGTCACATTTGCTCATATTTGACATTTTAGGAAGATCAGTTTTTATTAAATTAAAAAAAGAAAGCAACTTGTGTTGTTCATTCGACTTGTAAAATGTTATTTAAAGGTAAATTGTCAAAGGACATAAAACATACTAGGTATTGGCGTAGGATCATTTATTTAGGAAATACAAGTTTTTAAAATTAAAAAACAACGGGCTGATAGTGTTAGATCAGCTTTTTATTGTAAAAACTCCTTAGGCAAATTATTAGTTAACAATAAAGATAGAATACACTACTTAAATAAATCCAGGATTTATAGATTGCAATGCTTTTGTTGTACAAAATTTTATATCAGGAAAACCGAAAGGACATTGAAGACCAGAGTATCAGACCACATTTCAGCCTTTAGATTGAAAAAAGACACGTCTACTTTTGCTAATCACTTAATTTCGGAAAGACACGTATTCAATCAGGAACAAGGGATAAAAATGTTACACCCAAATACGGACCCCCATAAGCTCTTTTTCCAGGAAATTCTAGAAATAAACAGAGCGCAATCGAACAGTCTTCCGATTTTAAATGAAATACTAAACATGCCGGGGTCTCCACTCCTATACCCTATATAAATATAATCATAAAACCTTTTCTGACAAATAAAATAAATATAATTCTTAAAACTACTCACTTCTTTGGCAATTCCCATGGGCTTATCCTTTTCGCAAGCAATAGCTTTAAACTCAGTGATGCATTTATTTGTTAGGCGTCAGTTCAAGTTCATCCGTGCGCTGAACGCCTGAAGATGCCGAAAGGCGAAATCTGGGTCGATAGTGACAAAATCTTTGTGAATGTACATAATTTGAATGATTCAAATTTAAAATATTTGTTATCGTATTACATGTGCAGTGCGTCTCATAGCATAACAATATGTATTTTTTCTCTATTTGTCATAATGCCAAAATAGTTTCAGCGAAAGGGATAGGGTGTTATTGCCGCTACTTTAAAAAAAAAGATGGGAAGGTCTAATAAAATGATCTTGGTCCTGCGAGAAATGATTGTGAGAGTGTAATAAAATTTGTCACCCAGTTGGTTAGAGCTTGCTCTACCGATCACGCAGGTCTGGTTTCGATTCCCGGTTAGATCACAGTGAATTTGAGAATCATTCAATTCAGAGTTGTGATCAAACACTGGGTGTTTGTGATGTCAATTCACATCATTTTCCTCTCCTCCCATCCTACTGATTCTTAAATAACTGGGTGAAGCAATAGCGATTAGCCAACCACTAGTCCTGTTCTAGCCTTATCCTTCTTTCCCTACTACTCACTTTGAAAAAAGTGAGGTTGGGCGACTGAGTAACAAACAGTTCTCGTAGAAAAACTTCTGTTGAGATACCTCCATCAAAAAATTATGATATAAAAATACTCACTGACCCGAATGAGCGAAACCGGTCCTTACCTATTAAATAAAATGGAATAAAGTACAAAGGAATATTGTGTTTTATTAATATAATGCCTTTCCACAGTGAACACCCCAAATCCATATCACTTTTGACAGTGAACAACCTAAAAGTGATATGGATTTGAAACAAGATTATTTTGGTTGGAAATTTGTATTATTTTTTAGTATAAATAATAAAATATTTTTAATTGTTTCTTATTATTTATTATGTATGCTCAGGGCTTTTTTTACCCTGTAACGCGGCGGAACGGCGTTCCGGCACCTTTTATTCTCGAAATTTTAATAAATGTTCGTAAAATTTTATTTTTTCTATTTTAAATCTTTCGCATTGAAATACTGAAAATTGGAAGAGTTTTGAGTACCCATTGGGTGGCATCCAGTTTTCGCTCAGTTTCGGCTGTATGGCAAAATTATGAATCTCTTGTGCGTCATTTTAAAGACGCGATTAACGATCCAACAAGAGACAAAAATGATAAGTGTACATACGAAGGCCTTAGGAGAATTCTTAACATCTAGTACCTTCTTATTGGATCATGGATTGATGAGTGATGCTTTCCAGGAATTATCAGAATTAATTTTAGATTTACAAGATCGCAATGTTACACTTGCATTGCAAATCAAAAAATAAATGCCCTGGTTCAAATTTTTGAAGAAAGATAACATAGTTTTGGACCGTATTACAAATGTGCTACAACTGCTGTAGGCGATCTGCGTTTTCGTGGAGTTACACTTCACAATAGGTTTCGAAAAATAATAATCCTATTGACCCGAAATTATTATTTTCCACGTTGAAAGAGTCAATAAAAAAGGGGATGCTAAATAAAGAAGATGTGGAATTTGCACTCTCAGCTCGAGTACTCGATAAAAAATATTGGCTTGAAAATATTGATAGTCAGTTGACATTTGGAGAAATAGAAATTAGAAATATGTTAATCAGATTACAATTGGACGAACGAGAAAAGATCCGTAGATTTCGCCAATATATTCTCGAAAAGAAATATCTGGAAAAACTTATTCGTTTAATTTATGAATTCTATTCCCATTTCTTCAAGCGAATGTGAACGCGGGTTTTCACAAATGAATTTAATTATCAGCCCAATGAGAGCTTCATTGATGACCAAAACAGTTTCGTTACTTTTGTTTATTAAACTCGTTGGACCACCTTTGATACTTTTTGATCCTTCAAAATACGTTGATCAGTGGTTACTAAGAGGAAGATATTCGGCCACAGACACCGACACAAAAAAAAGAAATAGGGACCATTTACCTGACGAAAATTGGGAAAAACTGTGGAAATCATTGTAATTGGAATGTAATTTTGGATAGCGTTTTTAATAAATTACATAATTTTTTAATGTTATGTTACATAATGCAGTGTTTCTCAACCTTTTTGGGAGCGTGGCCCCTTTTCAGTGTCTTTATTTTTCTGTGGCCCCCATACCATTGTTTTGTCTTCCCATGAAAATTATAATTTCTAAAACCCACCTTTTTTTATAGCTCTTCCGAGATTTTCAAATCTAGAATGTCAGTAATTTATTTTATTTACGGATTTACAAAAAATAGCTGCGCGACGTCCGCCATTATGCTCTTCCCTGTATCGTTTTATCAATACCCGTGCCCCCCCTAAACTGTGTTGTGGCTCCCCAAAACAAAAATAAATCTCTGTGGCCCACTTAGAACACGATGTGGCCCACTGTTGAGAACCCCTGACATAATGTATGTAATTAATTAATAATTAATTTTCATTTGAAATTTCTAAAATAAATATAAAAATATGTGTATTTTGTTTTATTTTCTATGCATTATATGAAAAGCCGCCTTTAATTCTATCAAAATGATATTCGAATATATAATAAATAATATACCTTCTTAGAAAATGCTCGAAAAAAGTGCGTTACGGCACCTTTTTTTTTAAAAAAAAAGCACTGTATGCTTAAACTCTACCATAACCATGATATATTTTTAGTATGACAATATTTTTCAACTACCGTGTGCTTGGTTGTTTTTTATTGCTCTGTACACAAACGTGTACAATGGGCGTTTGACCGTCAAAAACTGTGTTTGAAAAATTCTTTGAAGATGTTATGTTTACGGAAAAAAGTGTTTTGTACACGGGACAAAATAATAAATAACAGTATAAAATAGTTTTCGCACGTATTGGGCATTAACGGGTTATGGTGAGTAATTTTTTTTAAATCAGTTGTGAAAATAAAACATCATATTATAATTATTTTTCGTTTATTTACGTCACTTTTTGTCATTAAAATACCGACTAATTTCATTAGAAATGTAACTTAATTGGTAAAGTATGATTGAGGGCAGCACGGTAAGTTTTGACTTATCATATTCTAGTACAATAATCACCACGAATTCTTAGCAATGGAGGCAAATGTAAATTTTTCTATGACAGGGATTTAATTCCCAACATTGGATTTACCCGCACTGTTGTGCACGGACATATGCCCCTTAAGAGTCCCTTTTTGTATGAAGGCCTTGTTGCATACATCGCAGACATACTTTTTTTCTCCAGTGTGAATTTTTTCATGCTCCTTCCGGGTGTGTTGTAATTTGAACCGTTTCTTGCAGTACCGGCATGGCAGAGTTCTCTCAGACGAGTGGGTTACCATGTGGTTTTGGAGAAAAGATTTGGAAAAGTAAGTCCGACTGCACTCGGTGCAATTGAATTTGTGGTTCTTGAGGTGAATGTTTTGCACATGTTTAGAGAGCTGGCCTGCCACGTTGAATCTTTTATCGCAAACCTTGCAGCGGTGTTGCTTTCCCGGGTGACCGTGCTTCTCGATAAGGTGCCTCAGACGCCGAGGAAAGTCCTTGAATCTTTCGCCACATAGGTAACATCTGTGAATGACAAGTAAAACTTAGGGTTTCATTTCAGAACAAAATTAAGACAAGAATGCAAAGTATCAGTGGGTAAATAATAATGTCTATATTAACCCTCCAGAGACAAGAGCTTTTTTTCGATAAAAAAAATATTTTTTAAGCCATATTGAAGTCATGGATTACTATTATTCCTAACAAAAATTTGAAAAAAAACGCAAAGTCATTGTTTAGAAACCCTGCATGACTATATGGTCATGCTCATCCTTTTATTACCGTGTAATATTGTGTACGGAAAGTAGTAAGGACGAGCGTGACCGTATGGGCACCCAAACATTCGGGCTTGAAATATAGCTAAACGTGAAATTTTAAAAAAATATTTATAATTTGACCTCTTTAGATCAACATAATTTCAACACAAATATATTAGCAAAATAACTAAATAATTTTATGTTTTGATAAAAAAATAACCAACAGTTTCAAAAAGTCCATTAAAAAAAATGGAAATTCAAAAAATCGCATGTGTTTTTGGTGGCCGCTTCTGTCCCTGCGGCTGATGACTAACTGAAGCCTGTACCCTTCTTAACCAAAGATGAGTGAAACCAACGATATTCAGGTAGAAATGGGATGAATATTAGGATCAATAGACAACGGTGTTTACTGTGACCATATGGTCACACTCGTCCTTGGAGGGTTAATTGGGAATGCGCAATCCGTGCGTTACGGGCTCGACAGGAAGATCAAGTGTTGTGAGATTTCCCATGAAGATAGCTCTATCAGCTATCATAAATTTCAGGACTGAAAATTTATCCTTTTAAACACAAAAAGTTAAATGTTAATACAATACTAGAAACTATAGAATGTCTTGAATCTACCACCTTTCTCTTCGTACCGCCTGCATCTTACCCCTGACCATGTCCAGTTGACACATTGGGTAATTCCAGATTCAATAATACAACAGTATTCAACTCGCCTGTAAATATCCCTCCCGAGGTGATTGATCTTGTGGTGCACAGTCAAGCTGGCTTGAGATTTATATTTTTTATCAGGGCACAGTTCACAAAGCCACAATTTTTTGTCATGCGTGGCGATGTGACGAGTAAGTTTACTCCGCGAGGTGAAGAGGTGTCCGCACGTTTCGCACACGTGGTTCCCGTTATGAATGGACATGTGCGTCTTCAGGATTTTATTAAACACGAATTCCGCATTGCATATCCTGTTTATGAACGAAGGTATCAATAAGATTAGAATATAGAATTAAAGTGCCGGATGCGATAAATCTATTAACACTATGTAATCGGGCGGTCCAAACAATAGACTCTAGCCCAGGCGTGGGGAACCTGCGGCCTTTTGGCCAATTCTCTAATTTTGTAAATTGTTCTAATTTCGTAAATTCTTGGGATTTTTGGTGTCAAAATCCATGAAAGACCTTAAAACAAAATCCGCAAATTTCTGGGCTTTAGAAATTGGCATGAAATTGTTTCCGCCCAAAAATTCCTATGTCAATGTTTACTGCGGCCTTCATGTTGAATCAGAAAAATGAATGCGGCCTTTAGAGAAGAAAAGGTTCCCCACCTCTGCTCTAGCCTGTAGCGGGCGTTTTTAGTGATTAGCGCAAAAATATATTACATTCTTAAAATCAACACAACTTTTAAATGAAAAAGATTTTCGGCTGAAATTTTCAAAGAAATCATATGACATTTAATCACTAAAAATAAAATGAAAACATTTTGAATACATCATAATTTCACTATTTTTCAAAGCTGATAATTTCGCTTTTTTCAAACCTGTTATTAATTTAGTAGATAGCACTCCACTTGTTATCAATATGAAATATTCAAAATATTCTGTATTAAAAATAACATTAATTCATACCATACATATATAAATAATTATAATATAAAATCCCCATTTCTACAAATTTACTATCACTGGAAGTGTGAAATCCGATGCCCTAGATATTCGAGAAATTTATCGCCTTTTTAAAAATAACATGTGTGAACATTCAGGGCATGATAACTTATGAGATTTATTGCGTATAGTCAAAAAGGGTCACTTGCCGCCCCAGTTATTTTGAAGAATCCATTAAACCTATGAGTCAATCTACCAACACGTTTACTGATTATTCCACCGCATCACTTGAATTTGGATATACAATAGATTGTATTTTCATTGTAACACTACGTTCGTAGTGACATTTGCTGATAATAATATTACAATTATTGACAGTTCAAGTTCATCCGTGCGCTTAAATGCCTGAAGATGCCGAAAGGCGAAACCCGGGTCGTTAGTGACAAAATCTGTGCGAGTGTACATAATTTGAATGATTCAAATGAAACTGTGTTATATAAAGCGTGTTGTATGAAAAATATACCACAATTTATACAACAGTGTTGTATAAAACCGTGTTATACGAGACCCAAGTGTACTTACTTTTAAAATGCTTCAAAATCAAAAAAGGGTTTCAATCACAAAATTCACGTGTGAATAACGAAACTGTCTACATTTTGAGGGTTCACTTGTCGCTTTGAAGCTTTTAAAATTTTCTTTGCCCATTCGTTTCCGTGAAAGTCTTATTTCTGCACAAGCAGGAAGTCGACGACCATTCAAATTATCAATAAATCCTCCATCGTCTTCAGGGCTGTCTCCATCGGTTAAAACATTCGATTCGGGAGGAAAAACAAAAGTATCTGCCTCCAAATTTACAAAATCATCGTCTTCGCTCGTCACAGACTGCTCTTATAAATTTAAAATAGTCAAATCTTAGGTAGATATAAAATATTTTTTAAAATCTGAGCCAGTAATTATAATATTTAACAAAACAAAAGAAAAAAAATTTACCTAGTTTGGAATTGTACTATTTCCGAAACTCAAACTTTTCAGTAGAATCAAATACTATATCGAATAACACAAACAAAATAACACTTATTTTCATTTAAAATAACAAAATATGATTTCCAATTTAAAAACGACAGTCTTTTAGACATTTAATATTAGAACTAATAGGATCAGTCGATTCCTTAGGCTTGTTATTACCCTATCTATAGTATGTCTTACAATATAACCCCACAATTATTTGTCATGGGTAAGGACGATAATCGAGGTTCTACTGTAATGCGAATCCACCGAGTATAGACAGTGAACACCATAAAAGCCTGCAGCATATTTAATTGCTCTCTTTTGGTTAAGAACACACAAATTATTTAATATCTAGACATTTATTACCGTGTTTAGAAAATGCCTCATAAAACCGTCTGGAAATTAATCGATTACAATGTTTCACATACACTGTTCAAGAAATAAAAGCAAATGAAATTTTCTAATCATTCGAGAAGAGGAAAATTTAATGATGGTAAAAATGCACTCAGCTCCCTGGTATCGATGTCACGGTCACCGTTCTGTTGTTCCAATTCATCTTCAGACATATCATTATCAGAGTTCAGTCCAATCTAATCTCATAGTCGGATTCTCTTTTTTGATTATTTAAATGCACGTTACATAAGAATTACCGATTAGAAATTTATTGCTTTTGCTATGTAAAAAGGGATGCAACAAAATATTGTCTTTCGCCACGATGACTGAAATTAAAACAAAGAAGCGTATTTGTTACGTTTTAAAGCGTAATGTTTAATTCTCCTCACTTGCATTGCAGATCCGTAGGGCTTATGTTAAAAATTGAATCCTTTAGTTCTGATTTCTTTTTTTTGTGTTTTTTATTTCCACTTTGAATCTTTGGAGTGTTATTGTTTACATATTCATCAGATAGTGCGATGCCATGACTTTCGCTAAAATCAAAAATGAATAAATTAATTTCATATAATATACTGAATCCCCCCCATAAATTGTTAGGTAGCCGAAAATGGAACCTTCTACAGACTGTTGCATTTATAAAAGGATAGTAAAAAAAAAGGGCATCAGGATTGGTTTATGGTCTGCTGTTCACGTCATATGCGCCTAGAGGGTTAATATAGTTTAATATAACTGCAAGCCTGGCAAAAGATATAAACAAAGCTTTGAAACATGTGCCTCTTTCAAGTGCTTAAAAAGTAGGATTAACAAAACGGCACTGATTGTTTTGCTAATTCGAAGGCTTAATGTTAAACAACGTTATCTGCAAAAAGTGTTTTTCATTCTCAGCTACGTGATAAACAAACAACATTTCGAAGACGGCTTGATTTTTCTTTAGTAATTTCAAAATGGGACCTCTTATTCTCGCCAAGAGAATGTGTGCCATTACCTTCCCAGGTATACTGAGAAGAGTTATGCCTCGGTAATTGTTACAGCTGAGGGGATCACCTTTTTTGTGAAGTGCTAACACCTCACCGTCCACCCAGTCCCTAGGACAACGCTCACTGTCCCACACCCTGTCCATCGGGTGATAGAGATGATGTAAGATGGCGTTAAGACCACATTTCAGAAATTCCGAATGTATACCGTCTCCACCCGGTGCTTTGCCGTTTTTAAGCCTCTTCACTGCCAAGATAATTTCGCCATGTGTGGGCGTACAGTCTGAAATACCAGACACTCGGGGTAGGTCCATAAATGTAGCCTCTTTGTTTGTGTCAAAGGGGTCCTGGGGGGGCAGTCGGTTCAGCACCTTGCAGAAATGATCCTTCCAAATCTTTTTAACGCTTTCTGCGTTTAACTCTATCGCTCCATCAGGGCCGCGAATGGGCCCGGGAGTCGGTGGTCGCTTTCCGCAGACCTCGCGCGTGATTCTAAATAATTTCTTGGTATCACAGGGAGGCCAGCAGATGGGACTTGCTGGTGTGCGGCATTTCCCACCATTTTAGCATAGGCACACCAGCTGGCATTGACATGCCCACGAATGTACAATAAATTATAAAATATGAAAATTAGGTTTGAATAATTAAAAGCGTTTTTTGGCTCTCCTGAAAGTTACACTTTTGTAGTTGTTGTTTGACTTTAAGCCCTCAAACTATTTTTATAAAAAATATTTTCTATGTTTAAGTAAATTTTAGTTGATATTATACAATTGAAATCTACAAAAAAATCTGATTGAAAGAAAGGGATGCAGCGCTCCTCCAATTTGATCAAGGAACGCAAAAAAAGACTAGTATAGTGAAAGATTCTTAAGAGTAACTCGTCTGATTCAGGAAAATTTAGCTTCCTACGGGGACATTTTCCTCTGCTTTCCTTCTTGATTGATGATGAACCGATAGATTTTACTTACATAAGCAAAAACATTTAAATATGCAGTGAATGTCTATTTTTTGTGTTATTCAATAAGAACAAATGTAACGAGTTAGAACTGATTCCACTTGCGCAAAAGTTCAGAAAGTATCTGTCGAGGACAACCTGTAATATGTTATTCAATCTCTAAATAGATAAAAGCAGACAGAGATTTGTTTTTGCTCTTTCTTGTTACTAACGCTGTCTTGCAGTTTTGCTCGAGAACTTAGGTTTGAAAATAATGTGTTATAATCAATTGATTTAAATGCTTTTCATTTAAATACAGTCAATCCCGTTTTTATGCAGTTTTCTTATATGCGATTTCGAAGTTATGCGGTTTTTTAGAAATGCAAATTTTTAAAAAATGTACTATATTTTAGGATATATAATTTTTTTAAATATTACATCGAAAACATGTATCGTTGTATTTTAGATAGAATAGAGAATGAATCATAAACACAACTGACATTTGGAAAAAAATACGATTTTGGACTGTTTAAATCATGTTGCATCTGCCATCGCTGAATTAAGTCCACCTACTTGGATATGTTAGTTGATGAAACCATTGAAACATCGGTAATATCAGCTTAAATGATTACTTAAGCACATGAACTTGGCGGAGAAAGGTTTGATACCTTTAGCGAAAATTATATCGACGAATTACTTACGGATAATGCTATAAGTGACGATGATGTCATTAGTTTAACTTTAACTATTGATAAAAAACCAGAAAACGATGACCAACTGGTAGAAATTCCAGTTCCTTCACTGCGAAAATAATTCAAGAAGGTCTCCACTTTTCAGTAAATTAGATCATCTATATATTAATAGTCGATAAAATAATCACAAATATGTTCGTACTAATTAATAATGTCCTCGGGTCTTTTTCTTCGTTTACGAAATATATTTGTTAGCGTACTTGAAAATTAGTTGAATAAAATATATATTTTATATAATAGAGGTCTATTTCTGCTACTACGAAAAATGATTGTTAGCAAGCTTAAACATTTCAATTATTCTAAAAATTATATTTTGTACAATTTAAATACTGCAGGGCAGGGCTGTCGAGATATATTTCATTTATTTTAAGAATTTCTGGCTTATTCAATAAATAGGTTTGTAATTTATTTTTCAAGCCAGTAAATTTTCTGACTACTTAAAAATGCAACAAAAATCCCCCCGTTGAGGTCAACGGGCTTACAGCTAGTTTCATTCTAAATGATTCAAATTCTGAATTCAAGTTTCAACGATAGATTAAAAAAATTATTTATGGGTATAACAAACTGTATAACCAATTAATTATCGAAAAAGAAAATCTGAACAGACTGATCACCAATGTGTCATTGTTAGAAAAAAACCATAGTTTTATGAAATTGATGGAGACTATTTCTTCCGAAAAAGAGTGATTTAGAACCACATACTTTAAAACACACTTAGAATTGTCATACAGTGAGTGAATATTTTTTAATATTTTTACGCCGTGTTTTTCCTCTAATTTTTCTATGTTTTGTGATTTAGTGGATATTTTAACTCGCTGTTTCAAAGTTATGCGGATTTTAAAATTAATGTATCGTCTCCCTACTTTTTCCATATAAGTCAAGTTTTGTTTTATGCGATTTTGGGTATATTTTGATTTTGAATCGCTGTTTCAAAGTTATGCAGATTTTAAAATTTATGTAACATGTCCCCACTTTTTGTATAGAAATCATGTCTTTTTTTGTGCGATTTTTTTTTATGCGATATTTCGTGGAACGCATCTACCGCATAAAAACAGGATTGACTGTACCAGCAATTCAATTCTAGCAATCTTCAAACAATTTCCTCTTCCAGATTTTCAATATAGATCCCTTTGTCAAAATAAAGCCTTTCACCGTGCTGATACGGCAAAAAGGTTAACGACTACTAAAATATAACATGTATGCAAAAAAACTATGTACAATAGGCAAATTTTTTCAAGTTTTCAAACATTTGTTTTAATTGATAAAATTTGTTTGATTTTCCCGATTCTCACCTTTTAATGTGATTCAGCTCCCGCTCCCCTTCCGTCTGTTGGGCTACGTGTATGTTCAATCTTTTTACTGTCAAGTTTTCGATGACGGTTTTAATATTCACAGCTTTTTGCAAATCGATTTCATTGCTCACGGCATCTTCGATTACATCGCTCAAGGCATCTTCAATTTCATCGTTCATGGCATCTTCGATTCCATCGCTCACGGCATCTATAATTTCATCGTTCGTGGCATCTTCGATTTCATCGAGTACAAGATAGTCATTTTCTTCAGGTAAAATGGAATATGCGATTTGTTCCGCATCTGTAATTATTTGACTTTGTAGTTAGTATAAATATGTTAAGGTTGTCGTAGGACAATAACTTAACACATCAATAGTGTTGATGAAAATCTTATCTATCGTAATTGACATTTCTTTAGCTTAAGCCTGAATCGTCTACACATTGGTCCGTATTGAAATGTTTACTTTTTAAATATTTTTCAGTGTAACTCTTTGCTTGCCAAAATATGTGTGAAAAACATCAAGCGGTTTTTTGCCAATTTCTAATATTCCGGGTGAAAGTTCATATCTTCTCCATTTTTTTAACCGAATCCGAAAAAATTGTCACAGCTTAAAAATAATATGCGCTTTTGGATTCACAAGGCAAAAAAATATATGAACATTTGTTTTACATAGACTTCAACTTTGAGAATAAAATGCAATCTTAAATCGTACATAAAAGTAGTTATTTGGTTGATTTCATTATGATAAGCAATACTATACAATACAGTGGAACCTTTATATCCGTCACATTGTTTTGTTGCCGCACCATCGGTGCTGGCATTAAACTAAAGCTCTGTTCTAAATGTGTTTTAAGTTGACGTCGCAGAGTGCACTTAAGCTAAGGGAATTTTGCGGAGATAATTTCAATATTCACTATTGTGTGATGATAATCGATAAGATATAGTGAGAAGGGTCTTCCGAAACAATAATCTCGACCTGGAAGAAACTACGGTCAGAATGTGTGTTGGAAAGAGACTTTTTGTTTGACAGAAGTTTGGCGTCATAACCTTTTAACTCGATGGCTGCCACAGATGAGATATCTTGTAAAATTTTTCATGCTCGACACGCCAGAGGCGAGTTATCTTGTCAATAATTAATTAAATTAATAGTTGCAAATTATAGCCGACATGCTAGGCAATTACTATTAATTATCGCAGCTTCTTGCAAATCAATTTCCTCGCACATGATGTCGTCAGTTCCGAGGGAGCCATTTTCATCAGGTAAAGTGAAATTTCCGATAGGTTTCGCATCTACGATTATATGTATTTGAAGTTAGCATAAATTCGTAAGGGTTGGAAAACATCATCAATTATAAGGTGCACGATAAATTCAGACACATCAAAAAAGGAAGAAAAAACATTGTAGGTATATTATTTCTAAATAATGATCATCTTCACACAATAACTGAAGACTTAAGTTAATTAAATTCATCAAAAAGGAACAGTTGAAAAGCTCACTCTGATTAATATGATTAGAACTGACCTAAGAGATTTTTAAGCGCGCTCTGAGCGTCTTCCAACTGGCGTTTGAAATCGGCGGCGTCTCTCAATCTTCTTATACACACCTCACAGATAAAATTGAGATCGTTATCTTTGTCGATTTCTTCGAACTAAAAGTAAACATGCTAACGTTAAAATGCAATATAGTGATAAACGCGTTTCAATATCAACGACAGCTATAAAATTAATGCCATTCGGACCTGTATAGAGAAGCAAAACATCAACATTTCCGAATAAATTTCCGCAACCCCTTCGTGATAATAGGTCTTCGTCAACATCTTTAGGTTACTGATACCAAAACATCCCCTACACCCTCCGTTTAATATGTCCCGCCTTTTGTTCCATTCTCTGGTTGATTCAGAAGATTCTTCAAGTTTGACTTTGCTCACGGTGTCGATTATTGCCAGGTTAAGAGTATCCATGAAGGCTGTATTAATTAGATCCATCTACCCCTATTTAAAATGACAATAATTAATGTGTTGATTATAATTGACTAATTTTATGAAGGTGTCAACAGCTAACCTCTATTATCTATGGTCAACAGTATAGACAGAAGGTCTGTTCTTTTGCTCAAACATCAAAACCATTCCCAATTCCGCCAATTTTTGTTGTGCTGCCAGTACATTAAATAATTATATATACTAACTGTAAGCCCGTTGACCTCAACGGGGGGATTTTTGTTGCAATTTTAAGTAGTCAGAAAATTTACTGGCGTGAAAAATAAATTTCAAACCTATTTATTGAATAAGCCAGAAATTCTTAAAATAAATGAAATATATCTCGACAGCCCTGCCCTGCAGTATTTAAATTGTACAAAATATAATTTTTAGAATAATTGAAATGTTTAAGCTTGCTAACAACCATTTTTCGTAGTAGCAGAAATAAACCTCATAAATTACTTAATTTTGGGAATAATGTTTAAATATGCTAACAATCATTTTTCGTAGTAGCGTAAATCGACCTCGTAAATTATTTAATTTTTGGAATAATGTTTAAGTTTGCTAACAACCATTTTTCGTAGAAGCAGAAATTTCGTAAATTATTTAATATTTGGAATCATGTTTAAGTTTGCTTATAACAATTTTTCTTAGTAGCAGAAATAGACCTCGTTAATTACTTAATTTTTGGAATAATGTTTGAGTTTGCTAACAATCATTTTTCATAGTAGTATAAATCGACCTCGGCGCATATATCGACAGCCTTGCAGTTTTTAAATTGTAAATTATTAAATTTTTGGAATAATGTTTAAGTTTGCTAACAACTATTTTTCGTAGTAGCAGAAATTTCATAAATTATTTTATTTTTGAAGTAATGTTCAAGTTTGCTAACAATTATTTTTCGTAGTAGCAGAAATAGACCTCGTAAATTACTTAATTTTTGGAATAATGTTTAAGTTTGCTAACAACTATTTTTCTGGGTAGCAGAAATTTCGTAAATTATTTAATTTTTGGAATAATTTTTAAATTTGCTAACAACCATTTTTCGTAGTAGCAGAAATCGACCTCGGGGAATATATCGACAGACCTGCGGTATTTAAATTGTAAATTATTTAATTTTTGGAATAATGTTTAAGTTTGTTAACAATCATTTTTCGTAGTAGCAGAAATCGACCTCGGGGATATATATTGACAGACCTGCGGTATTTAAATTGTAAATTATCTAATTTTTGGAATAATGTTTAAGTTTGCTAACAATCATTTTTCGTAGTAGCATAAATCGACCTCGGGGCATATATCGACAGCCCTGCAGTATTTTAATTGTAAATTATCTAATTTTTGGAGTTATCTAATTTGTAAATTATCTAATTAACAAATATATTTCGTAGAAGAAAAAATAAACACTTTTTTCTTCAAAAACTCATTCTCCTAAAAAAATACACTGCACGAAAAATATATGCAGTATTAATTATTTTGGAATTTTTAGAATAATTCAAATGTGTGCTAATATATATATAATTTAATTCTATCGATTCTGAGAGTTGTTCGTTTGCCCGAGCGGTAACGATCTCAACTCATAATCCAGAGTTGGTGGTTCGATTCCTGACCGCGGCGCTTTTTTGTATGAGAATTAAAATTTTCAGCGATTTGATTTGTTTCGTCAAATAACAGTGTATTGGAAAAATATGTCTAGTATGAGTAACAAAATGGCGACAGCGGGGATGGGTTGGAGGAGAGGGAAGTGCAGGGGGAGGAGAAATCGGAGACAATCATGCAATCATACGGACATTATCGACTATTAATATATAGACTAGCTGTAAGCCCGTTGACCTCAACGGGGGGATTTTTGTTGCATTAAGTAGTCAGAAAATTTACAGGCGTCAAAAATAAATTACTAACCTATTTATTGAATAATCCAGAAATTCTGATAGTAAAAGAAATATATCTGGGGGCGTATATCGACAGCCCTGCCCTGCAGTATTTAAATTGTAAATTATTTATTTTTGGAATAATGTTCTAGTTTGCTAACAACTATTTTTCGTAATAGCAGAAATTTCGTAAGTTATTGAATTTTTGGAATATTGTTTAAGTTTGTTAACTATTTTTCGTAGTAGCAAAAAAAGTCCTTGTAAATTACTTAATTTTTTAAATAATATTTAAGTTTGCTAACAACCATTTTTCGTAGAAGCAGAAATAGACCTCGTAAATTATTTAATTTTTGGAATAATGTTTAAGTTTGCTAACAACCATTTTTCATAGTAGCAAAAATAGTCCTTGTAAATTACTTAATTTTTGGAATAATGTTTAAGTTTGCTAACAACTATTTTTCGTATTAGCGGAAATTTCGTAAATTATTTAATATTTGGAATAATGTTTAAGTTTGCTAACAATTATTTTTCCTATTAGCAGAAATAGACCTCGTAAATTATTTAATTTTTGGAATAATGTTTAAGTTTGCTAACAACCATTTTTCATAGTAGCAAAAATAGTCCTTGTAAATTACTTAATTTTTGGAATAATGTTTAAGTTTGCTAACAACTATTTTTCGTATTAGCGGAAATTTCGTAAATTATTTAATATTTGGAATAATGTTTAAGTTTGCTAACAACCATTTTTCGTATATATATAAATAAATAGTTAATTAAATTATTATATATAATTGAGCAGCCCTATATAGCCTCTCACAACGCTGCAGAACAGTTCAAATTCGTTTAGTGCAAGATTTCACCCACAGATGTCATTATTAGTTCACTAAAACTTTAAATAGAGTTTTTTTTTCGTAACCATCAATTGGACTCGTGGAGCAGTGCGTTAGCTATCCGAACGTCGCGCATGAAAATTGGGGCATGGTATCGAATCCCACAGCTTGAGAGAATATTTTTGGTTAGTGTGAAAATTAATTGTTTTTACACATAATAAAATAAAAATGTCATGATTTCAAAAATTCACTCAGAGACGTCAGAGAAAAATGAAGAAATGAATTAATGACGACAGCGGGGCAGGATGGGGGGGAGGGGGACCGTCTTTCTTGACGTCATCGAAAAGGCGAAATCGCGACCATAATATACAAACGAAAAAAGTATCTCTTTAGTATGAATAAAAAAATGTTGACAGCGTGGCTGGGGCGGAGGAGGGGAAGGGGAAATCGGGGACAATTTACAGACAGACGGACAGACGGACGGACGGACGGACATTATCGACTATTAATATATAGATAGAAAAGTTAATAACTAAACCTTAATAACATTAAGTTCTAGTTATTGATGCTTCTGCTATCATCGCTATCATCTCTGGCGACCTGGGTTTCATCTTTCTTCATTCAAGTGTGCACTTGAATGAAGAAAGACTTGATTAAAATTTAATGTTTTTATTACTTTATATTAAGACATTTGTTTGCCATGGATTCAGTGGTAATTTTGTGACAACTCCATTAATAATATATGTAAGTTAAAACATTTCCTCAATCAAATAGTTTTTATATTTATTTATGTGAGATGACGCCGACACATTATAACAGCCAAAGTGAATGAAATTTTTTGTATTTCTTATTTACATAAGACAACACGGCCAAAGTAAATTAAACTTTATTTGCCGTTAATCCAATTTTTTTTTTGCATTGATATACATGTGATAAAGGTGGACACCATTTATATTTATAAATTGTTACAATATGTTTTTCGTCATTCAAATTTTTTTTGTATTTGTTAATTATACAAGACAACACAGCCAAAGAATTGCCAAAATATATTAAACTGTTCCTAATCCTAATGAATAAAGTATTTTTTAATGAAAAATAGTTGACTATTTTATTACTGCACTATACACATTGATATTTCTTTTCATTGTTGTGGAATTTGGGCTAATGAACTTTCGCCTATATAAAAGTTCTCGGTTTCACTAAATTGTATAATCTCCATTAAATATTATTTACTGATAAATTGAAACCTCCGGGTTGGCAAGTATTTTTTTACCAACCAAAAGTTGATGATTGGGTAGAATTCATAGGTTCCTTATAAAATGTTTAACACCTCTAACATATAATTGAAAAATCATCAATTATGTATATCGACTGTGGAAAGGAAAAAAGGACGTAACCCACAGTTTTTTCAAAACACCTTTTTTCGATAATCACAATGTATCAAACTTGATACACGTTCTATCAAAAGGATGCAAGCTGCAAATGCCGAATTAGTATCTAAATTTAGCCTTTAAGTTTGAAAAAGATGACCTTGTAAAAAATTTAAACCAAGAAAAAAGACTGGAATAAAGGTTTTTCTTAGAAAATTTCTTTAATTAATATTCAATTATGTCAATTAAACACCAGGTTAGAAGTCTCCGTGCACTTAAAGGTTGTGTATAATTCATAATTGGCATATGGCCCGAAATCATCAAAACACATTTTTTGTGCCTCCTGCTAAATTTGCTATGTGTGGGTTTCGTCCTTTTTCCTTTCCACAGTCGATATAAATAGGCCCTCGTTTCAAGAAGTTCATTGCAGAATAGTGTAATTTTTTAATTCAGTTTATGCTCGAGGGGGTTTAATAATTTAAAAAATGGGTCAAGCAAGTTTCAGGAACATTTTTTAAAATAGGTTCATACACTCTTCAATTCACACAAAGTTTTAATATTGTATATATATTTTTTTTGTTATGTGGTATCGGAGATATTATTGGAAGATTACCGGATACCGTACACTTGTATTCTGGTATAAAAATCACCATCAATTCACAACTACGGAGACAAATATTTTACAATAAGTATTTAATTCCTAACATTGGATTTACCCTCATGATCGTGCACGGACATGTGCCCTTTGAGAGACGCTTTTTGCGTGAAGGCCTTGCCGCACTGATTGCACACGTGCTTCTTTTCTCCGGTGTGAATCTTTTCATGCTCCGTCAGGGTGAATTTTCTCTTGAACCGCTTTTCGCAGTACCGGCATGGGAAATTTCTCTCAGACGAGTGGGACAGCATGTGATCTTCGAGGAATTTTTTGGAAAAGAAAGCTTGCTCACACTGGGCGCATTTGTGATTGCGCTCCTTGAGGTGCACGATCCGCACGTGAGTAGAGAGCGTGCTTGCTGCTTCGAATTCTTTCTCGCAAAGCTTGCAGCCGTATTTCTTATCCTGATAATTGTGCATCTCGACTAGGTGCTTTCGACGCCGAGGAAAGCTCTTAAATCGTTCGTCGCAGAGAGGGCATCTGAGAATTGTCAGAAAACAAAAATCAATATATAAGTATATATATATAAAGACGCAATGCTCGTGCAATATGCGCTCGACTGGAGCAATAAGCGGAAGAAGACAAATATCCACTAAGAGATATTCCACATAAATAGCTGAGAAGGTCGTAGATTTCAGGATTTCAAAGTAACTGGTTCTGCACAATTTTTTTTATTCCACGAGCATCCTACACTTAGCCGTGATGACAAATTAGGTTACTCAAGATTCAATAATAAAAGGAGATCAGACTCACTTGTATGCGTGAGTCTCGCCGAGGTGTTTGACCTTAGTGTGCGCCTGCAAAGCAGTCAAAGTCTTATATTTTTTGTCAGGGCAAAGTTTGCAGGGCCACAATGTTTTGCTATGCGTGTAAGAGTGCTGATAGAGTTGTCCCCGCGTGGCGGAGAGGTGTCCGCACGTTTCGCACACGTGATTCGGGTAATGCACGGACATGTGCATCTTCAGGTTTTTATTCCAAAGGAATTCCTCGTCGCATATTCTATACATGAAAGAATATAAAAAAGTTTATTAGCTATTAACAGTGAAGCTGCGTATACAGGCTCACTACAGTGAAACAATAATATTATATCATCTAACCCAGTGTTGTTGAACCTTTTAATTATATTTCTCGGAGCGGCATCAGCCAGATATAAAAAGCAATGCTAGATAGAATTCTTTCGTTAAATCTAATGTTATAAAACTACAATGTTTTATTAGTTGTTTAATTTTTTGATGTAAGTGCATTCTATAAGAGGTCTAAAAAGCAAAAACAATATGAAAGATTAGAGATGGATATTATTTATAGAAAGGTATTCAAAATTGTACATACAGGGACGTTCTGAGGGCACGGGTGAATAGGCAGTTGCCTAGGGACGGCAAGTCCAAGGGAGCGGCAAATGATCAGTTTTTTTAAATGACTGAATATTTTGACACACGAATTTAGTTTAGAATAAAAATGATGCCTCAATGTCTTTGATGAAAAAAATGCCGACAAAAAACATTTTCAATAGTAATAATATTATGACCGATGGGTAAACAGTAGTTCAATTTATCGCAAAAAAAAATTGTGACAAAGTGCTGTGATTGGTAAAAATGTGACATTTACTTATCTCAGCACTATAGGCGGCAGATAAGGTAATTTCAAAAAAAATATTTTGAATAGTAAGAGCACTATTTTAAACGAGGCGGCACATAGCCTAGGAACATCACTGTGTACATAACAATTGCATTTTATGTCTAGACAACAGAATGACATTGAAAGACAATTCAAAATATCTTTCAAAAAGGGTTTATTAATTTAGAGGTTACCTGTACATGGATATTCATTTTCAGAGAAATAATTATGAAAGTTTCAACCGACGAACATAAATTTTGAATACGATTTAAAAACTACTTTGTAGATGTCGGTGATTTGAGTCCATACTCTCACACAGCGTCGTGAACAACCTCAAGATCGTAGTTTGACTCAATTTTTTGTTAATGACAACTGTGTAGCGGTGCAGTTGAATGAAAGTTTTCGTGGACTACCGGTTGAAGATCACCGATCTAACCTACTCTGATAACCTAACTTTTATTTAAAATTTGAGTAATTTAATGTTATAACTTTGCCTTTTGAAAATGTAACATAATAAAGCTTCTTGTAATGGATGAAGATTCATATTTATTCAGTCATATGTTTGATTACATCTATAATTTCTGATCGTTCTAGTGAATTTAGTCTCTAGGGCAGGGTTTCCCAAACTATGTTCCGCGGGGCCAGACAAGGCGTTCCGCAAAAAAAATGGAATGGTTTTATACGTATATTTTTATTTTATATGAATTACCCATTACAAAAATTTAACTAAGTGTTCCGTTAAAATTTCCGGACTTGCAAAGTGTTCCATCCCAGAATAAGTTTGGGAAACCCTGCTCTAGGGCAAAGGTGGCCGACCTTTTTTGCACTGGGAGCTACTTTTCAATCTTGAATTTGATCATTATCGACTCCTAACAGGAGAAAAAATTTCTTGGAAGAAATTTTATTTAGGGTTTCTTCCCTGCTTAAAACGATTTTGTTACATAATATATTTGCATATTCATATATACTCACTTGCACTTAACATCAGTATCATTTATTATATCGAGCAGTTTAATTCTTTTCTTGCGTCTCTTTTTTATAACATTCTCAACGTTTAAGAAATCGAGAGCTTCATTGATGGTTCCGTTGCCTTCGTTGGATTTGTTCAGACTGCCGCCTCTGAAACGAAAAGGATTATTTTCAGCCGAGGGGGTGAATTTTCTACTAATCCTCACACTTGATGACAATTTCGAATGTGAACTTAATTAAATTATCCCTTTTGCGGACGCTACTGAATATTATGAATTTATTTTTAAAAAAGGTCACGTTATATTAATGTTAGCAATCGTAATGAATTACATTTATGTTAGTGTGACAATTTAGCGTGAAATCCGTCAATACTATGAGGAGATAAGTTAAGATGCACTTACGATAAAAGTTGCTTTTGAGACTTTTGGTTGAGAGTCGGGTATCGTTTCATAAAATAGTAATAAAAATTTCTTCCAGCCGATTCAGTTTCGATGTGAAATTTATGATCAATCTTGAGCGACTTGGCTAGCTGTCGAGCGATACGTAGAAATTCATCTCTCGGCAGGGGTCTGGACTGTTTCAAAGATGCGGTGATCCGTTCCACCAATCTGTCTTCGTACTCTTCGGTGAATGTGTTTTTGAAGCGTCCTCTCTTGGGCGAGAAATCAACAGTCCGGCCAATTCTCATGAGGGCTACTTTTTCCAAAATAGCAGCCTGCGAAATGCCGTATTTGACTTCCGCTTCCTCAGGAGACAGCCTCTCGGCGAACACATCCTCAGCAGCGGATTTCATCGTTTCTCTCGTCCACGGACCTCTCTCCGATTCGTGATATCTCTGAGAGACCTCGGAGAGCCTGCAATACACAATAAGGGAACTGACTTATCAAATTTTAAATAGTCCATTGAAAAATGTAGAATTGGGGTTTGACTGTATAAAAAAAATATACTAAAATTATTATGAATGGTATGTGATAATCGGTGTTAGAGTGGGAAATTAAATTAAAGTCTTGCCTTTTTTTTTGTTTGTTTGCAATTTTTTGAATGCTGTTTTTGATGAGAGTTTTTTTTCTTATTCTCTTGACGGAGAACTGCGATATTTTCTTAAAATCGAGTGAAAAATCAGGGTCTGAATCATTGTCCTCAAAGTGATTTTCAGCCTCGTCGTTAGATCCATCATAATTGTATCCGCCGTCGGAAGACTTGAAATCAATATTTAGAAATGGTTTTTGATCTGCAATGTTAATCAACAAAAAAGTCTTAAATTTATTTCAAGAAATGTTTCACTTTGCTATAATAGACTCAATAAACTCCAAATTAGAGAACTAATGCAGTTTCCAAATACTGTATTTTGTACTTTATTTATTGATTTGGCATTTACTTGGTAGAACTCCATTTTAATAGGGTAAAATATCAAGGTATTTCAGTTCTACAGTTTTTTAAAAAAGTTAAAGGTTGATAGCTATTTTAAAAAACTGTAGAACTGAAATACCTTGATATTTTACCCTATTGTATTTTGTACCATTGAAATAAATTAAATTTTCGTTTTAGGTGCTATTTTGGGCCGGCAGAGACAAAACTTTTATGCTCATTAATGCTGCTGATTACAAGGGTTAAGAAACTCTGATTTAATAAATAAAGCATATCAGACAAAAAGGGTTTTTAACCCTTTGGCTGCCGCGACTTTTTTGATAAACTTGCCAGAATTGCCTCGATTCTGATATAAAAAATAATTCGATAAAAAGCGTTCATTCATTTTTAACCAGTGTGTGCCATTTGTTGTATATGCATATTTACTCCTACCTCTCGAGTGCAAAAATTAACACCTTGCACCCAGTGGCGTAGACTAGTGGCATTTTCAAAAACTAATTCAATATTTTTCGAGAAATTATGTTTGTACATAAAAAATAAGCCACCTTTAGTTAAAACTCCTAGTTCATAGTTAAAAAATAGTAGAAGTGATTTAGAAACAAAATAAGAGGACATATTGAGGGCGGCAAGACCCCTTCTTACACCACTGCCCACGCCAAAGGGAGAGCAAAAATATATTATAAAAATGAAATATCCATACAAAAACAATATTATATTCTCCACCTATAATTTATTCTATTATAAAAGAAATGTGAAATAGGCCATTCTCCATTAAATTATTTTATACATATACATGTAGTTTTATTTTATCTCATAAATATTTACAACAAGTTTCTATATTTTTTTTCAATTGATTTGAAACTGTCAAAGATATTTTCGGCCGGTAAAATTAGTTGTCGCACGCCCTTTGACTGCTATTGACCTGTCACATTCAGATGCATTTTGTTTTGTTTTTATATGCAACGAGTTATTTATGGATTTCTTTACTTTGCAGTACTACTCGACATTGATACATATATATATATATATATATATATGAAACAATGCGTGTTTCTTTGCAAAATAATTCGTAGGCTTTTGTCTTCATAATATTATTTCAGTGTCGTTGATTATAAAAATTTTAACCCTTGACAGTGAAATGGAATTGAATTGAGTTCTGGTGGTTATGATTCCGATTCGAATTCGGATGCAAGTGATTTGATACGACCTTAGTTGTACATATTTATAATAAATAGATGGGAGGAGTGGATATTTCTGATATGATGAATTGCATATATTTAGATGAAAGAAGATCCATCAAGTATTGGAAAAAGGTGGCATTTAATGAATTATCCAGGATGGTCTTCAATTCATATATTATATATAAAGAAGATATCAGCGAAAAACGTTTATCCAGATATAATTATATATCAAGCATTATAGAAGCAATTGAAAAGGAGTGGATGATACTGAAAAAATAACGAATCTAATTCGAACAATGAAAGCCGTGAATTGCCTATTGCTATACGAAAATTACCAGGTCGATTGGAAAAAAAGTGTGTGGTTTGTAGTTCTGGTCAACTTAGAAAACATTCATGTACTATATGTGTTAAGTGTGAAATGGGTGTTCATTTTGATAGTCTATCTTTACATTTACAATACTGTTCAAATTAAAATTCAGTTTAAAAAAAATAATATTTGTTCGATTTATTTTTTATCTTTGTTATATGTGTGAATTATATATTTATGAATTTGCATTTTCGTGTTTTTATAATTAAGATAAAAAATAATATCGTATTTTTTAAAAATGTTTAAGACCCCTGAAGAATACTTCGTAAATTCTTCAATGCGTAATACAGAGCGATCAAAAAGTATCCCACACATTTATTATTTTACGAATGAGAGCCGTCGTACGAGGCAATTCTGGCTAGTAAGCAAAAGCCGATTAAATCGGCTCTCGGCAGCCAAAGGGTTAATTTAGTTCAGTGTATTTAAAGTGAAACAATATGAATCATGTAGACATCTCATGTAAAAACATTACGACAAAATCCACATTGAGTTATATATAGTTAAGACTTGAAATGCTGATGGAATATCAAAATAAAAATAAAAAATATAGTTTCATTTATTATGAAAATTCTATGGCTGTTACAAAATATTTTTTCTCCACTTAAATACTACTGGCACGCCAGTCACCCGATAAAAAATATTTGTAAAAAAAGTTTACTACCACTGTTTAACACCATCCCGGCTCAGATGACAGAAATCATAATGGTAAATATGCTTTACTTTATCTGGGTTCTGTCATTTTTAACGGTAAAAACGAATTTACTACTTAGACAATTTTATTGTGGATTCGATTTTAGAAATAAATCACACATTATTGTGAATTATACTAATAGTGCAAGTATGCAAAATGAGACAAGATTTTCAAGAAAATATTCGCTATACTTCAAAAATTGTTCTATGGGTTGTTTTTTTATTCAGAGATCAACAGAGAAACTACGTTTAATAATATTAGGTGATGCGAGGATAGTTCAGTTTCTTTCATGTTATTAGGACCGGTTTCGTAGGAAAATTATTAAAATTATGATTTAAAAAAAATATATATTCCGCTAATTTTCCTCGTGCTGGCAGTAGGGCATCCAATCCTGTACCTAAAACTGCCAGGACAGCCCCCCAGAATGACCCTTCTACAATATAAGATACACATTCCGATGTTAATAAAAACCATTCAATACTCTTTCCAAAATACTGTTCTCATATTAAACACTGAAAAAAAAATCCCGAATGACATTCAACATAAGACCCACAGGAATAAAATCAATGGTGAATGAAAAGTAACACTGGACCGGAAAGAGTGAAGTAATTTTTCGCAGAGAAAAATGACAGACCACGGTTAAAGTGTGCTCCCTTAAATAACAATGTAGCACTGCACTTAATCACCGGCACAGAACTCACCGAGATATTTGAAGTTATTTTTTGCAGTTTCGAATTGGCTTCTAAATTTTGCGGCATCTCGTAATTTTTGT
Source organism: Himalopsyche anomala (assembly GCA_031772345.1). Lineage (NCBI taxonomy): Eukaryota > Metazoa > Arthropoda > Insecta > Trichoptera > Rhyacophilidae > Himalopsyche > Himalopsyche anomala. Next base: position 24,584,269 of record CM062835.1, read on the forward strand.
ATGCAGGCTTCGCAGATGAATGCATGTTTCGTATCAGTCTTTCCAATGAGCTCTTCCAACTGAAACAATAAATCAGGTCAGTCTTATCTCTCTGAATGATTGAATTGGCTAGATTTTCATAAGTTCATTCCAGGGTGTTGAAAAAGATTTTTAAACCATTATCTCAAGACCAATCAATATTCTCACTATTGAACTATTTGATTTTTGATTATTTATCTAATCACTATTGTTATTAGCTAACCTGTAGACAACTAATTAATACAAGAAAACTAATTTGCTGATTTTTAGTAAGATATTTTCAGTTTAAAAATAACAGCAAGCCTAGCATGTGTAATGTTGAAATAATAAAAAAGAGGTCCGCACATGCCCGGGTTTCTACTCAGCACGATAATTGAGATTCGCTCTGACCAGGCTCAGGTAATGATTTAAAAAAAAAAAAAAGATTCAGACTATGATTAAGCAATGCAGCAATACTATTCATAACAAAATGTTAATAGTTTAAATAATTTGTGATATTGTTATGAATATCTATATTTTATTTATATATGATGCCATCTTATATATATTTATTTTGAGAATGTGAAGCTAAAAAGCCGATTTTTCGTGAAGCATATGCGTGAACTGCTGACTTGAATACCAACACGTTTCAGTTTTAAAATCAATCCCGAAGGTTTTGGGATCATGCCTTCTAATCCCGGGATTCAAATGTATCGAAAGCTGTAATGGATCCCGGATCCCGGGATTGGATTCCCTACTGAAGTGTGAGAGCAGTAGAACGTTTGGTGAGTTTTAAGCATGTTTTTGTATTTTGTTGAAACTTGCATTTACTTGGTAGATCTCCATTTCAATAAGGTTTAATATCAAGTATTTAGTTTTATAAGAATTATGTGTATAGGTATTTCAACTTCACACCGTCGTCAGGCATTAAGTCGAAATAGCTATCAACCAATTCACGTAATTCTGGTGAAACTAAATACTTTGAGCTTAAATATGCGAGCATTAGAATTAATTTTGGAAAGGGGCCCTCTAAAGACAAAGTCCGGGACCCGTCTCCTTGCCCGATGCCACCGTTCACGAAGGCCGATCGATGACGAACCTTTACGCGAAAGCAAAAGAGCAGCATCTCCGAATATGTCTCCGCCTTTCCTTCGCAGTAGTGAGTGCGGGTCATGCTCTTTAAGTTGTCAACGCTCAGGCAGCCTCTGCACGCACTGCTCGCGGGCTCCTCTTTCGATTCGAGGTCGACATAGATTGCCTCGTCGGTCTTTTCAATTTTAATTTTGCCGCTCTCCAAAACTTGAGCTGTCAAAAATTCCATAGTCTTCCAACCCAAAGATCTGCGGTATGAGAACAAATTGAGATAGGTTAAAACTATCGAGCCGACAAGTTAAAAGGATCATCGAATTATTCTAAGATATTAAAAAAAACAGTTTATTTTATTTTCTGTCAGATTGACAATATTGACATTACTACAATAGTAATCATAGATAATATATTGAAAATATTAGTCCGATAGAAGTTTCCATAGACTAATAATATTAGCTAATTTTTTTTCTAGCTGTGAGCCCAGTAATCAAGAAGAATAAAAAATCAGATATTTTTTGGCGTGAAAAATCAAATGCAAATTTATTTATTGAATAAATCAGAAGGTCTAAGCTCAATTACTTCTCTTAATGGATTTTTTAAGGAATACACCTAGTCAGTGGCGGTTCCTGACCTGAAATCTTGGGTGGGCTAGAGAAAAGCATATTTCCACTTCACCTTATACATTTATCTACAAGTAAATTAACAAATATTACGACACTACTGCAATGCATAAATTTTTATATAATAAAATCAATGCTAATGTAACTAAGAAATAATAGAATAATAACAGGGAATCCTTAAATTCGTCTCTTTCAAAGTGAAATAACAAGTACCTACTAAAAGCAGTATAGAACTGTCACTTGCTGTCACTGAAAGTCAATACCTGTCACTTTCATACAATACAACGATATTGGTGTTGTGTTTCAATGCATAAGTGTGCATAATGGGCTGAATCAGATCAGCCCCCAACGATCAACAGAAGCATGACAGTTTGAAACACAATCCTTTGTGATTGATGACGTTTCCGTACATACAAATACAAAAAAAATCTAATCGTGCTTGATTGCGCCCTAGTGTAATCAAATATTGTCTGTGGTTGCGGGCTTAATATCGCTAGCCCTTGAGTGGTGTTGCCAGTGACGTAACGTTCCTGTTCCCTGTGAAGTATTTATAGGGTTATTGTTTTTTTATGCCGGCTCAGTTTAAAATTTTAATACAAAACACAATCGGGAATATGATTGTAGGTAGACGTAACATTGTCTTATATTGACAGAGGAAAATTAAAACAAAGATATTATATTCATTTGGGAAAGGTTAGTTACGCTTATAAATGTATTTATTTTGTTCAGCGGCCGAATTGCTGTTCATTTTTATTCAGCCATCTAATGTTTTGGGTGAAAAATGCAGGTCGGGCTTAGCCCACCTAGCCCAGTACCTAGAACCGCCACTGCACCTAGTCCTCTTTAGTCTCTAAGAACTAAAATAAAAAAGGATTGTTAAGAAACACGCAAATAGTGGAAAAATGTGAATTCTGGCACGTGAAAAGGTATGATTTTTTCAGAAAATATGAATACGAAAACTTACTGCTCAAAAGGTCAGTAAGTATACAGTTTTAAAATTTTCCATTCATAAAAGTTAACATTATTTCGAATAATTGCAAAATACATATTTTCTTTAAGAAAAACCGGCGGTGTGCTTTTAAAAAAATTAGCCCAATATTAAGTTTGAAAATATGAAAAGAAATGATTTTTGTTTAATATTTGACTCACTTGAATTTATTAATTGTCACCCGCTGTGGCTTAGTTGGTTAGAGCTTGCTCTCCCGACTAGGCTGGTCTTGATTTGATTCCCGATAAAGTCAATGTTAAATTTAGATTTTTCAATTTAAATTTACAACCTAAGACATGGGTGTTTGTCAATTTCTTTTAAGATAATCTCGAGTGACTAGCAATAAATTCTCACATGATCTTTCAACTTAAAAATATTTGGCGCATTGGCATTAGCTGTAATGCCAAACATTTTTTTTAAATAATAAAATATATAATTTATTAGTCGAGTACCATAGACAATTTAATGATACATTGGCATCACAATATAAATTTATAAACATGTCAAAAGGTAAAATTAAAAACAACTCTAAACTTGTCTAGCTTCGTGCCGTTGACAATAATACTGTGTTTCCAAATCGTAGAAACTTTAATTGAATAATACCACTACGCTCATTAAACGACGGAGATAAATATGGAAGATTTTCAAGGAGAAAATTACGAGAAAAGCGTCATTAAAATTGAGAAAATAGAAGATATAAACATCATAGACTACGATATCAAAGAGGAAATATCAAATGGGGCTTGCAGAGGGTGCCTCGGTATAGATAACCTCAAGAGTTTGTCTCGGACCTACCATCACGACGGCAAAGCTGAAATATATTCTGACATGCTATCATTCTGCTTCTCAATACAGGTTGGGCGTTGAGATGTTTAACCATTTGAGGCTGAAATTATTTAGAAACGATTGTCCCCGCAGTAAACATATACAGTGAAACCTCGATTCTACGTTTTTCAAGGGACCGTAAAAAAATCAACATATAATGCGGGAAATCTTCAAATAATACCAAAAAATGTTTAATTTTCAACCAACTCATACACTTATTTCACTTTTTTTACTAAAGAATATATAAATTTATTCTTTAACTTTTCCGGTTCTAAGCTCAAGAAATGCGACCCCAATACCCACATTTTCTTGAATATCTATTTTAATATGGGTGATACAATGTTTATAATTAAGGTATACTTATATCATAGTTTTTTGGACCTTTTGTAGTTTATATAAATACGATAAGATAAGAGATAAGCGCCCTCTTATCAGCGATCGTTCGTAAGATACTAGGCTGAACGCCGCTAAGCAAAGCGCACCAGTAGCACATTGATATTTGCACTGAAACCACGTATATTTTACGCGCAATTTAAAATATAATTATTTATTAAAAAACCACGGATTTTTATAAAAAAATGTATGAGGAATGATGCAGAGAGATATTTTAAAGCCCTAAGACTATTTTTTTTTTGAAATTCATAAGAATAAGGCCAATAATGAGGAAACCACTGGGGTCCCTAAAAGACCCCCATCGGCCGAGAAGTATTTTTCTAGTCTCCGAGCCGCGAGAGTTAATTGCTTAATTAATACATACTAAGTTGCCTATTCGTAGTTGGGTACTTACATTTTGACAGACACCCACCCTTCAAATACGCGTACTTTTAGTTAACTTTTTTTTCTATATGATTTTTTCAACGCCTTGAATTATTTTCAGTTTCTCAGCTACAGTTTTAGTTTTCTTAATTTAGGCATTTTAGTTTTGACTTCAAAGATAGAAAAATTCACGCAACCAGATGCGATGTATGAGTGAAAAAAGAAATTATCAACAAAAATGGTCAATCGGGATCGTAATTCGGACAGGATGATAACATTTAGATGATAGATCGGCGAAATCGACAAATCGTGGAATGATTAACGTGGAATTATTGAACATTGTTATTACGGGGTCTTAGTCGAGTAAAAAAAAAAACGATCCATGCAAAAAATGAAGATAGCGAAAACGGAAGATCGGGGTTCCACTGAAAAAAACGCTTAACGAAATACGAGGCAAGACTATGAGAAATATTCAAAGAAAACGGTCAATCGGGATAATATTTGTGACGGGACCAAAATATTTAAACGATAGATCGAGGAAAACGGTAAATCGGGGAACGATTAATGCGAGATTATTTAACGTTGTTCTTATGGGTGTTTGGCCGGGACTATGAAAAATAAACGATTCAAGCGGGAAAATGAACAATGCGAGAACGGTAGATCGGGATTCCACTGTATATATTTTATAAATTTTACCCCTCAAAGATACACTTTTTGGTAAATATGTCATTTAGTAGCACGTCGACTATTCCGGCGAAAAACTTCACAAACTAAGCTGAAAACAACACCACGATCTAAAATTATTTTTTGAGGGCTTGATAATTGCGTTAAAATCACACATTAAAAAGAACACTGATAAATTATACGAAATACGAAACATTTTTGAGTACTTCGCATGGAGGCGAAGTACCCAAAAATAAACCACGTGTCAGTAAAGGATAATTTAAAAAGTATGGCGGTGTACAGTGAGAATATGTCATATTTTGGATAATTTATTTGTCAGTGTTCTTCATATTAATGTGTGATTTTAACACGATTTATCAATGCTTCAATAAATATTTTAAATCGTGGCGTTGTTTTCATCTTAGTTTGTGAAGTTTTTCGCCGCAATAGTCGACGTGTTACTAAATGACATATTTTCCCATACATATTATATAAACTGTAAATATAATTGTATATATGTACCTTATATTATGACGATATTATTTGCAAACACAGCTCATTCGAAAATGGTTAAAAAATATACTTGAATTTCATTTTGTAAAACAATATACATTTTAAAAGTATTTTTAGGTTTACATTTCTTTGGAATAATATTGTTGTATGTTAGCAAGCCATGTTTAACTCGATGGCTGCCACAGATGAGATATTTGGAAAAAAATTTCATGCTCAACACACCAGAGACGAGTTATCTCGTCAATAACTAATTAAATTCATAATTGCAAATTATAGCCGGCATGCTAGGTAAAGATATACTTTTTTCTACAGTACCTAAAAGGTTAAGACTGATTTCTAAAAATAGTTCCAAAGTTTATATTTATTTACCAAATTACATTCACCGTTCATGTTTCAAAATTTTTGGAACGAGCCGGGCTTGCAAATAGCCTCATATGATAGTTAAAATAAATAAGAATCGGGAGAATCTGGATAAATTGGTATATGTATAAATCTATGCATATAATAAGGTTAGTAAAAACACAATATTCCTTTGTACTTCATTCCACTTTATTTAATATGTCAGGACCGGTTTCGCTCATTACGAGCATCGTCAACTGATAAGAAATATAATTTAACAATGCTATTTATACAAAAATGAACAGTTATAAACAACAATTGGCATTGAAAAGAAAATACCAATTACATTAAAAGTGATTCTAAAATAGCACAAAATTAAAATGTTTAACACATCTAACATATAATTAAAAAGTCATCTCAGATTAATAAATTTAGAATGGGGATTGAAAGTAATTACAAACATAATTAAAATTTAGGAATTCTTTGACAAAGTGGTACAATGAAAATAATGACATTAATAGAGTGAATAGGCTTAATGATAGTTTCCTATTTTTCCCCGCTTCCAAGTAGTTGGTGAGTGTACATACTTAAACAAAATCGACAGCCAGGAAGATTCTGAAAAAGAAATTTTTCAAAGACCATATCAATTCTAACAAAGAAATATATATATATACAGTAGCCTCCCGCTTAAGTACGCAAAAAATGTGGTACGCATCCCGGTTAAGTACGCATGAAAAATGGCAAAAAAACTTGGATCAATATTTATTATGCAAAAAATTAAAGAAAACTGAACACAATTATTTTATAAAATGGAAAACTGTTAAGATAACAATTAACTATTATACAAAGAGAAAAAAACAATTTTACATTTTTATTTAGGTACAAACATATCGTAAAGTGTCAACTGCACATTGTTTTTATTGTTTGATTTTTTTGAAATTGATGCTATTTTATTTTTTTTTGAAAGTTTTCAAAAGAGCATAGAAGATCGTTGTAATCAGCTCCTGCTGCATTTTTAACAACTGGGCATAAAAGCTGATTTTCTATATTTATTGCCATTTCACACAAATTGTCAAAGCCTTCAAACTTGACTAGACATTCGTTGTTTTCCAGGAACGGGTGTAAGGGTCATTATCTCGGTTTTGGCAAAAGAGTTTGCGATTGTCTCTGCTGAGATGGCGTCCCATGCCTCCTTAACAAAATTGGCAGCATCTACTAAATGTGCTGCATTTCCATATGCAACACCAGCTGCACCCCTTGAAAGCTGTTTTACTTGAACTGCTTTGATGCTTTTTAAACCATCATCCATTTCATAATAGTTAAGGACTTCTTTGAGATACAAATATTTATATCGCTCTTTCAGGGCTGCAATAATTCCCATATCACATGGCTGTTTCCAGCTTGTGCAATTAATTGGGAAAAATGCAACCTCCACATTATCTCGTTTAAATGCCTCAAAATATCCTGGTGCATTGTCCATAAGCAAAAGAACTGGCCTTCCTGTTCTCTTTTTGATTTCGGGATAAAAATACTTCATTAAACCACTTCCAACAGGTTGCCACATCCATCCAAGCTCTTGATTGATTAAAATATTTAACCGGCCATTCTCGATTTTTGATGCATGCTGGACGTTTTGGTTTCCCAATAATTGTGCAAGGGATTTTGTGAGTGCCTGTTGCATTAGCACATACCGTTAAAGAAATGCATCATATTTACCATATTTTTAAATGTCAGTGGGAGAGGTGCAGAAAAGAAAGGGGGCGGGCCTTAAAATACGTAAGTACGCACCTCCCGGTTAAGTACGCACAATACCTTTTGAGTCAATATGCGTACTTAACCGGGAGGTTACTGTACATACATATATATATTTTAAATTATATAAAAGAATAGTTAACAAGGGCTAATGCAATGGATAAAGTAACGGGGAACTAGCAAATATTATTTGATCGTTCAAAAGATCTGAATCAGGTAAAAATTTGAATCTATTGATTTCTAGGATTTCCTGTTTGTCTAGTTTGACAGACTTGTTATTTAAATGTAGAACTTTAAAATTTCTACTAATATCGAAAGTGTGTTTATTTTGAAACAGATGGTTTCCAAATGAAGACTGTTCATCCCCTTTCTTAGCACAACTAAATAAAGTGGAATGAAGTACAAAGGAATATTGTGTTTTTACTAATATAATGCCTTTCCACCAAGTATTGACAGTGAACACCCTAAAAGTGATATAATAAGGTATTTAAGTAAAGGTAAAAATAAGCTATTTCGGCGTATGCCTTCATCAGAACTATAGTTCTATTTAAAAAATAATATTTGTAGAACTAAATGCTTTGTTACTTTTCACTCTATTACAATGGAGTACCACTAAGTTAATGCCAATTTAATCTAAATATATTTAATTCATGAAATTCATAAAAACCGGATGATCCAAATGATCCTGTTTACTGAAAATATGGCTTAAATTGTGATTTCTCACAGGATTAATAAACTATTGTTCACATTTCATAATGTGTGTTCACTATCATTTTTGTTTTTTTTCCCTTAAGGTAGACCTATCTGGACTCTGTCATATCTGCCCAATGTGCATCGAAAAACTCAGAGATGCGGCAGAGTTCAGAAATCAACTGGAAACGGCTGCGAGTAGATTCCAAAGCCTCTCAGGTGTGTTCATCATAATTTACGGAGCACTTCTCTTCTCTCTGAAGAAGTGTATTAATTGCATCATAATAAATGTATTTTGTCTGCCGGATTGACTCGCTTTTATGTGCTCTAGAAATGCCAAGAAGTTGGAGAAAATGAACAGAACGCTGCTGCATTACGCTCTTCTCAGAGGTTGATAAACATTTATCCATGATATAAGCTTACAACTTGGGGCTTTTAGTTTTTCATGCCTACCACTCGCTTTTTTTCTGTATTTTCGTAACCCCCACCAAAGGCAAATTGTGAAATATACACAACCTTGAAGTGCCCGTAGACTAATAAACTGGTTTTAAATTGACTTTATTTGATAATAATTTAATATTTTTTTAAAAAAAACCTGTCTTAAAAGTAAAGTGTGTGAAAGGTCTTTTTTTCTAATTGCAATCTCCACAGGCCTTTGTTTTTTCAAATTTAAAACATAAGGCATTTTCAGCTTACATTCTATTGATAGAATGTGTATCAAGTTGTATAAATTGTGATTATCGAAAAAAGCTGTTTTGAAAAAACTACGAGTTACGTCCATTTTCCTTTCCACAGTTGATATGTAAATGCATGAATATATTTTTCAATAAGAAAAATATCTTTCAATAAATGTAATTTTTGAAATAAAAAAATCAGAATACATTTATCAAGAGGGAACGAGTACATATTTTCAAATTTAAGGGGATGCCGATTAATAAAAATGTTAAGAGCCACTGGACTCTATAGCGATAGACATATTTAGCAAAAAAATCTGTGTATTGTTTTCTCATTTGAATGTTAATGTGAATAATATTATTTTTTCTATTTCTCATCATTTTATATGAGGGGCTTAGTATCATAACTCGTAATCTACAAAAATCTTGTTTTGAGAAAATCACAAAACCACAAGGTCACAATTTTTTATAATCATAAAAAGTGCCATATATTATCATGAATATTTATCGCAAGCGAAAAGTGCACTTTCTTAAGATGCAATATATACTATCACACCATGAAAAATACTGATCGCCGATTGGTTCTTTCTAAAAAAATCGTATTATTTACTTATAAATGTGAGCTTATACACTGATAGTGATCTTTGTTTTTGAGATAACATCAAACATGGAGTTTTGATACCAAGCCCCTCATGTTAAATGTATGGCATATTGTAAATTGGCATCAGCTGTTGTATAAATCAAATATGTAATTGAAAATTTGTATGCGTAGAAGAGAAAGTGATTTCGTGCAACAATGTGGGGTACATCATCACAGGGGGGTCACCGGAAAGCAATGGTTTTCTCGATAACGATGACATTTTGGGAGATGACACGACTGATGCTCATTTTAAACGAAGGCCAAAGAGAAAATCTAAAATTTCTAGAAAAAAAGAGACCAAAAAGCGTGATGAAAAAGAAGACTTCGAGTATATTGATAACATGTAGGAAACATTTCTATACCTGTTGTATTTTAAATGTTTTTCAAGATTACGTTTGCACTGAAATATTTTTTTGTTTTAGGCCGCTGTCCGCCATTTCAGCGAATTCAGATTCTCGAGTCGAGAACGCCCCTTGGTCGAGGGAGACTATGAAAGCGGCCGTCGATACTGTCTTATCCGGAGACATGTCGGCGAGAAAGGCCGCCGCCGAATACGGCATACCGAGGAGTTCACTCCTGCGTAAGGTCACCATGATGCGAGGCGGCAAAAAGGTGAACTTTTCCCCCGTGATCGGGCTCTTCACGAATACTTTCACTCGGGAGTATGAGACCAGACTGGTGCAAGAGATCGTGGATCTGTCAAAGCGGCGCGTGTCCCTGAACAGGAAAGAGTTCCTGTGCGTGGCCAGACGTCTGGCTGAATCTCTGCGGATCGACGATAAGTTCAAAATCAAAACGGAGTCAGCCGGAACGAGCTTCTATTATTATTTTATGAAACGTCATCCAGTATTAAGACAAAAGTCACAGAAGCAACTTTTTAGGTGAGAAACTGATTAAACAATTAAATCTACACAAGTTGTCGTAGTTCGGTCCCTTTCACCTGACTAGAGAATCTAATCCCGAAATCCAGTACAGTTTTCGATACATTTGAATCCTGGAATTAGAAAACAGTTGAAAGTTTTGGGATTGATTTTCTTACAAACAAAGTCTCACTCACCTTTCATAAATCACGTTTAATGAATGTCCAATTAAGAAATCATTTTTTTATTACAATTTTAATTATATTTCCGACAGTCAAATTAAAGCTTACAGCTCATTTATGGCCAAAAATATTAAATTCTAGACTGTGTATATTCTTGCATACTGCAAGTGACTGCTTTCAGCGACAAAACGTTATTTATGAGCATGAATAGTTTCTTATTTTTCACCTACTCACTTCATTGACTTTTTTTGTTTTTGTTTTTAAGCCATACCGAGAACTATGTTTTTAAAATCAAATATTTTAACGTTATCAATGGATTCAGCGAAATCTTTGTAGAAATTAATTTTTTATAAAATTAAATATATTTCACCGTTAGTGTTACTAATTGAGGAGTTAAAAAACTTATTTCCACTTTTGTCCTTGAAACATTTTTCGATAGGATCACCTTTCAAATGTTGAAATGCAAATTCCTACAGTACAGAAATTGCAAAATAGGCCAAATTCATCTTCAAAAATTAAGAATAATGAATTGATGAAGATGAGATTTGTTATATTTGACGTGCTTATTTTTATAACATTTCTCTTTAGTTCAAGACCACAAAAATTGTATTTACTTATTGAAAAATAAACTTTGCAGCGGCAATATGAACGGCATCAAAACATTAGAAGAAGCGCTGCAATTTCACAAAGATGAAATGGGAGCCAAAAAGAAAGTCAGGAAGAAAGCAAATTTACCTGAAAAAATCAGTGACACCGACCTGCAGTGCAAGTGAGTTCAATCAATAAAGCCACAATGTCAGTGTTTCACATTGACCTTGATGTCACCTTGAATCCCTTTCAAGAATGAGTCATTAGTGTTTTAATAATCGCAACACATTCCGCATTGTATTCTCGAGACCGATGAAAATATTGTAAATATATATTATTTCGCTTTTGCAGGATCTGCAATGTAGAGTTTCTGTGGAATAAAAACCTCAAAATGCATATGTCGGTGCATTATCCTAATCATGTCTGCGAGACATGCGGGCATCTGTCCGCCACGCGCAAGCAGCTCTCCCATCACGCCTATTCCCACCGACTGGCAACCTTCTCTTGTCCACTGTGTCCCGACTCTAAATTCAAGACGTCCAACGCCCTGCAGGCGCACACTAAGTTAAAACACCTCGGCGAGAACGACCGCTACAAGTGAGTGAATCTTTCAAAGGTGCCTTTGAGAATGGTCCATTAATACGGCAATCGCTCTGTAATGATTCACTGTAATTTCTTTTGATCCATGTTGACTCCCGTTTGCTTGACACAATTAGGTTTTTAATTCACATGTACAATTTTAGGCCAACAGAAGTAACACTAATAAATACAATATAATTCTTATCTATTGGAATAGATATCGAAGAAAATTTTAATACATCGTTGTGGGGTAACTTTACGTTTTTCGTATACTGTCGGTGGAATGCGGCACACTTTTTTTGCGCTGTCGGTTGTTTGCGATTTACATAATGTCACCGGTTATCGGTGTGAAATATCAATGCCTTAGTTAATTACCATGAGTTGTACTACTTTGCTAGATATGTAGACCAGTTGTTTACAGAATGCAATGACTGCAATACTCAGTGTCAGCTTTACTTGAGTAGATACCATTCATCCATTGCTCTGCAGATATATTTTATTATGTTTACGCATTTGTAGATATCTGTAAGCATATTACAGCGCCCGATTACAAAGTGTCAATATAACGGGGCTAATGCCCTTTTCCCATTCCGAATATTTGAGAGCTTTTAAGTAATGGCTCTCGGGGTGGGTAAAGGACTAGAAAAACGAGACCGGGACTAGTAGCTAGAGCATTATTCCTCATATACATGATCAGATGGGATGGGTGTCAACCGCAAAGACATCCATGTTTTGCATCGGTTTCAGACCACAAGACAGCCATACAGAGACTGAGGCTGTACCGACCCTAAAAATAAAAAATAAACTAGGAAACAGACAGCCCGCTTCGCAGGCTCTACATCATTTCTACAAATTTGTTTATGATTACTCGCTGATGTGAATCTGGATTTTAAACTAATAAAAACTTATTGAGAATTTAAAATATGTCATATTACATAATATATGATATCTCCTTATGGATATATCTCCAACAAATAAACTTTTTGAAAAGTTAGGGTTTTCCGTTTCGCTATTATTTTATTTGAATTAATTTTAATTAATTGGCAGATGCCCCGTGTGCGGTGAACGCTTCACGAGTTTCACCCGCCGCCGGAAACATCTAATCGACGCCCACGACCACCAGGAGAGGAAGTACGCGTGCAAGCTGTGCGAGAAAGAGTTCGAGGCGGCCGGCACCCTGTCTGTCCACGTGCGGATCGTGCATTTGAAGGAGCGCAACCACCGCTGTCCCCAGTGCGAGCGGTCCTTTTTCTCCAAGAGGTGCCTGGCCAATCATGCGCTGTCGCACTCCGCTGAGAGAAATTTCCCGTGCGATGTCTGTGGGAAGCGCTTCAAAAGGAAAACGGCTCTCTCCGAGCATGCCAAGATCCACGCAGGGGACAAGAGACACGTCTGTAACGTGTGCGGCAGGGCTTTCACCCAGGCCTGTACGCTCCGCGGTCACATGGCCATACATGAGCGAGAAGTGAAACTTCACGATAAAAACTCTATTCAGCACTGACTTTGCCGTCGATCAATTCGGCCGTCGAACGTAAAATGTGAAATGATATACTTATAATAATTTTTATTTGTGTAAAAATGCTGTTTCTATTTCTACTCACTGTGGTTATAGTTTTATTGTTTGCAAAAACAGTGCTGTGTAAAAATGCTGAGCGGTAAACATTGCCATCTTCAGTTACGGTGTTCGCAAGTTAAAATCCACTATGGAAACTTTCATGAATTGATATTTCAAAGATCTCATGGATTCAAGTTTAAAGAGACCGTTATGCGGTAATTTTCTCCCACTTGTCGGATCTTAAACACATAGGAGGGAACGAGAGTGATCAGCTCACTACTAGTCCTGCCTAGTATATCCAATCCTGGACCTTTTTTGTGATCTAGGGGAGCGATTTCCAACCTGGGAGGTGTGGCCTATTGCAAAGGGAGGCGCCAAGTCTAAAATATTTATTTACCCTTTAAAGCGTGTTTTTATTACTATATGAAGTAAAGGATGGGGAGGCATGAAGATATATTTTTTTTCAAAGGTAGGCGTAGTAACACAAAGGTTGGAAAACACTTATTTAGAAATTTCCCGAAATTACATAAAATTGTGTATAAATTGGGATTCTTCCAGGAATTTATAGATTTCCCCAAATGAACAGCGCGACACCATTTCATTTTCTCTAATCCGAAATCTCGGGATTAGTACTATCGCAATCCCGGGATTTCGGAATCACAGAATTGAACGGGATCCTGGGATTGGATACCCTAGTCCTGTTTTCATCAGAAGTCCGTTGGAAACAGACACGGTTAAAAAAAGAATTAAAGATTCGCAGCATTTTCTGTGAGTTTGCACTATCATTTTAAAGTTACTCTTTTTTGTTGTGAAAAAATAAATAAAGAAGAAAAATTGCGATGGTCTTATCGGACAAGAATTTTGCTTTCATCATTTAATTTTGCATGTTATATCAACCTTTTCATAATGCTGTCCTCTCTTTTTTGTTGATGACACCTGATCTTCGATACGATGCCTGCCAGCATTTCGAAAGCTACCTAGGAAAGCGAGTGCGAAAATAAAAATAGCAATTTTTAAAAATCATTTTTTAATATTTCTTCAGTTTGAATCACATTTACACTAAAATAACATCAATAGATGAAAGATTATAAAGCGGAAAGCGGTACAAAAATACCATAAATTAATTGCGATTCAAAGGTTTGAGCGACATCTGTCATCTAATAAATAATCAACTCTATTAGTGAGAAATTATATCTTAAAAAAATCTTTTAAGAATGGAATATCACAAATTTTGTTTGGTGAGAAATAAAATTGAGAAAACTTTCTTACAGTATGATTAATTAAAATAATACCGAAAAAGGATGGCGGAAGATTACCTTTGCGGAGGCGTTATACGAGAAAAAAATTACACACCCGATCAATTTCACATTCTCTAGCAACCCGTGTGACCCTTAGCTGTGATTAATGAAAAATAGTTCAAAGGAAGATTGTAATAAAAGTTAAATCCGCTGGTAACACTCAATGCAGGGAAGATCTCGCACACGACTAGAGGCTTAAGACATGTGACAATTTACTAAGCGAAAAAACATGCCAACACAATATATTTTTAACAAGTAATTCATTGTATATCACCAAGTAGCTGATAATAACAGATTGAGTCCCCGTTTTATAAAATTTGAGATTTTGATTATTTGGGGGTAGGTGAAACAGATTTCTATGTTATGCTTTAATAACAACGACAGCTCTACAATTTTATCCGCGGATGATATAATTAGTATTAATTGGATTGCAAATTTTGAAATCCTTCAGTAAAGGAGAAAAAGAAAGAGGAGGCAAAATACATGAGAAGAAAGAGAAATAGAGCGAGCTCTTCTCTCTGTAAATGATGAAAGACACCAGTCTGTTAGTCGTGTTGATTTTGACAGGTCAATAACAGGGTTTGTTGACTGTTGATAGCTAAAAATGAGCTCAGGCAAAGATTTAAGTGTGTTTAGTGATTTAAAACCTCCCTACGCAATGCCACACTAGACAGTCTGAACAGTGTGACAATAATGAGGAAGATTTAGAAAATGAAGAAGCTGAATGATATGTTTCATTTCTGTAATGAAATTTTTCAGAATCATGTCCATTTTTTAAATATAGATTAATCAATCGATTTCTATAAATAAACTCTTCCAATTTTCAGTACTTCAACGCTTGTGATTCTGCACATAAATGCAACTCTTCTAATTTCCCTGCAATTAGATACAAGCCAAATGAGCTATACTGAAGAATGTGATATAACTACAGTGTGTAATTTTTTCCCGTTCAATTTCATCATTTAATCCTCCGCAACTCACGTCTCATCGAAATGGCTGCCGTTGCATGACAATTGTCCCGGGTTCAGAAAGTGTGCGCCCTCATGTGCCTGACCAGGCTTCTTTTTTCGTAGAAAGACTCGGCGCAGACGTCACAGATATGATTCCGCTCGTTTAGGTGCACCTGCCGCACGTGCTTGGAGAGCGTTCCGGCCGCTTCAAACACCTTGTCGCACCGCTTGCAGGGATATTTTCTCACATTCTGATTGTGCACCTCCATCAGGTGTTTTCGCCTCCATGCGAAACTCTTCATGTGCTCGAAACATATGGGACATCTGAAAAAATTGGACATGCGATGACTTACTGAGTTATTTTGACACACCGCTCTGCTCCGAAATCTTTTCGCCAGAAAAAAAACACTCTTCCACTAATTTCACATTTATTTATTCGTATTAAGACTTATTTCCTTCATCGAGAAGATTTTCAATGAGTGAAACCGGTCCTGATCTTAATAAGCAAATGAGAAATCAGTGCAAGTGTTTAATTTTTTTATACAATGCCTTTTCACCAAGCGTTGACAGTGAACACCTTAAAAGTGGTCAATATAAATATAATTTGTCATTTTCTGTCATATGAATCGGATTAAGCCACTGTGGTGTATGGCTTTGACTTTAGTCCTATCTACACATGCCATGCTATCAAAAGTAAAGCTGAGCAAAGACAAAATGTAAGAGGGCATTCAGCAGGGAGCATGTCAGACATGCACAACTAAGTGAACTGTGTGAAGGTTATTGTTTCCACTTGGTCACATTTTAGGAATGTTTGTGGGTGGCACTTTTATCACTATTATTAAGATTTTGTTTTTGAAGAATTCTTCTTTGGCCATGTTCGCTCCCTGTGTGGAGCATATGGCCGCCACGCGGCACCTCCATGTTAAACAATACAGGTAATCTGAGAAATTTGATTGGACCATCGAAGATTTTGAGTAGCAAGTATCACTTTCAAGTTTAAAGTATAAATGCTTTCAAAAATTATTTTAAACATTTTTGCCAATTTTACAGAATAATGAAATATGCTTGCTTTACCGACCAGGCGAGTATGGGTTCGATTCCCGGTAAGGTCAATGTAAAATTTAGATTTACAGTTTAAATTTGAGATTAAGGACATGAGTGTTTGTGATGTCAATTTACCTCGAGTTGATCTCGGGTGATTTATGATAAATTCTCATTGAGTTTTTCCCTTCTGATCTTTCAACTTTAAAATATTTGATGCAGTGGTATAAGATGTAATGCCAAATATTTTTTTTAATTTAAATCATTAAAAAAATGGTTACCAAAGGGATATAAACGAAGGTCCGTAAATCAAAATTCCGACAAGACTGAATGTTGTTTATCAACAAATTACTCCAATCATTTAACGAATCACATTGCGCAAGATCAAGTCATAACATTGACAGAAAAATTTATTATTCTTATGGCTCATTAACAACTAGTAAAAAAGGTAATGCCCTAATCAAAACTTGCCGCCTGCTAATGAGGCAAATTGTAATTGTAAAATGTAATTGTAATTGCAAAAAGTAGTTAAAAATTGATTTTCGTTCTGTACCAAACTTGATGCTTTCAAATTTAAATATCTAAACTAAAGAACTAAAGATCAAAAACAAAAGGACAAGTAAAGTGTTGGCATGCCCCGAGTGTAATGCGAACGACAGTAGCGGCACATCCTGCTATGAAAGAAGATGCATGGAAAACTCAAGAATATAAATAAAGTTTTCAAAAGATCCATGAAACGGACATTAATTTAAATTTGAAATCGGTTTTAAATAGAACAAAAGATTATCTTTTATGCTTTTTTTTCTTAACAGCTTAACGACCACACGTTTTTTTTATAGAATTTCACCTGGCGGCCGAGCAATTTTGCGAAAAATTCGTAAACAATTGTAATTTTACTAAATTCACTATAATTTGTAAACCGATTGAGATATCTTTACCAAAATTAATTATCTAGCTTCCAGATACTTTTTAATAGAATGGAATGTATGACGTAGGACGCATATATAAGTCTGCCGGCCTGCAACCATTGATTTTCAAAGACTTAAATACGCATCCAGCGATCGTTAAGCTGTTAACAAACAATCAATCGTAATAATATAGGGTGAGGCTTCATATCTGTGCTACAGTTGAGGGTGTACAATACGGCACAATGAATCTGTGACAATGATTGGGTATCATACTTTATTAAAATTGAGGACGCAATTAATGTAATTGTATAAAAAATTAATTAGGTGTCAATAAAAAGAAAATCAAATAGACACGTACCTGTATAGATTTCTGTCGCCCAAGTGAATGGTTCTAGTGTGCGCCCTCAGAGAAGTGCTGTTTTTGTATCTTTTGTCGGGGCAAAATTTGCAAACAAAGTTTTTCTCTTTGTGCGTACCGCTGTGGTAGTGGAACTGCTTTCTCGTGGCCGACAAGTGCCCACACGTCTGACACACGAACCTGGGATAATGGACCGACATGTGAGTTCTCAGCATCGAATTCCACAGGAATTCTTCGCCGCAGATTCTGTGAAGGATTAGGAACAATTAGAGACGCCTCGTAGAGTGAGACACTGTCGCTGGGATGTAGATAATGAGTAATTATAATTTTGATAATCCATGTTTTTTTCAACTTTAGAATATCCATAGGGAAATTACTGTTTGTTTCGCATTTCCAGCATAATTCTCTTCTTAGGCTGTATATATTATGTGGTGCAAATGACAATGATGAAATCAGTGCACAATACCACTGGTAGAAAGCAAAGTTTTCTCAAATAGTATTCAGTTTTAACCGTGTACAGATGCATGTTTCACACATTTAGCCGAGCCTTAACACTTCGAAGTATACCTCAACATAAGATTCTCAGAGGCCAGAGGAGGCTCATGTGGTTAGCAGTTGCTAATGCCCAATCGTTAACCAGTACAAGACCGGCGGTCACGGTCAATCCTGCCTGCCTCTTCTTTCGACCAGTGGGATTCCGGCGGGTACTATCTATAGGATGTACTCGGCGGAACTGAGGGATGCTGGCATGTCATGGGAGGATGCAAAGCAATTGGCGGGAGACAGGGAAACATGGAGGTGCCGCGTGGCGGCCATATGGTCCACATAGGTAGCGAATATGGACAAAGAAGAATAAATATAGTTTCTCGAAAAATCCACTCCTTGCTAGTTCAGTCTTCAGTGGAAGCCCTATGAGAAAGGTAAGCGTAGATTTTGTACATAACATTCAAGCAGGACTCGATATAGAAAATTTCCCAAATGCTCGATAAAAAAAAAACATAAACATCAGATAAGTGGTGGAATATTATTCAATGAAAAAATACTCACTTGCACTTGAGGTCGGCAGGCTTTATCTCGAAAGGGGGAGGGTTTTTTTTCTTCAATCGTACGCCATTTTCGTCATATTCACTGTAAAATTACAACAGTTATAAGGTAACATCACGGGCAATCGACAAATTCACAAATTTAGCCAACCAAACAGGTTTATTTCACAAAATACATTTCTTACACTTCCAACAGTTAGTTAAGAAAACCCAAATTATTAATTTCAAAGTAAGAATCGGGTTCTGAAAACATTTTGCTGATTATTCCACATCAGCCCGTGCGGGACTGACATCTGCCTGAGTATTCTGTGCTGTGCTGTGATTGACCGCACATTGCGGCACCGAGTAGAATAATCCGTTCAGAAGCAATAACATATTTGTAGCAGGTGGTGTGGTTTAAAAGTGCTTGTTTGAGTTTAGGATTCAAGTAGCCTTATCTGCAAATTTTAACAAAAATATATTTTGAATTTTTTTGAATATTGAATTCACGGTCATTCTTGTTGTAATCAAGATTGAACTGTCCGTTATATTATATTTTAGAATCAATTGTCCGTTAAATGTTTTTGTTATATGTTTATCCGTCTAAAACAAGGGTCAGCAACCTTTTGCTGTAAAAGTGTCAAATATTTTACGTGGGGATTAGTGCGGGCCACACTTGGGTCACATGTGTTGCGGGGAGAATCTTGCAATCCGCACCACGACGCCTCGCGGGCCGCAGGTTGCCAACGCCTGGTCTAAAGAATGCAATGATTTTTTGGCCAACCTAATGGAAAAATTCCAAGCAACTGACATATGAATGGACTCACTAGTAATTTTCTCTTTTCGTCTTTTCTTTCAGAGATGGATGTCGCTTCAAGAAAACAAAATGAAAATAACTTCCAGATGCATCGGTGTTGATGTCGAAATCAGGATGAACGTCACACGTCTTGACTAGATCTCTCGCCATCTTAAGAAAGCCATTTTTCAGCAGAGGTAGACTCTCTTTCGGAAGCTCTTCGATCTGTCGGGCCAGCTTTTCTTCAAAATCTTCGATGAAGTCGTTCATGTAGACTCCTCTCTTCGGAAAGAAGTCCACTTTTTTGCCTTCCCTAGCTCGCTTGACTTTCCCGGATAGGGTGGTCCTGGGCAAGCCGTACGCGTGAGCTATCTTTCGCAGAGACAGCTTGGTGCTGAGAGCCATTTTTACCGCGCTTTTCATATCGTCCCTCGTCCACAGTGATCGATTCAAACGGGCGTCGACGTCGCACATTTTCAAATTTAACCTGGAACGACAGGGTAGTTTGTTTATTATTTCAGGATAATAGTCAGATAATCAGAAACATAATATGTAAGTAGAATGCATTTAGGCAAGAATAATTTTCAGTCGTGCAGTTATTCGGTAGCAAAACAATTACTCAGTGAGGACGGGGAACCGAGCCTAGACTGCAGAATAAAAATGAATTCATACTTATTATACTCTGCTATTGCAGTGGAATCAGATTGAGTCTCGCGATTCTTGGGCTGTCCGGATGCTCTGCGAGATCTTTTTTTCCTCTTGCTCTCCGCTTTGGTACGTTTCAATTTTTTCTTAACAGTCGGCTCGAAGTCAGGATCGCCATCCGGATTGTCATCGCCTTCCCGACCGGAATCCGTAGGCTCGAAGGCGGAACCGGGATCGAAGCTCTCGCAGTATTCGTTCGGTTCCGATTTCTTTTCTGAATTTAATTTCTTATTTCAATTTAAAAATTTCCAAAATAATAATTGTGTTTGTAATTACCATCGGTCGCCACTTTTGAATTATATGTTAGAGATGTTAAACATTTTAATTTTGTGTAATTATAGAATCACTTTTATGTAATTTGTAAATTCTTTTCAATGTCAATTGTTGTTTACATCTTTTCATTTCAATTTGTTTTTGTATAAATAGCTCTGTTAAATTATATTTCTTATCAGTTGACAATGCTCGTCATGAGCGAAACCGATTCTGACCTATATAAATAAAGTACAAAGGAATATTGTGTTTTTTCTTAAAATAATTGCCTTTCTACCAAGTATTGACAGTGAACACCCTAAAAGTGATAACTGAATTTAACGGTTAAAATTAATGAACTCAAATTAAATCATTAGTAATGAGATGAATGATATTTGATGATGAATCAAGCTAACCATATGCCAACTTCCACTATAATATTTTGTCAGTGTCTATCTCAGGGGCGGTCACACATAGTGAATTTTCCATAATGGATGATTTGGGCTTTCCGTACAAATACATCAGTGCTTTTGCGAAAGGCATCTAATAAGGGGTATTTTATAACATAGGATAGTGGTTATGGTTTCCCGAAGAAGTGAAGACTGCTCACCTAGAAGAAATTTGAAAGTAGTATGCGCAGTCTCCAATTGATTCCTGAAGTCTACGGCAGCTCTCAGCTTTTTTATGCAGGCGTGGCAGATGAAATATTCCTTGGCACCGCATCGCTCCTGGGGCTCTTCCAGCTGAAGACCGACAGTTATCATATTATCATATAACAGTCAGCATATTATCCAAAAGTCCGCTGTGGTCTAGTTGGTTAGAGATTGCTCTACCAACCAGGCGGGTCTGGGTTCGATTCCCGGTAAGATAAATGTCAAATTTAGATTTTTCAATTTAAATCTGAGCATAGTTTCAGATGTCAATTTACCTCGAGTGACTTACAATAAATTCTCATCGAGTTTTTACCGTGTGAGATTTCAACTTTAAAATATTTGGGGCATTGGCACTACTTACGTGTAATGCCAAACATATTTTTTTTAAATAAAAATTCAAAAACATTACATTTGTATTTAACCCGCTAACAGCTAGAAAAAAATAGCGTTTTTTGTCCTGTAAGCTAACAATTTTCTAAATACTAATAAAGAAAAACTTAATATTCCTTTTGTGAGTCCTTAAGAGATGTCGGACCCTTTTTCATTGATGGAAACTCTAAAAAATATTTATTGACGTCGTAATAATGACAACACACTGGTGGGTAGCGTGTTTGGTTAGTAGGTATGCGACACACCGGTGGGTCGTTAGCTTTCGAGTGGTTAAATAAATATTTACCGATTAATACTATCTGTCATGAATATCAAATCAGTATTGAATTAACACCTTTCTACTTCAATACGATTCCTCAGTCAAGTACCTTTATTATTACTAAATAATAAAACATATTTTCAATATCATAACAATACAAACTGCCAGTTCGAGTTCATCCGTGAACTTTAATATCTGAGAATGACGAAAGGTGAATCCCGGATCTACAACAATTGATATTGAATTCCATCAAGCACCCTCAGCCGATATTTTCAATTATTCCGAGGTCTGATGCTATAGATTATATTAGAGAAATCTCAAATGTATCGACTATAATGAGAGGGAAGTATTTAACGAACCCTAATCGAGAAGCAATACACCAACATCTCGGAGTAAGTCTCTTCTTTTCCTTCGTGTCTGTAAGTTTTTGTCATGATTTTGAGGTTATCGGTGCCCAGGCAGCCCCTGCAGACCCCGTTGATTATTTCTCGGCTTAGGTCGAAGTCAATCAGGAGATCTTCGGCTTTTTCAATTTTGATTTCGCCGTCTTCGAAAACCATTTCTACGCCAGGACTCTTTTGTCCGAACGAATCTCTGAGAAATATTTTTGATATTTTTGACATATTTACGAAACTGTCGTCGGCCAGTATTGCTAGATACATTCCAAGTGTATTATCTATGGATATTTTAAAATGAACTATGTACCTTAGCCCTTTTTACCTAAACGAGTACGCGGCCGAGCAAAAGTATTGACCGAGTAAATGCCTACAGGTACATATATAAGTTTTTTTAAAGTGATTCAGTTCACTTTTACGTGCGTTTTGTTTGATTCAAGACTCGTCAAACGTCTGTTCTGACCTGCCAAAAACGTGATACAGTTTACAGGTGATGGAGGTATCCTCTTAGCCGAGAAAATATAAACGATTTCTATTCACTCGCTCACTTAAAGTCACTCGTCGGATCGCTCTGTCAAATCACGTGCGACGCGTTTATATTAGTCTATATTTGGCCAAGTTCACTCTCTGCCACGTACTCATTTCACTGTATTCACAGTATTCAATTTAGTAAGCAAAGTATTTATTGGCAGACGACACAACAATATTAAATTATGACCGATTTGAAACTCGCACTTTTTTATGATATTACATAAATATGAGCAACTATTTCGACCATCTTTGATAAAATTCACCAGCTGGTAAAATAAAACTAGCCATTTATATAAATTACTGACTATTTCAGTTAAATACCAACCGTTTTATATTACTTACTAGCCATTTTAACTAATAACTGACCACATTAATACTGATACAGTGGATACTGACCGTTTTGATATACTACTAACCAGCGGTGGGCTGCCAAAATCTTAACAAGGGGCTCGGTAAATGTCAGCCAAAATGCCTACACTTAAAGATCAGTGTTTCTCAGCCTTTTTGGGCCCGTGGCCCTTTTTGAGTGTCTTATTTTTCTGTGACCCCCCCATACTTGTTTTGCACTACTGAAGTATAAGTCTCATAAGGAATTTTGGGACCCGAAAGGAAGCCCCATTTTTTTAGGCCTTCCCAGAATTTGAAATCCTAAATCCCAGAAATTTGCGGATATCCCAAAATGAATGAACTTTTTTTAAGTCTTCTTAGATATTCCAATTTCTAAAACAACAATGTACGCATTTCGAAAAATTTGCCCGTGGCCCCCCAAAATTGTACTGTGGTTACCCTAAAAAACCCCCTGAGGACCCATTAAGACATGCTGTAGCCCCCCCGCTGAGAAACCCTGCTTTAGACGATGCATAACCCGTAGCCCGAGGGTCACATGTGGCTTCTTTGTTTTTGTTGTTACCATTGAATGTATCATCTTTAAATTAACATATTTTTAAAGTAAATTATTGAATTAAATAAATGTGAGCAAGTTTTTTTCGATAACGATGCAGAATAACCCTGTTCATAGAAATATACTTATTGATTTTGCAGTATGATACTACAAATTGTATGGCAATTTCTAAAGAATTAGTTTTAAATTTACAAAGACAAAGGTCGCATTAGCATATGAAACAATCAATTTCTAAATATTTCACAATAAAAGCATGTGTTATAGAGGTCTGCACGGGTCGGGTTCGGGCGGATGAGCGCAATTGAGATTCGGGCTCGGGCCGGGCCCGGGTAAGGAATTTATTTCTTCAGAAAAATATTTCGGAGTACGTTTGTCCCATAAGTCAGCCATGATAATTTTAATTATAACCAGTTCTATAGTGAATCGTAAATTACTATTAACTATTGTTATTAGCATGTAATACATTTTCAAAACCTCAGCTCGCCATAATATCACTGTCTTGAACAAACAAGTGACTGTTTTGGTTTATTATCTTACGCAAAGATAAATAATATGTTTGTAGTTTCAGGAAGAAGGCTATAATAAAACAAAAAAGAAATGTAAGAAACCTACCCCAAAACTGCAAAATAATTACGGTAAAGCATTGTATGTATCTAGACATCTGTTAACAATATAATATCCAACATCGGTATTTTTCAACATAGTCAGACAAAAGACAATAAGCAACGAAGGTCTCTTTTATTAGTCAGCCGAAGTAAGTATTTTTTTTGACAAAATTGAAGAGGCAATAAAGACTTCTTATGTTTCAGAATAAATTGTAACCTTCTACAGAAATTTTAGCTAGGTACTACTGATTTCATATGAAACGAATGATTTTATCAACTTAACAAGGGGCTCGCGCGAGCCCTCTCCAGCCCAACCCTGCTACTAACCATTCATTTTATTTGTTGAACACACTTGGAATTAAATACAGACCCACTAAATATAGGCCAAACACTAGTACAAAAAGGCTATTTATAATACACACATGCATATCTATAATATTGAATCTATTAAAAAATACATTCTTGTATTAAAAAATAAAACCATTATTGATTCTAAATTCACAATTACCACAAACACAATAGCCTTAAAATATGTCTTCAATAAATGGAAAAAATTCAAAAATCAAACCTATGATTCAAACCTTTTACAAGCAAAAAAAAGTCACACTGGAAAAATATTGCTCTTTTGAATTTCTTTTATTCACTTGAATAATATATTTAATACATGGCGAATACAAACAACCTAATCTTTTTCACCTTTATTCGGATAAGCAACCGCCAGTCACGACCCGGTAAGTAGCCGAAATTAACTCCATTCATTTAATATCTATATATTAATAGTCGATAATAGTCCGTCCGTAAATTGAATACGAAATACGTATACGAAAAAAAAAACAAACAAATTATCGTATTGCCAGCCCACCGCTGATTTATATACATTTTCAGACGTCCGCACAACAACTCACTGTTTCCGGAATTTCTCTAATAACTATTTTAAATGTTTTTTCCGAAGTCAAGAGGTATGAATGGTAAGGAGTGTGGCGAGCATCGAGGAGTGTGATGGCTCTTCCATATGCGTATGTTGTAGGGAAGTCCAGTTTTATGGTATCTCTTTGGTTGGTTGTGGATGAGATTGGAATTCCCGCAAGGGTGAGGTCGTTTTTTGCATGGAGAATTATCGGGGGTATTCTGAGAGTTGATCTGTTGGTGGGAGCGTTGATCGGAGGTCTGGTAGTCCTGGGAGGTTGATGGGTGGGATTTGGTCTGGAGTGCGCTGTGGTCTATTGAGATTAAGACATGGGTGCTTGTGACGTCAATTCTCCTTGAGTTAATCTCATGTGACTTACAAAAAATTCTCATCGAGTATATCTCGTATGATCTTTTAACTTATAAAACTTTCAAATATTCGACGCATTGGCATAAACTGTACAAATATTTATTTCAAAAAAAAAAAAATAAGCGATATGACTCTGTGAGACCTTAGCTCCGAAGTGACTAAATGACGTTGATATGCCATCTGGAAGGTGTGTGTTGCATTGCATCTGAAAAAAATACATGTCCTTATTCATTAAAATGTCTGTTGCACAATTAGTATGCCTTTTGTATATGCTAAACAGTTTTTTTTATGCCCTGCCACACGTGTTTCTGATCGTAAATACGAGTGCGTGGTTTGCTATCTATATATTAACTCCTAGCACTCGAACGTCGACATATAGTCGACATCACGATTCGGGTCTACCACTCGAACGTCGACGTATAGTCGACATAACTTCAACCTCGTTTACTGGCCACAAATTAAATTATACTTGTTTATTTTTGTGTTATTTATCATATAGATACTTTGATCTTTATGCACTTATCCAATTTTATATTGTTTTCATGCATTTAATGTCAAAATATGCAATTTCAAAACATCGGGATGAGTACATTCCCGGCGTGTTTATGTGCGCAAGTGCGAGTGAGATGGATCTTGTGCAAACGAGACAACACAACATTGAAAATCGCTCGTTCTACTTTGCTTCGGCGGCAGTGATACAAATTGATATTACCTGTTATTCTTATACCTTACTAGCTGACCCGGCATGCGTTGCAATGCCACTCAAAGAAAGAAAGTGTTTTAATTATGTTTATTGAAATGCTTTTGGATATATATTTCTTTTTTGACTGGTGCGTATATGAATAGATCTTAAGGTTTTTCAACGCATGAGCAGGCCAGATACAGCTGTCCATGTGAGAAGCATGGTTTTTAAAATTTAGTCCACACACTTGTAGCGATTGTCCAAATGCGAGTCGCATCGGAAACTGCAAACAATTTAATTCTATTGGCCTATCTGCCGGAATTATTGGGATGCTTGGAAACAGTACATCGAATCTTTTAAATTTTCCATTTATAATTGTAGCTTAGATGATATTGTTCATTTATTTTTCACTGAAAGCCTGGTACCATTGCAAAGTCGTGGTGGATTTATATTTCGGAGAAGAATGATAGTACGCCAATTTTCAGTGTTTAAACGTGCGGTAGCATGCCTGGCAAATCAAGTGAGACAACTTCGTCTTTATCAATTTATAGTATCGATGGACTTATACGTTGTTTTTTGCCTAGTATTTTGTTTGGAATCCTGAAGTTGATGGCATTACCATCGTTGTTTTTGGCTGCTAATATAACACGTTCACTGAGCTACTGATGATTTTTGTAATTCTGTGCGATATTTGGGAAAACTTTGTGCATCAATTCGCTTATGGTTCCTGTAATTTTACAGAAGCTTGGTGGCAATGTGTGAATTCATCGATTTCCATTTTTCATTACCAATATCCGACAATTGTTTTTTGAAACGTTCAGCGGATGCGTCATATTGTAATTCTACACGCATATTAGCTTTCAAAGTCAATTTCTGCACATGTCACCATAAAACTGATGATTTGAGACATGCACTTGATTCATGTATAACTGGTAGAGTTTGTCGAAAATCACCAGACAATAAAAAAGGTGCGCCACCAAAGACCTGTTCATTTCCTCTCAAATCTTTTAGTGTATATTTTAAGGGTAAGAGTTTTTGCTAACGTTTGGTTTAAAAAAAAAATGATGCGTTTTGGTTGAGATACATATTTTTAATGACAAAACGCACTTTACCTTGTCATATAGTGACGATAATTTTACTTAAAATGTTTCTGACTTAAAACAATAACCGACAAAAATTGATTTTTTTTAAAAAAATGTATTATTTGTAAGTATTTTTACGCCGTGTTTTTCCCTTAATTTTCCTAAACTTATGCGATTTAGTGTTTATTTTATCTCGCTATTTCAAAGTTATGCGAATTTTAAAATTTACTAGCTGTAAGCCCGTTGGCCCCAACTGGAGGATTTTTTCGTATTATAAAAAAAATGAAATTTTCCATGTTACAATCAAATGCATATTTATCAAATTAATCAGAATAAATTAACTTCACTAATTCGCCAAACGGAGCTTATTTTTAGGAATTTATGAGTCTTTAAGGGAAAAAAGGGTGAAACTTTTCCATTTGACTTTTAAGTGCAATTACGTTTTCAATTATTTTTTGTGGGAACTGTCATCAACTTTTAATTTTATGTGAAAGTTTTTTCAATAAATAAGCATAAAAAAGTAATACAAAATAACTTAGATTATTCAACGTATTGTGCTACAAACTTTGACACGTGTTTCGCCTATTTCAGAGGCATCCTCAGACAGACTTACTTTCAGTAAGTAAAAGTAAGTCTGTCTGAGGATGCCTCTGAAAAAGGCGAAACATGTGTCACAGTTTGTAGCACAATACGTGAAATAATCTAAGTTATTTTTTATTTTATATTCAAATGAACTTCCACAAAGTTACCGACGATCCATCGAAAGCATAAACAATGTATTTTAGAGAAAAAATGATTTAAATTATGCAATAAAAAGGGTGGGTTCAGTTCACTTTTTCCCATCATCCTAACTTGGCTCACTTTGCCGTATTTTAATCTCGTTGTCCCCAATCTATCAAACTATTTCGCTTACTTTATTTATATTACTATTTGAGCATAAATTTACCTTTTCCAAAGCATAGACTCGTTTACTCGTTATTTAAAACAAAAGATACAAAATTATTAAATTATCGGGATAAATTCTAAATACCCTCTGTTAAAACGTAAAATATTTAATAGCCGTCAGCATACATATGACACACATGGAATATTTGCATTTAACTGTCGAAACTATATTATGTAAAATATACCACATTCATTATTTGACAGGTGTTCCATTTTTGAATCTTGAATACAAACAATCGAAGTCAGTAGGAATCGCAAATATCGTTCCATTTCCAAATTTTTATTTTATATACACTATTTTTATCGCCTTGATATTTATGACGTTAGCTCAGTTGATAGAGAGCTCGACTGGTAATCCAGAGTTCTGTGTTCGATCCACGATCGCGGCGTTTTTTTGTATGAAATTTGTTCAGCGATTTGATTTGTTTCGTCAAATAATAAACAGTGTATTGGGAAAATATGTCTTTAGTATGAATAAAAAAAGTAATTAATGGCGACAGCGGGGCAGGATGGGGGAGGGGGAGGAGGACCGTCTTTCTTGACGTCATCGAAAAGGCGAAATCGCGACCATATACAAACGAAAAAAGTATGTATTTAGTATGAATAAAAAAATGGTGACAGCGGGGCTGGGGTGGAGGAGGAGGAGGGAAAATCGGGGACAATTTACAGACGGACGGACGGACGGACATTATCGACTATTAATATATAGATGGAACGTATCCCCACTTTTTGTATGGAAGTCAAGTCTTTTTTGTGCGATTTTTTATGCGACATTTCGTGGAATGCATCTACCGCATAAAAACAAGATTGGCTGTATTTAGAAAAATAAAAATCAACTGTGAGGTAGGTCACGTTTAAAGGAAATTTTGTTATTACAACAGATGGCAGTTGACGCTGGAACATTCCTAATGTATCGATATAGTAGATCTCATAGTTATCCACTTCCTCTCCGACTACATATCTGCCATATCTACGATATCTACTCCATAGATAATTCTACCTAAAGTATATTAGTCTATGATTCTAC
Source organism: Himalopsyche anomala (assembly GCA_031772345.1). Classification (NCBI taxonomy): domain Eukaryota; kingdom Metazoa; phylum Arthropoda; class Insecta; order Trichoptera; family Rhyacophilidae; genus Himalopsyche; species Himalopsyche anomala. The sequence continues at coordinate 24,613,652 of CM062835.1, forward strand.
CCGCTGTGCAGAGACGATACACTGATGGTATGTTAATAGATTTTATTTTATTCGTAATGTTATCACTTCCGCTCGAGTTTTGTCACATTATTGTTTTTACCACCTCGTACTTTATCGGTATATCAAATTACAACAGTAGACTGAATGATGGTGAAATTTGAACTTTTGCAGCCGGACACCGGTTTATTTTCATTCTTTAAGCATCCATGATTCTACAGCCGTGCCCTGTATAACATATTGTTCGCGGTTCGAGGAGTTTTACTGTCTATTGTTAATCCCTATATCGCGCCTTACATTAATTTTGCTTGTTAATTTTTCTTTTGCTTGATAAAATAATGGCCGACTAAATGATACTTCAAGCATTCCGTCGGTGGCTCCGAAACCTAGTCCGATACTTGTTCTTGCTCTCGAACAGTCTTTACTTCATCTTGGACCGCTCTTGTTATTTAAACCGATGTAGCGACCTCGTAAGTTTTATATTCTTATTTCCACGACCGCTGCATTTTGTAAATTTGGCCGCCATTTTGTACGCGAAAATCTACCAATCATAATAATAATAAACATTGTTATTGTTACAGAAATTGAATTTTGCGCACGAAAATACAAAATGGTAAACGTTAGATATCTATTTACGAAATATTAGTACGGAACTCTCATCGCGTTTCGAAATTATGTATTTTTTCGTGAACTAACAAACATTGAGGGAATTATATTTTACTAGCTGTAAGCCCGTTGCCCTGAACGGAGGGGATTTTTGTTGCATTTTTAAATAGTCAGAAAATTTACTGGCGTGAAAAATAAATTGCAAACCTATTTATTGAATAAGCCAAAAAATCTAAACGTAATTAATTTTCTACGTGGATTGTTTTAGAAATACACCTGATTCTCTAAAAGAACTTACATACACTGGGATTGCAAAACAAAATATGCAAATAGCGGAAAATTCCGGGGACGTGAAAACAGGATTTCACTGAACTGTAAATAATCAAAATTTACGCCCAAACCAAATTTAATAAGAGAAAAATTTGTGCTCAAAAGCTTAAAAAAGAATTCAATCAATAGTAAAAAAAATGTTATTATTTTATTGTAGTCTTAGTATAAATAAAAAAGAATGTGAAAATAATCTTTTGATATAGCAGGGGTGTCGAGTCGCGAAAGTAACATATACCATATAGACCAGTGTTTCCCAAACTTATTTGTGTCACGCCCCACTTCGACGCTTCAAAAACTTCTATGTCCCCCCTCCCCAATAAAAATCATACACACCTAGTCCTCTTTTTACGCAATTTCGCTTATATGCGACCTTTTTTTATGCAATTACAATGTAATTTGTTTTACATAAATAACACTAATATTGCATACTCTTATCAGTTGATAATGCTCACCATTAGCGAAACCGGTTCGGGTGTACTATAATGAATGTGAAATTAGTACAAATGAGTATTTTATCTTTTGAATATAATGCCTTTTTACCAAGTATTGACACCCTAAAAGTGATTATATTTTGCAACCCACAGTAACAGCAGCGAATAACTCCTATAAAGAATTTGATGGTTAATGTGGCGTTGAAATTTGCGTAAGTGTTGCCATCTTTCACTAAAAATAATACAGAAAGTATATGTATAACAATGCCATCGTTTCCTCAATTGAGGGATGCAATATAAAGAGGTGTCAACTCTTAAAATGCTGAGAAACCGTGTAAAATAGGATGACTAAAATCATCAAGTTATCAAGATGTGTCGACAATAAAAATTTGTGATTTATAAATAATAATAAATGACCTAAAATCCGTGTCGCATATGGAATGTCAAAAATCATCTAGGCGGGTTGACGACTCTTAAAATGTTGA